>OX104070.1:25799556-25959541 GCA_944474145.2 Dicrocoelium dendriticum
TACGGAAACTCACTTATTGCGCCGAGCTATTAGACGTTGGAACACGTTTCCGGCGCATATCGTTAAGGAATCTATGGTTGCTAGTTTCGATTGTCTGTTAGATGCTCTTGGGTAGCACTACCAGACCTTCCTGTTCCCCTAATCGACTTGTAGCTTCAGCTTTCTGTTCCTTTTTAGTTCTTCCCATACCTTGGTATTATCATTATTTAGCCGACATATCTACTTTTGTTTTCTTAACTTACCCTTCACTTCTTCTTACTTCACATAAACCGGTCTAGCAGGGACTGCTGGGCAGGAAATTTGGGCGGTAATCGTTTGACCACGGTGTGATGCAACGTTTGTTTTAGGCTTTTCAACATCTCAAACCTATCAATTCCCGGTTTAACGGTATGCAAAGCAAGGAACATACACGGGATTATCCTATCGTCCTGGTGCCAACAAAACTGGAACTCGAATTTGGTGGCCCCGATTTGCACGCGCGAGTGTGTAATTTTTCACCGTGAATGTTTTGACAAGTTCGTTTCTTTCACAAGATTCCACAAACGTATTTATGGTTCCTTGTTTAACTTTAGTAGTTCCATCTTACTTGTGTTTATTTCTGATTTTCGCTGTGCGCAACACATCCGTAGCACATTGGTCGTTGCACAGCGTAGATATGCGAAATTTCGCTGTTCATGATTTCAGGGAACACAGCCGAGCTATTTAAGTTTCTATCTACAAAAGGAAGTTCGGAAATAGGGGCATTAAGGCAGACCGATCGAAGCACAATCAGCTCTTCCCATGCCTTCCCCTAGCCGTGGTGGCACCGATTCAATATATTCTAGTTCCCCCACCGAAGTAAGCGAAGTATGAAACAAGGAAACAAGCGGTTTTAAAGTAGTAATAGCCAAGCGCACAGGCTCGAGGGGAACAGCTCAGTGGTCCCAGGCTGGGTGATCGCGGGCCGGCGACATTGATCCGCGAAATTCAACCCGACGCTGGTCCTTTATGGCTGAGCGAAGACAGGGTAAAGAAACTTTGGCCTACACGTCTCAGTGTCTTTGCTGCTAGTGCCATCCATAATTCCAGACAAGCCCATAAATGAACTACCTATCACAGCAGGCGCTGCGTTCGTAGGTCTTCTGCAGCAGACAACCAGTAGCTTGGTACCGTAATCGCCGCAATGTAAAGTAAATGTAACAGTTGCTTCGACTCGTCGAACCGAATTGCGCTTCCAGCTGAGGAAATTGCCCTGCTTCACAGTAGGCTAGGTGCAATAAATGCTTCGAAACAGGGTGTGCCACGGTCAGACATTGAACACGTTTTGGCTGCCATTCGTAGCAGCTTGTCTGTGCCGGCAATAAGTAGGTTTCGCTAGACACAAATGCGCAAGGTTTCCCCGACACTTTCTCAATACGGCAGTACCGAACCCATCGACGAAATGTATGGGTATCGCTTTCAATGATAAGCCCATGGTTGTTCTACACTCGGTACTCTAGCTTCCCGAATACCGCCGCTGCCTTTGAGACGCGGATACGCAACTCACTGTGTAGCTGCTGGTTAGTCGACATCATGCTTCCGAGGTAGCAGAAGTGGGAGGTGGTTTCCAATACTTCAGCACCAAGGCTGATTAGCGGCAATATTGAAGATTGCACCTCCAGTGAAGCATGAAAGGGACAGACAGCTTTGATTGTGTTTATGGTGAGCCCGAATTTGGCCGCTGTCGAAGCCAGAACACTAGTCATGTGCTGCAACTCATCCGCGCTGTTCGCAAACAACGCACACTCGTCAGCAAACAGCAACATACGGATAGTTGTCTCATAGAATAGAGTTCTCGCATTGAAACGACGGATGTTCAGCAACCCACTATCAGTACGGTGCTCCACACAAACACCGTAGGCACAAGCAGCATCAAAAGCACAAGAGATCATTACATGAAGACATATATTAAACAACGCAGGAGCTAAGACACAGTCTTGCTTCACACCACTGACAACTGCAAAGTCATCCGAGGTCTCTCCACTCAGCTGCACTCTCGCCCGCATACCACTATGCAGACATTCAATTAAACCTACAAACTTATCCAACACCAGGCACAATGCCTCTCGGTTCACAGTATCAAACGCCATGGTGAAACCAACAAAAAGCGAGTACAACGGCTGGTGCCGTTCTCTGCACTTCTCTTGCAACTGACGGGCCGCAAACATCCTATCTATAGGGCTTTGACCTGAACGGAATCCCCATTGCTCTTCCGCCACGTTAGGTTCCACAACCTGACCGACGAGTCGGTTGCGCTGGATTCGGGCAATCACCTTGCCCACACGATTCAGCAAGTTGATGCCACGATAATTCGTGCAACATTGCTTGCTCCCTTGCCGCCGAACCATGTGCTAGAAGGGGATTTACCCGAACCACTCAGCTGGCACCACAGGGAGGTTGTTCGGCTAGCCAGCTAAGTAAACAAAAATAAAGGCGGTCTGGATGTCTAGATGTGAGGAATTTCTATCTATACCATTCAACTCTCCCTACTACTCATCTGTAATCAGTACGCAGATTAAACTACTTATAAGGTCATAAGTTATTTGGTGGCCTAATTTTTGTAAGCTCGGCGCTTGATGAGGGGGCTACCCTGTCCTATGCACGACAATAACGTATAAGTCAGGGGATAGTGAGCTGCGCTATCTCACATCCACTAATTTATTTACGATGGTCGTCGCCGTTCACCGTAGCTCAGTGGTCTCAACCACGGACTGGCAACAGTCGAGTTGCGGGTTCGAGCCCCACCAGGGTCCGATGGAATGCGCACTGCTGACGATGCTCGAAAAGATGAATCGCGCGTCCAGTGCTTTGCCGGGCGTGTGATGACTGTCTGAGTGAGTCTAGATGTGGCGAATTGCTACATATACCATTAAACTCCCCCTACTACTCCTCTGTAAGAAGCGGTTTGTGTTTCGACAGTGCCAGACACGGATCATGTGGTTTATCCGATCGAACTTTGTAAACGGCTCGTTGCAAACAATTTCTAGTCAAGATGTTCACAAGAAAAGAGGTTTAGGCTCTATGCCTCAGTGACAGCTGCGTTGGATGGGAAATGATATTGACCGATGTCGTGAGTCATCCCTTAGTTTACGTGTCGACTCCCCCAGATGAGAGAAAAATAGAAATGCCGAAAACAGTTCGTTCCTAAATAATTAGTATGATAATTACACCTGGAAAAACTCAGAATTTATTATATATATCTAACTTTATAACTTATTTTAGGGCTCGGTGTGGTGTGGTCCTTTATTGCTACGCCGCAGGCCAGAATGTTTCCTTACCGCCAATATTTGCTGGGTGTCAAAAGGTTTAATAGGAAGATATAAGACAAAATACTGGCGAAGTTTACCACGTGGCTGGCTGTACCCACGGACCGGATTTCTGAATTACAGCGCTGGATTCCATTTTTACTTCGCGATTACTCTACTACACGTGCTTTTTCTGTGTGAATCCTGTGCCGATATTTTTCTTTCTGTATGTTTTTCAATCTGTTCAAATTTGATGAATATTCGCCGACTACCTGCCGTCTGTGTCCGCCATCTTGGATTTGATCGACAATAAACTAACCTGTGTGGAGCACTCACGTGATCTCAGGCAGGACTGGCATAAGCGACCAACCTCGACAAGTGCAACTGTTTGCATTTAACTTACTTAACATCAGCCGGAACCAACTCCTACTGAACCGATAACGCAAAACTAAAACTGGTTGGTTTGTATTGAGTTCGGTCATTCTTGCATTGACATTTTCCTGCAGTTCAAGCACCTTATATCTTGACTGAGTCGTTTTTTCCTCAAGCTTCCCGGTCTTTTCTAAGTTTCTTATCAATACAGCTCACTATATTATAGCACCCACAAGGACTAGCCTCACTCGACAAACAAAACGTAGGGTTTCATACACCGCCCAAGCAAATCCAACGAAAACTGAGACCCCGACTTAACTGCGAGCTAGTCCTGATCCCGTTGCTACTCTTCTTTCAGAACGCAGTGATAAGGTCAACTCCTTGGAATCCCAACTCTCCGAAATAAGAAAAAGATTGACCATCGTCGAACCACTCAGAGATCATCTGGTTTCATTAGACTATCTCAGTAACCAATGGGAAAGCCTTGATCCAAAACAAATTAAAAATGTAGGACGGTTACTCGACTCACTTGCGTCTGAAGTACATGAACGAATGCATAGACTGAAACATGTGCTCATTTTAACCTTCCTGATAGATTTAGTTTGGGTAAAGTTAAAACTAACAGTACTTAGGGCCTATGACATGTCCGAGATCGTCTGTAAATGCCTTCGTCTGAGAAAGAAATCACCCAATCAGTGCTATCCAATGGTTTTTATATTTACGACTGAGAAATCCGCGACTCATTGATTAAACCAGATCGAACGCCTTTGTAAAGGTTGCTTAATGATTTTTCATCACCATCACAAACTCAAACGGCTAGTTGGGTTAAGTGTTCTCAGGCCAAATCTCAAAATGCTAAATTACCTAATGTGGCAACTGGGCATTTTGAAATGGGTCACGACAGCTCACCTCATATGATAAGAACCGCGACCACCACCGTTCATGAGGATACTCCAATATCACCTATATAAACTCCTACCAACTATTACCTACCCAATTTTGACGCCCGTGGGCCAAACAAATTGAATTCTCCATTCTCCTAAACACTGGGAACAGCTGATTATCAAGGGCCCTATAGCAGTGTCGCAAGCTGAACTCAACGCCTAAAGGAACCCCATGGGCAGTCAATCTAATAATGTAGAAAACACATAGCCACTCATTGGTTCCAACAAAAGCTTGAAGCCTGTGAAGAGCACGGTAGAAACAAATAAGATCTATCAACATGCCTCGCATAAATACTATATAAAGCAACATCCTGAGCCGACAAATACCAGAAACAAATTTCTTTTGGATACCCTTCGCTATAATTCACTCAAGTGCCACAAAATCGGACACAGTAATACGGACAGAATAAACTATGTCACGAGGACAAGGCCACCCCCATCCCGTCTCTTTATGTTTGCAGCCTTTCGCAACACCCTTCAATACGACCGCTTTTGGGTGCAATAGGGATGGAGCCGCGGCCAATGGTACTCCTTACACACTCAGCGGAAGCCAAATATCTGTTCCCACTGTTCCTGCAATTTTTACAGATGACTCGACTAGTCAAACCACGCCAACCGCAAATTAGACTTGTTTCCTCAACGGCCTACCTGCCCACAGTAATTTGGGCATTCACAGTTGACTTAGTACCCATATCACCACACCTACTAAGAATAGACCCAACCCCACTACTCGCACGCATATCTTCTGCGTCCATAGTACCTGACTACAACAACGCGTATAACAACGAACTGCAACACGATGACCCCACACTCAATAGTCCGTTTTCTGTACTTCTACTTAATACCAGATCTTCTAACAACAAAAGGTACTTCACAAGCATGCTTGCGCATACAACGACCCACAAATAATGCTCGTTACTGAAACGCAATGCTCCCTCGATAAATTACATTCTACCTTAATGATTCCTAATTACTAGCTTTTCCGAAAGATCGCGGAAGAGGCATAGGAGGTAGATGCATGATATATCCACCGTACATTTGCATCAGAAGCTCTTGATCATCCACAGCTAACCAATGTTCCCGAATGTTTTTGGTTGTCCGTCTCAGAAACCGGTTCTCACGTTCTACTCGGATGCGTTTACAACCCACCAACTGTGTCAACCGCCATTGTTATCATCATCACTACAGCTTTCGAGTTTGCTGCTGAGATGTGCTACACAGACAGAAGATTAGTGCTGGTGATTTTAACCTACCAAAGATTAGATGGTCCTCCCAACAATCCTCCTATACATATACAACTTCCCTTTCCTCTCTCATTATTGGTGGGTGGATACAGTGGATTACTGCACCAACAAGCGCGACCAGTATACTCGACCTGATATTCCATTTAGAGGGGTCCCAAATGCACAAACAGAGGCATTAGACAAAGTTCCTGTTAGTGACCACAAGATGGTACCATTCACTTCCTGTGATAACTTCGCCATCAAGCACGTCTTTATTCCGCAATATGCAATATATAGGATGAACTGGAAGCAATTCCAATAATTAATCCGATCATTCGATTGAGACGCATTCTTCCTCATTAAAGATGTGTGCACTGCCGTGGACTATTTCTACCAAAGGGTCCGCCAGGCCATTGTTATCCATACTCCCCAAGACAAGAGGATTACACGTGTTCAACAAGATGCAATCTTGTGTTTAGTCAGCCGGAAACACAGAAGACTAATTGCCGGATACAGAAAGAGGGGAAATTGCACAACGTCATCGACAGGGTAAAGCACATACAGTTGACGAAGAGAATACACGAAGAACATATAGCTCTATGAACGACATGTAAAATAATGGAACTTGTTAAAATTCTACGTCACAGAACCAAGGAGCACTCCACTTGATAGATGGATTGGTTAATGCAGACGGAGAGTCCAGTCATGATTCAGCTGACATCTGCGAAGCGTCTAGCTCATTTTTCGCTACCACCATGAACATGGAGACGACTCCGTTAAATGCATGCATTCGAATGCAAACAACCAACACCCTGGGTACAACGGAGTTTGCTATCAGTACTACATCACATGTAATGAATGCCATCAAACAGTTTTCCTAGCTGGATTCCGATGCTATCCCACCTGCCGTCATAAAACTGGGAGGGACTGACGTGCCGTTGCCAGTGCTGAACATGTTTAGCCTTTTGTTTGAATCAAGCTACTTCCAGATCAGTGGAAAACAGCACTCATCATTCCGGGCCACAAGGGTGGCTGTAAACAAAAAATTAACAAGTACCGGCCAATCCATCACATCATGCATTAGCCAGCTTATTTGAGAAACTGGTTAAGCATAGTGTGATGAAATTCATCAATTCGCTGGAGCTAATCAACAGGTCCCAGCATTGTTTCCTGGACATGCAATCGTGTATAAACTGCCAATTGCATTATCTAAACTCTGTATCCGATTCCGTTGACTCAAGATACGCAATCATACTTTTGTTCCTGGACCTTCGATCGGCTACTGAAGAAGATTGTTTCCTTTGGAATCCAGGATCAACTCATCGGCTGGCTTTATTCATACCTGAGCGGCCGTTTGCAGGTAGTTACCATAGACAACCACCACTTTTTACCACGTCCAATCACTAGTGCTGTTATCCAAGAGAGTGTACCTGGTCTGTTACCGTTCCTGCTGTACGTCAGTGATATCAGTGCCGTTATCAGACATGGCACGCCTTTCCCATTTGCAGATGACAAAAAGATAGTTTACAAATTCCGACGAGCTGAACTTCAAGATACACTACTGTTCATACAGGAAGACTTCCACTCCCATGAAAAATGATGTGACACTTGAATGATGAACTTGCATTAAAAGTTGACATGATCACATTGATATTGCAACCTTTGTGGAGTCTAGTGTTCAAATATGGAACAATGGAACAATGGTTCCATTGTTCCATATTTGAATCGCCCCCAAATATTGATAAAATGAGCCTCATGAACTGCAGTGTACTGATAGACTCCATTTCGACCGAAGTACACCATCGAGTACGCTTTTCACGCAGTGCGGTGGTTCTTAATGTGCCAGACAATTTACCATTAAAAACTGTTCGGAAAGTACTTCCCACTGCATGCGGTATGCAATCTTGTTGGTCCAGCTGCATCAAACTACGCAAAAAGGTAATGTGCTGCACGTGTCCCATACTTTTCCAGTTTCGAAATGAACTTATTGCTAAACAATTCGTTCAAAAGCGAAACCTCATTGTGCTAACTAGGACTTTCAAACTTCTGAAAATTAGGGAGGACAAAACCCCGCTACAACGAGAGATAAGGAGGCGAAAGTCTGAGGTCAATCAGAATACTCAACGGTCATATGCCGTCCCGCATCCAGTTGATATTGCTCCAATTAGTGGCCACCACAAAAGTGAGAATAATACTCCGATTGCTTCAACTAGGGGCGAAACGGTGAATGATCAAGTGCTTTTTGACATTAACAGAGAATCACCCGAATATTGCATTAGATGCTGTGTCCGGTAGTATACCTAATTCTCGTACTTCGGAGTTAATATCAACGTCACATGCAGTTTGATGGCTAAGCATGATAAGTCGACCAACCAAGCCCAAGACAACTACAATCCACAAAACTAGTGATGTGCATGGTGCTTCCTCTTGGATAATCACTTCTGGCAGTCATATAAGGTTCCTTAATACTTTTTCCTGCATGCGAAGTGACAACAATGTGGATCACCGAGTAACAGCTGCATTACCTGTTAAATCCTAATTGCATGCAAAACCGCTACCTCAAGCCTCGAACTATCATGTCCCGCCTAAAGTCTGCTATGGCCAGTGTCCAAGCTCATCGAGAATATCGATGGATCCAATCAAATTAATCTATATTAAAAGGACGGTTGACCTGGATTTATCGCAAGCATCACTGGGCGACTCTGTATCGTCATTTTGTTTGGATAGACGTACATCCATTGGTCATAAAGTTATGGAAGACGTGCCCGCCATCTTTGTACCTTACCCACGGTATAATTGGGTACCACGACATTCGGATTCCATCAACTAACTATACGGGTTATGCTGATGGCGATGTACGGATTGACACAAGTCTGCCCCCACCACGTATATTGAATTCTTGTGTATCAAACGCAAGTAAGCGGATTTTAACCATAGATGAAAATGAAAGCGCTCCACTGTCTCCTTGCAATGCTTTACGTAATCAACAATCTATTAGTGACATGATGCAGAGGACATAACTTGACTCTCCAGCTCCCACAGGCTATTACAACAACCATGGACTCTTTTCCTCGAACCATTTTCTAAAGGGCCATACTCAGTCTCAACCCTCTTCGCTGTGGCCACGAAATCATTTTTCACCGTTGGCAATACCTACACTTTTTCAAAACTTTCTAATCTGGGTCCAGGAACACGGCGTGAAACCCTACTGTTTATAATGCAACCTAAACAATCTTCCTCATATCTCACATCTATCTCAGCATTTTTGATAAACATTCGTTCTCTTCACTCTAAAATCCACACACTACGTTCGTATGTTTTGGTGAATAATCCTGATATAATATTTATTACGGAATCTTGGTACCATGATGGCATGTCTGACAATCAGTTAATTTCGTTTGGATATGACAATTTTATGAGAAATCGGCCTGGTCGTCGAGATTGTGACTGTATAATTTAGCTGAAAAATTCGCTCCCAGCAGCAACGTTCGAGAATCCAGTGCTGAACGATGTCCAGGAATTACTATGGCTTGCGGCATCTTTTAATCAGCAGCAGCTGTTTATGGGATGTATATACAGCGAGCCAAACTGTAGCCTAGAAGTTCTAGCACTTTAGACGTTTGCATTTGAATGCCTCGCTAGCCCACCATTTATACATAAGATTCTTGGCGGTGCTTTCTAATTGCCCTCGAATTTATGACCCGTGGGAACCGCTACTTTGAAATGCCAAATTCCACTCCTGTATCCAAATGAATGGCTGGAAGCAACACGTCTCTCAACCTACCAGAGGTGAAAGTACTCTATATCTCATTTTTTCTTTGGGCATACCTGCGATCAGTGTTAACATTCTTGATGAATTTCCGAGGAGCGATCATCGCGTGATCAAATGCCGCCTAAGCCTACGAACCGCCGATGTACAGAACACAATGCAATATCGTCTGCTTAGTTCAGTCAACTGGGACTCTTTCATGGGCCTGGTTCGTTCGATGAGTTGGGATAAATTCTTTCTCTCTTCATGTGCTCAACATGCGACGGATCTGTTTTATAGTATAATTGGCTTCTGCATTGATACAGCAGTACCACTAAAATGTGCTTGCCAAACCAAACATAAATCCGATCACAAGGCGTTGAAGGCCGCACGAAAGCTTCATAAGATTCGGCAGAAATTTAGATTAACTGCTAACTTTGCGCTATTATTACAGCAGTCCGAGCTCGTCGAAGAACAGTGGCATCAAAACGACAAAACTCTCATTCTAAAGGAGCATAAAGCTCTTCACGACCCTAGCAAAACAGCTGAGCTAGCCAAACCATTCCTGATGGAATATACTACGATGCACCAGATGATATCTGCGAAGATTGCAGTGCTTATTTTGCCGAATCAATGCTCAATGAATCATCAGACACAATAATACTAATCATGCCGCACAACCATGAAAGTCTATGCACACTGGAAATCCATATAGCGAAAATCACTGGTCAAGTCTCTCGATTATGCTCCTCGACGTGCGCAGGCCTTGATGGGATCCTTCCTTGTTTAATAAAAATCAGTGGTAGTAACTTCTTTTTACTTTTGCTCAGCATCTTTACACTCTCTTTTAACAACGGAGTATACCCTACTCAATGAAAAACTTCTGTCGTTATCCCGCGGCACAAAGTGGCGCTGCCCACGAGGCTAAAATCTTTCGTCCCATCAATCACAAACTCATGTAATGGAAAGGTAAGTGACAGATGAACTATTTATATTCTTGAACAAGGCTAGCGTCATCAGCAATTCGCAACACGGCTTCATGCAAGGTCGATCCTGCGCAGTATGACAGACGGAGTTTTAAACCACACAACGGCTGCCATCGACAACGGAAACAGTGTTGTAATCCTGTACCTGAATATGCAAAAAGTCTTTGATAGAGTGCTTCACGCATGGTCACTGAACAAACTAAAGTCTATAAGCATTGGAGAACCGGCGTTTTCTTGGCTGTCTTGATATCTAATTGGTAGACAGCAAGTGGTGCGCATAAGCGACCATTTCTCTAAACCGAAAGCAATCACTAGTGGAGTAATTTAACGGAGTGTTCTTGGTCATCTTCTTTTTCTAATATCTATTAACGATATATTCTAGAGAATAAGAAGTGGTGTTACATTTATCATTGCTGATGTCATTGAAGTTGTCTACTCACAACCACGTGCAAATACTCAGGAAGCCGTACGTCTCATTCAGGATGACCTATCTGCCGTTGACTCCTGGTGCCAACTGTGGCAGATGTCATTTGCCGTGGACAAGTGTGGTATTTTGTCGTACAAATGCCAAGTACCGCCAGACAGTTTATTACTACAAGGCGCATATATCTCGCAATGCAGGGCAGTTGGCGACTTGGGGCTGCGATATTCAGTCACGTTTAACTTTTCTGAAAATTGTAACTTTAAATTTCGAAAGCCATGAAGATCATCGGTTACATCTGCCATCATTTGTAACTCACAGAATCTCGCATGTCGCTTTACAAAACGTATGTATTGTTGTGCATGGAATACTGTTCAGTGGTGCAGTGTAATCTGCGAAAATCTGACCAGCATGCTTTTGAGAGGGTCCAGAGACGCGTCAGGAAAATGCTATGTGGATATTCCTTAACGTTGACATACAGAAAGCGATGTGATAAGTTTAAATTTGACCCAGTTTGGCTTCGGAGGATGAGGTTGAATCTATGATTTCTTTACATAATCATAAACTGTCAGATTCACCGTCCTGATAACGGTGTTCACATATCATTAAACAGCAGACATCCAATCCGTAACAAAGAGGTAAATGTCATGATTCCAAAATTTGCTGCGATAATCAGAAAACGCTTCTTTCTAACCCAATACTCAAAGATTTGGAACAAACTTCCAAGTGATATCAGAAAATGCTATACACTTTGTAATTTTAAGCTTGTGGCTAGTAAGCAGTTAACTGTCCAAAACGTGGATAATATGTTCGGGACATCACAGTCCCTAGATAACACATTCGAAAACGGTATCGATGGTGCGTGAATAAATTTTCGAGGCACATACACAACATTTCGGACAACAGCCCCTTTCATTACATTTCTTTTTTTTCTCTGCCCTAACATCTATCATGTGATGGTGAATAATCCTAATTCAATGGTAGAAAAAATAGCAGAACCATTCTGCTTACTCTGTGTTACCCAATTTGAAATTGAGCTCGTGTTTATTCCTGAAAAAGTATTAATGCAATGTCCTGGAATGGTTGTAAAATTATATAACCTGTTCCTTTTAGGGAACAGCATCTCGCATCATCGAGGAATATTTCTATATATTGATTTATCTAAGTTTTCGGTAAGAAAGTCTAGCATGATGTATCGTGGTTGTTCGATACTCGAGCGATCAATTACTTTTAACGACTAACACCAAGGTTTACAGCTGTCTACCTGCGACCTTGGAATCGGGTATTCTTGAACGTTCAGCTTTTCCGTACAAGTGGAATACCAGCTGGCCAGGGCCAGAAAATCAGTGGCTAATATCCTGTATAAGATCCACATAACCACTGTCAGGGTAGAACTCTTCAAAATACCCACTCGCGCCATTTTGGAATATTGCAGTATCATTTGTGGCAGCATGAGGAAATCTAGCACAGTATCTCTGGAAAGTATACAAAGGTTATTTGCCGAACGTCTTCTAGGCAATACATCTACTATGCAGTATTGCGAGAACTGCAAACGTTTCCAGCTCCATCTGCTTTGGCTACGAGATTGAAGTGTAACCTGATGCTTTGGTGCAACATAATTCATCAAAACCCCTACTGTTAGTTATCTTCCCTAGGAGTACAGCATAGTTCTATATGGGCGCTGCGCAATAAGAAGTTTACTCTGAGTGGACCCAGGTGCAGGGTAACTCTGCGGTCCAACTGTTTCTTTATCAGATATGTGTCCTGTGGAATAAGCTCCCAATCACAATCAGATCGTGTGAGAGCGCATCGGCCTTTCATGTTAAACGTGCCAATTACCTAGACTTGAACACGATTATGACCCTGTTCTCTTGAGAGAGATCACTTGATGATTTGTTCCAAGAAGGGCCAGACATCTGATGCGCAGAGCAAAAGTTGCGCGCATTGTGATACATCCCTAGTGCTGCTACCTTCCACTAATCCAACTAGTACACATTGCATTGAAACACACCTGTGAATAAATACATACACTTGAAATAGTAAAAATAATTAAAATCGCACAACTGTTTACCATTCATGCATGAGCATGAAATAATCTGTAAAATATGATCTGTGACAAACATGGACACAAGTACTCACTCGATAAGAAATATACCTGTTATCATTACTATTATGCCTCAACTGCTCAACGCGTTCGTGATCGCGCTTTCTCGAATTCAACTGATCTCGACCGACACAAGCACTGCTATCGACTTGGCAGCCATGGCCGCCACACAACTCAATGATATACTGCGTAGACCCCCCTCATTGGACATACGACCCGTTCAGTTGATAGTATCAGACTGAACTACTCTTAGCGACACATCTCTGGGCACACCGCTCTCATTCGTACCACGTGCACTCGACAAATCCTGTGCGAGACGCTGTATGGATTGTCTCACCCAGGCGTCCGTTCATCAGGTAAACTAGTTATCGCACCATTCCTTTGTCACAACGCTAATTGCGATATCCATAGCTTGGCCGTTGCTAGTCTTTCATGTCTACTCACGAAGGTGGAAAATCATAGGGAAAGCCCATTATGTATGTTTCCAACGCCAAACGCTCGTTTGCACAACACGCAAATAAGGGCATCCAGAAGGACCTTTCGCGGTACAGTCAGCTTGTCCCACGCCTTACTTCGTCGGTTGTGACACTGGTTCAGGACATTCTACTCTGTTCATCGAATAAAGAAAAGTAGGAAACGATGCAGCAAGCGGTTTTAAAGGAGATACGGCCCAGCCCACTGGACCGATTTGAACAGCTCAATGATCTCAAGGCCGTCGACGTAGCTCCGCGAAGTTCAGCGCATCGCTAGCCCCTTATTCTTCAGCGAAGAAAGGATAAGGGAGCTGTGGATTGCCCGTCTTCCAGAGCCGTTGCCGGTAATGTTGTCCATGTTGCCAGATACGCCTCTAAAAGAAATAGCTACCAAGGCAGACGCTGCGTTCGAACGTCTTCAGCGGCAGACGACCAGTAGGTCCGATGACATATTTTCACCGATGAAAACCCAGCCTCCTATTTGCTCCAATTGGTCAAGCCGATTTGACGCTAATGACGAGGAAATTGCGCTACTTCACAGCAGAATAGCAGTAGTGAAGGCTTCGAAGCAGTGTGTGCCACGGTCAGACGCTGACCATGTTTCGGCTACCGTTCATTTCGGCTCATCTATGCCTGTACCGTGTACGTCTCGTTCGACATGAAAAGGCAACAGTTTCTCTGCACTTTCTCAACCGATAATACCAACTCCATCGAAGACGTATGTTTGTATCACCGCCAATAGGGTGAAAAGCTACATGTTGTCGCACTCCCTGCATTAGGCACGATTCAACCGCTTCAGTGAAAGCGAATAGCCTACATACTAGCAAGACCAACGCATCCGTCAATAACCAAACAAATAGACTATTTTACCAAAGGATCGATGTTCTTCCATGACTTTCCGCATCGATATGGGAGTGGAAGTCAGCGTCATCCCTGCGAACGCGAACGACAGGCACCCAAAGCCTATGTACAACCTGCGTGCGGCCAATAGTTCTCCGAGAGCTTCATTCGGTCAGCGCATGCTGAACCTGGACTTAAGTCACCAACGAGATTTTCAGGGGGTTTCATGGTTGCGTCTGTACCCTCCGCAATTATCGGTATCGCATTCCTCTGACATATTGGTTTGCGTGGTGATGCTTATCGCCACAGGCTTTTAGACTATCTTACTAAACTAAGGGTTGAAGGCGTTATTTCAGACTCCCGGCAATCAGTCCCGTTTTTCGAAGCGCCGCTGTGGATTCAGATGATTCGAACCTACTGTCTGAATACGCGCGACTGGTAGGACCAGCTGCAGAGCTTCTGCCAGTCATGACAGAGGTCGCTCATCACAGTTTCACGCGTGGTCCGGCAACGAGTGCCCGACCAAGACGACTCGCCTCCGACAAATTACGTACCACAAAAGCTGAATTCGATCTGATGCTTCAGCTCGGTATCATCAAACGATTCAACAGCCCATGGGCGTCACCTCTCCTCATGCTTCCGCAAAAGACCATGAGGGGAGACTGGCGTTTATCGTTCCCCAAACAGCGTGACCACGTCTGATCGTTATCCTATCCCACATATTGTAGATCTCACCGCAAGTAAAATCGTTTTCAGTAAACTCGACTTGGTGCGCGTTTAGAACCAAATTCCGGTAGCCGAAGCGGGCATCACTAAAACTGTCGTAACGACTCCATTTGGTTTGTTCGAGTTTCTGCGCATGCCTTTTGGTCTGAAGAATGCCGCGCAAACTTTTCAGCGCTTCATCGACCAAGTTTGTCGCGGCCTAGACTTTGCTTATTCTTACCTCGACGGCATCTTAATCGCGTGCTTCTCATCAACAGTGCACTTGCGCCAGCTTCGAACACATTTTGATCGTTCATGTTAACATGGTGTGACGCGTAATGCAGAAAAGTGTTCGGTTGCTCGCGATTCGTTCAGTTTTCCCGGCCACCGTATCTCTCCTGCAGGCGTCGTGCCACCACAGGATAAAATTAAGGCCATCCTCGACTTTCCCGAGCCTCATTCTTTCAAGCAACTAAGACGCTTCGAAGGCATCTTCGATGTTTTATCGCCCTTTCCTGCCTAGTTGCGCTTCGCCTGTGCAAACCCTCATGGACCTACTCCGAGGGAAGCTTAAGAAATTCTATTTGCTTGCTGTAGCATGCGCCGCCTTCCAGGCTTTAAAAGAAGCTATCGCCAACATAAGTACTATAAAGCATCACCATCCGGCAGCTCCACCGTCGTTCAGTACCAACGCTTCTAACTTGACACTTGGGGCGGTCTTACAGCGAAACGTAGGTGACGCTTGACAGCCGTTGACATTTTTTCCAAACACTTGCAACCTGCCGAATCTCGTTACAACACCTTCGGTAGAGAACTATTAGCCATCTACTTATCCATACGTCATTTCCGACGTGCCTTAGAAAACCGCTCAGTTGCAGTCATCACCGACCACAAATCCCTGACCTATGTGCTCGGCTCGACTACCGAACGATACTCGCCTAGAGTCGCACCCCCTAGACTATGTCGCTCCGTTTACGACCGATATATCACATGCCACATGTGTGCACAACACCGTCGCCGACGCACTTTCACGGAGTCAAGCGATCTCCGTCGGCAACGCTATGAACTTGGCATCCATGGCCGCAGCGCAGCTCAATGATCTTGAGGTTGATCTACTACGCAGGTCTCCCTCACTGGACATACAACCCTTTCCGCTGACATCATCAGACGGAACTATAATTTGCGATGATCTCTGGGCACTCTGCGCCCAGTCGTGCCGCATGAGTTTTGATAGACCGTGTTCTACACATTACATGGCTTGTCTCACCCAGGCGCTTGTGCATTGGTTAAACTCGTAACTGCACGGTTCGTTTCGCGCAATGTCAGTCAAGACGTTCGTTTTTGGGCAGCTGCTTGCCTTCTGTATCAATACGCAAAGGTGCACAAGTACATGAAAAGCCCATTCGGCACATTTCCGACATCAGATGTACGTTTTCATCTCTGCACGTCAAACTCGTAGGTCCTCCTCCACCTTCGAAATGCGCTGTACACCTACAGACTTGTCTCAGTTGCTTCACCTAGTAAACCGGGGTTATTCTAATTCCGAACTGCTCTTGGGAACCGATGGAAACCTCATTTCTAAAGCACTGAATTTCAGTATGACCGTGCCGTTATCGTGGTCACCCATCGTGGGTCATATTTCTCGTCCACTTTTGCTACGATGCATATTGAGTTAGGTTGTTGCCACTTCCAGATGACGGTACATCATCCGGCCACTAATGGCATGGTACAACGACTTCACTGTAAACTGAAGATAGCCCTCAGAGTACATGATGACTGTTCGTTGTGCGAAACCCTTCCCCTTACCCTATTACGCTTAAGGAACACTGTTAAAGCCGATTTCGACGCGACACCAGGGCTGCTATTTTACGGCTGCACCCTGCATTGTCCGGACAGTTGTGGCACCAGCAACGACCACTTCCTCCTTAGGCTGTGGAAGTTATACTGCTCGGTTAGCTCACCATATGCTCTATCTGCACCCGCTTGCCTTTCAGTTGCAGATGAAACCGGTGTGCGTTCCCAAACAGCTGTCCTCTTGCTCTCATGTACTGCTCTGCGCAGAGAGTGTTAGACAGCCTACGCAATCGCTATACATCGGGCCCTTTAGAGCACTCCTCCGTACAAATAAGACTTTCACAGTAGACTGAAGTGACCGAGATAAAATGCTTACCACCGGTCGCCTAAAACCAGTCTTCAGAAAGGAAACTACATTGCCTCCATCGTCTAGCAATACTTCGTGTGACGTTAAAACTAACCGCACCAAGCTTCAGTCGCCTAGCATTCTCGAAGCAGTCGCCCATCCCAGTTTCCAGGCAACAGCCGTCCCGACATCCTCCACACCCAAGCTGTTATATCCCACAACAAACCACAATGGTCGAGAGGTTCATAAGCCCGTTCGCTTTTTCGCTTATGTACGTTGTAAATATGGTTAGAATTATAGATATGGTATATATTTACCCGGTCTTTGGTCAAATAATGTTTCGGAGATCAAAAAATCTAAGACTCCCAGAAACTTTGAGAAAAGCCAAAACTAAAATCTCCAACCAATGTTGCATGCAAGCTATTCGTTCGTTCGTTCTTTTGGCGTTTTTCTACGTGCGTTTTTCTTTCTCTTCCCGACATGCCCCAACCCTCTGCTCCGGTCAACTAGCCCACAAGATCGGAGCGTTCGAGGATTGCAACAGTCAAGAAGGATCAAACGAGAAAGCTGGACGTTCGTCTTGGGATGAATGCCGTTTTGGCACAGGGCGGTATGCGGCGGGGGGAAAGACCACTCGCAAGCGCACCTTTTGGCAGTAGTGGAGGTTGTGGTCTTGTCGACCCTGTTTATGGACTAGCCGGTATTTTTGTAGCTCAACGAGTCTGCACGAACGGCTCGCCATGATGCACCTCGTTCTGCCATTAGTTAAATAGTAAAATACAAAGGACACGGTGAACCCCGATTCCCACCGAACCCATTTTTGACACGAACGTTGATAATCATTTTCACTCAGCACGACTTCGTTTTCCGAACCTTGGCTCACCTGACGATGCATTGTCTCACTTACGTTTCATTTTATGACTTGTTAGCCAGGGGCTACAAAACGCAATCAAACGGTGTCTTGCCAAACGCCTAACCAATGGATTTATGGATTTATACGTTTAATACGCGAACATCTCCGCTATTCCACACAAGTCTATGGTGAGTCCACCACAAAGCTTTTCACTTTATCATGCAATTGATTTTCGCAATAATTTTCATCCTACGGAACTTGTTAAGCAATATTTTTTTACCCGTAATAAACCATTGTTCCATTGTTCCATTGTTTTGGTCAGCCTGCTAGAGGGGAGGTCTGTGGCTTCCCAATATGTGACTCTTATATTATATGTACAATTCTAGTATTTACTGCTTACGCACTCTTCGTTAGTGTTTTACTGTTCCTCATCTTCCGTACACACATTTTCTCGCATTCGGCTGCTTGGTGAGTTACTGCGCTCGCGTTTGCACTTGTCTCACTTTATTCGCCCCGTTTTGCTGTCTCCATTGTTTTTGACCTCGTTTACATTCTGAGCACCGCGCTCGAGTATGCGTACCGTCCTAGACAGGCATGTGCTGGTTCTACACTTTCCTAAGTGGCGCAGATTGCGCTGCCATAAGAATTCAAAAGAAATCGCACAATATCATCTGTCCAATGTTATTAAATTTGGGCAACCCAAAGATTGTTTTTGCCTTCATTAATTACCGGAATCTAATCATTGAATACTTTATTCAAGTATACACTGGCTAGAGGCGATCTTACTCTCGTGGAAAGTGTAGTCCAACAGTCGTCTGCGAAGCACCCCGCTCCACTGCTTCTCCGTTTCTCTAATTCATCTGATACTAAGTCGCTGTACGCACGAATTCATACCCTGAGACGGCTCATTTCATTTAGCGAAATAGCCTTTACATCACCTGCATTTTTGACGGAAAACACAGTAACATCTGCTGCGTCACGTAGCTTAACCGGCAACTAAGACCTGCAACGGTTGACCCAAGCACAGTGTTTTTGGTCACAGCTAGACCCTGCTACCATCGTCTCTGTTGTCCAGTTCTGCCAGTCCAGAGAAGCAACTATACTTTAATCATTTGTTAAGTCTAGCTCAATCATACCAATAATACACCGGGCTCAGTACCCTGAGTTTTCCACCGCCCCTCTCCCTAGACTACATCAACGACATAAGAGGTCAACAAAAACACGGGCGAACATTAACGTTTGCAAATTACGTCAACTTAGTCTAAGCATTTCTACCAGACTTATTAAAACTATATCTCGGAAACATATGTGAGGACCTTTCCGCTCCAAATACATCGAATGAAATGTTGCCAATGAAAATCTCCACAGGAAAATCTCAGGTACTTGTGTACAGATGCCGCATCTCGGAAGGCTGCATCGCTCTTTCCGGTAACATGATTTCCAACTTTTATTCAGTCCGGGACTTGGATATTAGATATACTAATTCCACTTTCTCCGTACATGTCCTCTACTAACTTGTGAAAGCAAGACTGCTATCTGGCTACATCACTGGAGCTTTCTCACTCCGGAGTATTGTACAATGATTCACGACCCAATAGGAAAGAAAGACAGAATGCCTCTGGAAAGTGTTAGACGATCAGTACCTAAGTTAGTCGCGTGACGACGCTTAATTATGAGCAGACGTTATCTTTGTCGTTATCTATGACTGGATTCACTTTGGCTCCAACGAATAAACAGCAATCTCCTTCTTCTCTTCAACGTTATAACTACGCAGATGCGCAAAGGGAGCATCGCCACCGAAATCCGGCAAATTGTTATTGGTCTCACCTGTAAGGGCGGCTACTTGTTACTCTACAGACTGCAAGGCATAAACTTCTATTGGTCTTCTCAGTGCGAGGTCCTCCAACTTGTGGAACAGATCACCGCTGCAGTACACGCATGTGCAAATCTCACCACATCCTATAGAAACCTTCCTCACTATTCCAAATGGGACAAAGACAACCTGGCTTAAACAACATATCATTTGCAAAAGCTGATCGAAAACTGTCTTCCTTCATCGCTATCTCCCAACAACACCTGTGAGTGTGCCACCTACTTTGCTCTCCTTCCCCATCGCCTGCTCCCGCGTTTGGCTATATATTACTCGCGAGTAATACAAAATAAATAGCATCTCCTAGTTTTAACTGCCATGGACAAAGCATCTACCGAAAGGCCGTCATCAACTCGCAGGCTAGCCACCGTCAGTGACAGTGGAATACAGGTGGCTCTATATCCTAGTTATCTTGCAAATTATGTAGTCCAGCCAACGTCCCCCATGGCTCAGTGGCTTAAGCTGCTGTCTGGTTGGCGTGTGCCTCTAGCGGTCAGGGGTTCGAGCCCCAGTAGGGGACCGAGCGAATGCGCACCACTTATGAGCCCCAATAGGGCGAAATGCATCTGGTGCTTTTGCAGACTAGGCTGTGCTATGTAGCTTGTGAACTACTGGGATGAATACCATAAAGTTTGATGATAGTGGCACAAACAATAGTACTGAATGAATGCGCTGCAATCGATCGGGTCATTAATCTAGGAAACAGAGAATCAATTAATATTTTTAAGCAAAGTAGATTGAAAAAATTAATAACTTAACCTTTTCTACCTTCTACCTTGGGGTACGGAGACTAGAACACCACGGAGTGGCATCTTCAGTTCAGTGTTTGTGGTGTTCATCGAGCTGAATAAGTTGATTAAAGATGTTTCATCAACATTCGTGGGGTCATCGTCAGTGCACTGATGGACCCATCCTTGGGTTCGTGTTGTACCAGCTACTGCTACCTAACTGTCTTATCTAGTGCACTGACGATGCCACCACGAATGGTGGCAAAAAGTTTGGAATCAAATTGACCAGCTTAGTAAACATCATAACTGAGGCTTCTCATATTGTGCGAAAACGATCTTCCGTTTCCCTGAACACCAACTTCAAGTGTACCAGGGGCCGCTCTGCAACATAGGCATTCAGTCGCCAACTCCCGCGTAGTCTCAAACTAATCATATCCAAATAGGCTACGGATAGCCTGGAAGTATGGGCCTCAAAAGGGAACATACTGGTCCACCTTGTTTGATTCATCTTACGTGATGGTCTGAGAGAACAATGGCTGCATTTCATGCGATCGCTATGAATAATACACTATTAACTTGCTACGAATAGCTAGTCCCTGAATCCGCTGGGATATCAGTCTTTACTGGCAGACGTCCACATGCGATCTACCACACGACTTCAAGCAACACTGGACTTGTAGGTAGACGAAACTGCTTTCGTCCTGTCAATCAGGCCGTGCTCTTACTCAACACCATTTGAAGGTCCAAGAATGCCAAACTAAGAAACACACGCGCTCATTTCAAGAAAAGGACTCTTATTCTGTGGCTCCCGCCGATACATCTTGACGAAATCGCCTGACTCACGGAGCCATGTAAGGAATAATTGTTGGCTTTAACTACTAACCAAGACCTATCCTTGTGTTTACCTTCCACTAACCCCGGCTAGGAAAATACTGTCAATCCTGCGCTGATAATGTCACCACGAACGGTCATGAAACGTCTACAATCAAGTTGTCCAGCTCGGAGAATATCACAACAACTGAACAAACCTCCCGGGCTACCACTATTCCAAGTAATTAGCATCTTCAATGTCTCATGGTAGCAATAACTGGGCCTCAGTAAATCTAAAGACGGGTGCCGTCAGCTTCCAGGCTGACCTTCGCATACACTTCGTTTTCAAAGAACATGCTCCATCCGGATTGGCTGCCTAGGGTAGACATAACTATTTGAATCATTTCTGTTGTAAGACAGGAGGTTCATTACGAGTCCATTCCTGCGATGTCCGTGGTATTTGCAGAATGCAGTCATACGAACTATCCTATTCGCTGCTCTGTAGCCGGTTAGTATGAGCTCAAGTTGCGGCCTTTGTCCAATAAATTTCGATATTCTTCAAAGTTCAGTATACCGGAGAAAGTCACTGTGCTGGTTTATTAGATTCAATGCATAGAACCAAAATTCGAAGAATTTCCTTTCTTTTATTGTCGCCTCATGTGTCCTAATTTTATTTGTATTCCAGCTGAAACAGTGTCCCTCTTCCTCATCGTACACTGTGATCAAGAGTAAGGCGTTATAGTTTCTGCAAACTCCTCTACTTTCTTGTTTTCCTGTGGGTAAGTCCTTTCTTGTTTGACCTACACAGTCTACTTCACAGTTCTGGCACCGTATCCTTCTTTCCTTTACCTCGTGGTTTAAACTGTGTTCGCTTGGGGCTGCTCGTTGACTTGTCAGCCACCATCAATTAGTGTGGGCTGAGAAGACTGGATCAAGTCTTCACAACTTGCGTTAGACCATCCAAATTACAAGGCGGTTAGAAATGTCTACACCCTACAGAAATCCGTGATATGGCAACTGTACGAGATCCTTTTGGCTTAGGACTTCATGGTCGTTCCCATGCTCTTTTTCTTTTTTCTAAAAAGAAGTAGAAAGTTTAGTCGCGGGATGGTTGTTTTGTATTCCCGCGAGAGTGATTCCATACTTTTCCAGCATTACACAAGGGCCTGTCTCGTGACCATGCAACCTTACCCCACCTACTCCACCAGAGCACCGCTGACCAGTGATTCTGTGTCTATATACTTCTTTACGCTGTAGCACATTGAGAGCAGTTACAATTTAATTTTGAACATACTATGGAATTAAATCTAAACTCCTCACTATGGCCGGGTGATCTTTACGTATTTGCTACCTTAAGACAATGGCTCAGTACAATGCAGCAACTGTTTGCCATTACCCAACTTTATCCTGATGCAACACGCCTTTCCAGTGCATGTAACTATGGTACTGGGAAGCATATACCCAGGACAAACTGATCACAGCTCCATAAACCATGCCGATTTGTATGACAGCAACGATTTTTAAGGCATGGAATGAATTCTTACAAAAGCAATGAATCTTTAAATCGGGCACGTGATCTTCCTCCTACATGTTTAGCATGGCTTCCGAAGAGCGCGTGCTTGTATGTCCAAGCGGCATACTACTACGAGCTACTTAAATGCCGGCAATCGTTTGGACATCTTTTGTGTTGCTTTTTTCAAGAGGTTAGACGAAGTCCCTCATGGACAATTTATTCTCAAACTCCGAGGAATTTGTTTCGCTGGAAACATTATACCATGGAGAGTTGATTTACTGGGTGGCCGCAAATTGCAAATGAATTTTAATGCGCATCATCAGCAGCCTTACATTGTAGTGCAACAGAAAACATGCTCTTTCAGTATCTTGTAACATTGGATTTTATGGTTGTTTTAACCTTCGGAACGTCCATTTGTTTAACTGACTGCACATCCGTTGTCACAAACCGTTTTGGTGAGTTCCTCGCTGCACGTTTCTCGCTCTGTCTGATTCGCTTCTTATTCTTGTAGCCTGTACGATATACGTTGCGTTCAGTCGTCTCTGACTTCTATACTGTCGTATTTGACACGTATTACGCGTCGTTGCTTACCGACTAGTATCCCAGGCTCCGCCCAATAACATCCGCCAGTTGAATTGATGCTTCACTGCTATAAAAGCACAACGATTTACGGAACGAAAAATAATAACGTGAGAAGGGCCTTACTGGAAAATTTTCATGCTCTAAGCAATTATTCAAAATCATGGAGCTTATACATTGCCAACAAGACACTGACACATACATGTGATTAACGACGCACTTTATGCGCGTGCTCCCGGGTCATGTGAAATAATCCACTCTAGCTTCACTCTATCTTCTCGTAGCTTAGTCATCTTATGCTCATTCGAGCCGGATTTATCAGCCCCACACAGTGATCCAACATACGTGGAATTAGATTTTACCACTACAGTCCTAAAAATCACTGACGGTTTTGATTGCCATCGGTGATTAAACACAAGCAAATAACTAATCCACTTTGCCCCCATTGCCTTTCTAAGTAACACCATTCGGTGCAGAGTTCTCGAGGCTGTCCGAAAAGCCTAAGCTTATTCCAATCAGAAATCTCTCAGAGCAATTAAGGGTAGGCCATCAGACGATCGAAATCAGTGGAGTTCCACATGCACGTCAATCGGTGTTCGTACTGATCCCACGACAGTAAGACGCACCTTGTGTCACATAAACAGGCCGCCATACGGTAACCTCCGGTTACTTGGGGTAACACTAAACTCGGTGGAGGAGACACAGGCCGTTCTACTGTCTTCGGATCGACTCCGCAACGCCTCGAGTAGAGGGTGCATACTACCTGAAATCTTGTAGAAAGAATATTTAGCGGATCTCACTAACAGAGAGAGGAACAGAAAAGGTCGATAAAATACTGTGGTTGCTCGCGGCGGTTCTTTTTCGACGATAGGCAGGTATACGACCGGGAGCAATGACACTACATCCGTGAGGCTCTTTCCATCGAAAATGTTCTCGCCACCTTGTTGACAAGGGTCCCCGAATCACCAAACTTTTAAAGGTGCGGTCCCAAGCTATTGAAACTAATGTTCCAATCATAACTAACCGTACAAACTCTGCTAGAGAACGAGAATAAGTTCCGTAGCGGGTTGCCAACAGGAACCCGTTTTAAAGCAGCAGGAACACCAGCACCTAATGACAACGCAGTGGGTGCGCAACTCTCAACGAAAGCACCAACTGTAGGACCAGACCCCCAGACGGTTTCAATAGTAGCCATAACATCCGGAGGGAAACAACCGAGTACGAATGAACACCAGGATGCGGGGCATCTGATAGATGAATATATACCAAATTCGTCTCGGGAGCTTGCAAATCATCAAAAAAATCGAGTAGCCGCCGACCCTTCATCGGTCGGCGTAAATTCACTTGCTTTATCCATCGCATCCAACACTTGATCTCCGAGAAGCTCTCATGCATGTACACAACTGCCCAAGGTCTACTCAGCAAATTAGCTGAATTAAGACCGACACTCGTCAGCAGCTTGGGTCCTCATCGTTATCACGGAAACATGGCTGCGCTGTGCCATAACGGATGCGAATTCGCGCTAACAGATATGTCCGTTGTCCGGATTGATGGAGCCAGCAAAGATGGTGGGGTAACCCCCTACTTTCGTAACAACCTGCAATGCGAATCCATACGTGATTCGGAAACCAATGTACCTGACTCCATTTGGTGCAGCTTACGGCTGAGAAGGGACAATCTTGTACTACTGGCTGTTGTTTATCGCGCACCATGGTCTGCACCTGAGATGAACTGCAACTTGCTGGCTGTGTTGAGGCTGGTGATAAATGAGAAGTATAGTCACGTTCTAGTGGCGGGCGCTTTCAACGTACATGCTCTAGAATCTCAGGCCGCACCAGGAGAGCAATTTAATGCATGCCTGCAAGATCTGGTCTTAGAATTTCCGCTTTATGGTCACGTCATTTCGCCCACCAGACTCAGCTAAAATAACAGGCCATCCATATTGGATGGAATGTTCACTACTGAAGTACTGATGAGCGAGAGCGTGAAAATGGATACTTCTCTAGACCGCAGTAATCATGCGAATTTGCGATTCATGTACCCTTGCTACGCTGAATACCACGAGGATAGAATTCAAACGACACGAACCATAACCTGTTACGACACTTTAACTTAACTCGTGGAAGCGACTAACTGGAGTTTCCTAACCGAGAATGTACCCGATATTGCCCGGGAAGCTTTCGTCAGTAAGTTTAACGCTTTGCTTATTTGGGCATCGGAAAGCAAGGCTATCAGTACAAGGAACATGGAGTCGTTTATACGGCGAAGGACAGACAAACGCATGGTGATGCGCGACGCGGTGTGGTGTATGCACAAAACCAATCCGAGTTCGAGTACCTGGAAGGTCTATGTTGCCCACCGGAACTACTGTACCAAATTAGCGCACGAGGACGAAGTAGCTTATCAGCATGCTTTAGCCTAGCAACTAATTCTAAGCTTCTGTGCAAGCAGGTGAACAGTATCCGCAAGGCGAAAAGCAGCTTTCCCCTCTCCAAACATCGGATGATCGGACACGGACTGCTAAACAAGCGTCGAGTGTTTTGAAACAGCGACATGCGCCAACATCTAATTGTATGTCGCGGTCTCCTGAATCTTTGGAATGTATGGTGCCCACACTAGCACTCACTCATATGCATTTTACGACAGACATCGTGATGAGAAAGCTGCCATCAAGGCGGTTGCACACCTGTCCAGGAAATGATGACATTCGCCCAAAGAAGTTTGCTGTGGCAGCTAATGTTTTGGCTGAACCTTTGGCACAGCTGTTTCAGCACTGCCTTGACGAGTGGCACTTTCCTACAATGTGGGAATACGGAATAATAACACCCAATTACAAAGGGGTAGTCGTTCCGATCCAGCTAATTATCGACCAGCGACTCTACTGCCAGTTCTTTCAAAATTTATGGAGGCTGTCATTGCCGACGTACTGATGTCTTATCTGGACGGCTTTGGTTACATTGCTCAGCAGCAACACGGCGTACCAGAACCGGTCGTTCACAACCAACCTATTATTAGCATGAGACAGTTGGACTGAAAGTGTGGATGCAGGTACAAGGGTTGATGTGGCTTACCTTGATTTCACTAGAGTTACGGCCGGTTGGAACATCGCATCCTTTTCGCCAAACTCCAAGGATTTGGCATTGGGGATCATCTTCACTTGTGGATCTACAAGTTTCTCTCGCACAGGCGTTTGGAGATGAGAGTTCGTGAATCCATGTCGGACCTATTTCATGTCGATTGCCGTGTGCCACAGGGTTCGGTACTGGGGCCCCATCCATCCTTGGTCTTCATAAACGAGCTAGTGAGCCAAAGTGAGTCAAACTGTTTAATCTACGCCAATGGCGTCAAAGCTATGCGAGTGATCAGAGCTCCAGAAGACCGTATCCAGCTTCAAATCGACCCTGACAAGATTTAAGGATAGCCGGTCTAAAATCACCTTATCTTCAACGTGGCGAAATGTCGAGTGCTCCATTTAAGTCCCCGAACGGTTCAGACATATGAGTTAGGGGACCAGAATCTGCAGCGCCGTTCTCTCGAAAAGCATCTCGGTGTGTTGATCCTGGAGATTTTCGGCTACTCGGAGCAGTTCAAACAATCATCAAAGAAGCGAATCCAAGTCGTGGTGCTTTTATGGAGGGCTTTCGAGCGATTCAAACTGGCATTTTTCTACCAAATACTACCCGCTTACATACGTCCCCATCTTGAACATACAATTCAATCATGGCGCCCCTGGATAAAGTGGGATCTCACGGCGTTGGAGATTCCACAACGTCGGGCGACCAAAGATGTCAAGAGGCTGCGCCACTTGTTATACGAACAGTGCATCAGAGCGCTTAGCATTTTCAGTGGAAGTTACCAAGGTTTACGTAGTGACGTAATCACGGCTTAGCAAATAGTAACAACACTAATCACCCGTGCCATCATCTGCTGAAGATGAGCAACAACAACCAACTGAGAGGTCATCATCTCAAATTGGCAGAACAATACAGTCCGTTGGAGTGTCCAGGAAACTTCTTATCTCTGTATGTTTGTCACACGTGGAATACCCTCTCAGAAGCTGTTATTTCAGCCCCAACGTTAGCAGTGTTCAAAGCACTTGTCGACAGTACACTGGCCTACACACAATACCCGCTACAGAAGCTGAAAGCTCCCTGCCGGGCATGCTACTCATACGAAAAGACAGGCTTTCGAGAGGAGGAGTGGTAATTATGCACTACTGAAATGATTTACAGCGCGAGGCCGTTGAGGATTCAAACTTACAGTTCGCCGATTCTCTTTGGTTCCGCCTGCAATAGCATGGCAGGGACACCTGCATTTGGCATACCGCCCCCCGAACTCTACACCGGAAATGGACTGCCACCTTGAGACAGCTTTAAGCGGAAACACACACATCCTTATCATGGATGATTCCAAGGTACAATGTTTAGAAAATTTTGCTACAATCGGAGAGCCATTCAAACCAGATCCACAGGAGCTTATAACTAGTGTTCTACTGTACAATCACGTCATTAAGTCCACTCGTTTCAGAACAAGTAATAAACCTACTTTTCAGCAACGAGGTACACATGGTCGACGTATTGACCGTAGAATGCCCTTTGGGTCGCGGTTATCATGTACTCATCAGATTCGGCTTGCTCTGCTATGCGGAATATCGCAAGCAGAACCTTGAGTTGGTGCGCACCGCTACGCGCTACGACCGCTTAGCCCAGCTCGTCACTGCCACCACCTGGTCGGTTACTCCAGGCAACACTTCAGTCAGGTAATGTTGTAGAGGCCGATCTCCTGTCAGCCACTCGCCTCCGTACCACCATATGCACTGTTCGAATATTTCCAAATGTTCCTTGGAGCGAACGCTAGAAACGCAAACAAAATCCCCATAGCTTCCGTAAACAACAAGACGCAAAATCTATCCTTGTTCACGGTGTCGCTGAGCTCCAGTCACTAAGCGAGCTACAGGCCAAAACGTATGACTGGGATGAATGGGGTTTTATTCTTGAAGAACTCTCACTCGAAAATGTTATCGCTTATTCGACCTCAAGGTTACCGCTATCACCTAACTACAAAGGGTGTGGTTCCCGAGTGATTAACGTGTCGTTGCACTCCGAACTGCTGGCAGAACATGTGGTCAAATTGTGGCACAAAAAGCGCAAAATGCTGCCATCCAAAATACTTATAAAGGCAATAGGCGCAGGGCCACAGATAGACAATGTAACACTGAGCAGGCAACTTACCAATGCACCGTGTAACTCAGAACGGAAACAATGCCAAAACACACCGACATCTGAAGGATGACAGGGTGGTCACCATCTTGTTGGCGCTGAAAGCTCTATACAACAACCTGAACTGGCCCTAGGGCCTGCGTCATCGGTCCCACAGAAAAACGACCGGCAGCTGACCCCGCAACGGTTGGCATAGACCCACATCGGAAACCAGCATTCACTATCACGCTTCTGACCACCGAAACCCTCATCTGCTTGTATATCAATGTACAAGGTTTTCTCAGCAAGCTAACCGAACTTCGTATTCGTCAGGTCTCCATGCCTTGGGACCTAGTTATTGTCACCGAAGCACGGCGAAACACGGAGATCACGGATGCTGAGATTGCACTACCAAGTAGGACTTCCATACGAAAGCATCGACCTAGCAGAGGAGGGGCATGCTCCTGTATTATCGAACCGACCTGCATGTTGATGTCATTGAGGACCCAGAAACGCAAGTCGTTGATTCACTTTGGTGTCGTATGCACCTATGACTATTAATAGTTTACCGCCCTCCAATGTCCACCTTGGAAGTGGATCAATGACTAGCTTCTGCGAGGAAACTATTCTTAGCACAACCACACAGTCACGTACTTCTGATGGGGACTTCAACCTGCACGCAATCGAAATCCCAGCATTGCCCAACGAACAGTTTAAGGTTGATTTGCAAGAGGTGATCGCCGAGGTACCTCTGTGCAACCATGTCACCATTCCCATGCCATTCCGAACGGGTGACACACCCATTGTTTTGGACTTTGTGCTCACCAACGAGAAACTAATGGTCGACACCGTGCCCGTAGATACACCACTTGGCTGTAACGATCACGCAGTGTTGCTCTTTCGTTCCATATGTTACTCGGAGTACATCAGTGAGAACAACATGGAAACCTATGTCGTTACAATTACGAAATACTGTCCAACTTCGTTCAAGAAATCAACTGGTCCTTCCGAGAAGCCGCCAGATGTCGCCTGGATGTTGTTCGTCACCCAATTCACTGAGCTAGTGGCAAATACGTCCGAAAGCAAGATCTTTCGTCCGAAGCAAGTGAACTCGTTCCTGAGGAGTCGTACTAGAAAATGGATGGGCTTAAGGGATTTAGCCTGGCGCGCTTACAAATGCTGTTCAAGTAACCTGACTAGGGGTACTTACACAACTCAACGAAACCACTGCGTCAAGTTGATCCGCGAAGACAAACTCCAGTACCAACAGAAGTTAGTGACGAAATCCAGTACAAATCGCAAATTGCTGTATAGACGCATCAGCAAGCTCCGCAGAGTGCAGCGCGGGATCCCGGTTTTACGTGCAACAGATGGTCTTGTGCAAACCACACAAGACGCAGCCAACGTAGTTTGCCAACACTTCAACCGTACTTTCCGGAGTGAATCATCATTTCATCCTCTTTTGACACAGCTTCCATCGCCACCAGGGTTAAACCACGTAACATTCACACCACTGAATGTGATGAAAAGGCTAATGTCATTGCGCGTGCAGAGCTCACCTGGCATGGATGACATCAAACCGAAGACCTTGAAGACACCGGCCATGAGACTTGCCGAACCATTAGCTCCGTTGTTTCAATGTTGTCTCGACGAAATGCGTGTTCCGACAACGTGGAAATATGGACTAGTCACCTATTTACAAAAGTGGTAATCGTTCGGAGCCCTTGAACTACCGTCCAGTCACTCTTCTCTTAGTTTTATCCAAAGTAATGGAACGTATAACTGCAGAGACGTTCATGGAATATGTTGAGAGCAACCACATCCTAGTGTCACAACAGCACGGATTCCGCTGAAATCCATCCTGCACTACAAACTTGCCTCTATCCCGAGCAAGCTGGACAGACTCAGCCGATGCCAGAGTGGCAGTCGACCTTGTCCACCTGGACTTCTCGAAGGCGTTCGATAGTTTGTAGCACCGCATACTCCTTCACAAGTTTTGAAGTTATGGAATCAGTGACCCCATACTCTGTTGAGTCGGCAACTTCTTCGCTCAACGTCGGCTGAATGTGAGAGTCCGGAGCTGCATTTCCGACCCAATTGACGTCCAGTGTGGCGTGCCTCAAGGATCGGTACTGCGGCTACGTATATGCCTCAAGTCCCTTAACGATCTTGGCAGTGTACTACAATCGAATTTCTTACTATTTGCGGATGATATCAAAATTTGGCATGATATCAGGACATCGGATGATCACATGGCATTGTAGAGCGATTTTGACAGGGTTTATGCGTGTTCATCTGACAACCGACTTGAGTTCAACGTGACCAAGTGCAAAGTCGTAAGCATACGCCATCAGCTTCTCTATGAATATTGACTTGAGGACCAGCAGTTACAACGTGCTTCCCAAGAAAACGACCTCGGGGTGATCGTGCAGGACGATTTCGGTTGCTTGAGATAGGCGGGAAAGGCATCAAAAGGAGCCAGTCAAATCTTGGACTCTTACGGAGGGCTTTCGGCAGTTTTGAGCCATCAATCTTTCGCAAATGTTGAACACCTACTTGAGGCCTCACGTGGAATATGCGATCCAGGCCTGGCGTCCCTGGCGCAAGCGCGACGTCGATGCATTTGAAGCTCCACAAGGTAGAGCGACCAAACTCGTTAGAGGATAGTTTAATCTCACCTACCAACACAGACTGCAGTCCCTGAGATTGCACAGTGGAGAATATCGACGTCAACGAGGAGACCTAATCATGAGTTACTTAATACTGACGAACCCAACTCACCCATGTGGCAATCTGCAACAGCTGAGCCAAAATACCAACCTGAGAGCCCATCAGTTCAAACTGACTAAGCAGTGCAGTCGATTTGATTGTCGACGCAACGTTTTCACCCTCCGTGCGTTCCATATCTGGAATTCCCTTCCGATCCAAGTTATCCTTGCATTACTTGATATAGTCCCATCCACTTAGAGGACAAAACAACGCAAACCTAACCATGTGCTTAAAGGTGCTCCCCGCAACGTGGCGATGAGGATACATGCAGAAGTGTCCATGTGAGTAGCTTGGATGTAGCTAAACTGTATTAACATACCACACCTGTCAAATGAAGAAACAAACGAGTGAACGTTGTCGTTTCCGTTTCTATTTGTCACGCACTTACTGAACTATAACAGTTCTCTATACTAATTCGTGTGTGCACATCCCATTCCCACATCAAACGGTCGTTATGCAGTAGTGCATTTAACTCGGTGGACGCTTAAAATAACCATTTATTTATTCGATGATCCATCAAATTTTAATTTTTATTGAAATCATCCTAAGGGCTTGTCAAACTGATGCCTTTTTACTCGTGATAAATCAGTGTTCATTGTTCCTCGCTGAAGGACATCCTGAAGTCGCTTGGCTTGAATTCGTCAGCAAATTCAATCAACTGGTTAAGGATGCCTCAAAGAAAATGGTTATCATTGGACCCAAAACCATTTGTTACGTGAGGAGCAGAACTAGAAAATGGATGACTATACACAACGTAGCTTGGTGAAACTGCAGATCATCACCAAAGCCAGGTAATTAGGACAACTACGTAGCTCATATTAACCAATGCATTCAATTGTCCAGAGATGAAACAGTCGCATATCAACAGAATATGGCGAAAACTTTCAGCTCCAACCACAAACTGGTGTACTAGTATGCCACTGGAAGTCATAAGGTGAGGCAGAAAATTCCTCCTCCCAGGATGACTGATGAACCAACTAGAACAGTCATAGAAGCAGCGAACGCGCTGTGGACGTATTATGCTCCCACATTTTAGAGGGTCTTACCATCAGACTATCATCCAACTTCGTTTTCTTGACTCCAGGACTCATCCAGATCTTTTTACTGCGGAAGCTGTTCTGCGGAAGTCGACATCACTGCGCAACCACAGCTTCCCAGTAATCGGCGCCATTCGTCCAGTGGCACTGGGAGCAACAAGAAGACAACTGGCAAAACCTTTGGCACAGTTCTTCCAGCAATGCCTAGATCAGAACCAAGAGCTTGCGATGTGGAAACTTGGAGTAATAACTCCGATTCACAAACGCGGAAGCAGGACGGCGCCTTCAACCTATAGCCTAGTGTCCCTTCTTCCTGTATTATCGAAGGTCATGGAAACTATCGTTGCCGATGCGCTGGTGAGTTACCTAGCAAAATGAAACATTATTGCTCCCAAACAACACGGCTTTCGCCGACAGTGATCATACACGACGAATTTATTAATCGCGCGGAGTAGTTGGACCGAGTCAGCTGACGCTGAAGAGACCGTTGATGTGATCCACTTGTATTTGTCGAAGGCGTTCGGTCCTTTAGCTCATCAGGTTCGCCTTTCCAAGCTCCAATAAAACGAGATCGGTGATCCTCTCTTGAGCTGGATCGCCAAGTTTCTCCTGCAAAGATAATTAGTAGTGAGTCCGGAGTTTCCTATCTGAACCCATACCAGTGGAATTTGGGGTTCCCTGGGGGCACAGTACCAGGTCCACCGTTGCCTTTGGTATTCATCAATGACCATGCAAGGAATATTGCTTCAAATTTTCGGCTGTTTGCTGACGATATCAAGAAATGGCGCCGGATTCAGGCGAATGCTGAGCATAATTTACTTCAATATGACCTAGATACCATACATTACTGGTCAACCCGAAATCTGTTACAGTTCAACATGGACAAATGCAAGGTACTCTCTATATGACACCAGAGTACCTATTCCTACAAGCTATGGACGCAAGTACTGCAACGGTCATCCGTCGAACGCGACCTTGGCATCCTCGTTCAGGATAACTTGGGTTGTTCCAAGCAATCCGCCATGGCTTCGAAAACTGGTAACCAGCACGTCGGCTTGCTACGACAGGCGTTCGGACAACCAGACGCCACTATTTTCAGACAGATGATGAATGTGTATGTTCGCCTCCAGGTCAAATCCGCAATTCAAGCCTGGTAGCTACGGCTGAAGCATGACCTTACTGCACTGGACCAACCTCAACGTCAGGCTTCGAAATACGTCATTAGAATTCGCCAACTTCCATACGAGCAGAGGTTGGAAGAGTTGGGAGTATTCAGCCGACGGTATCAACGACTACGAGGCGACTTGTCTATGACTTATTTGATATTACACAGTCCAAATCAAGTGTGGCGCATTTTACTGCAACTCAGCCGTACCATCAAAGTTAGAAACCAATCGTTGAATTTGGCAGAACAGTACAGCCGCCTGACTTGCCGTAAAAACTACTTTTCCATTCGTGTATGTCAACCATGGAACACACTCACCGAATTTGTTGTTTCAGCACTCAGGCAAGCCACAGTTAAAAGTAGGTTGGATGACGCACTCAGTCAGTTATACTTTGTTACTTGACGCTACTTTTCATCCTACGCCCTGGAAATACCTTGGATTTACTTTTTTGCCTATTGATGCTATGGAAACGCTCGGGGTGCAAGGCTACTGAATCAAAAAGAAAAGTGCATTATTTTGACAGGAATACCAGTAACTGCTATTTTCATTAACGTTTTTCGCTAACCCAGCAGACCACCCAACGGCGCTTTTGAAGCAATGCTTCTTAACCAATAAAAAATATTTGTTCCTTGTTCATATCACGTAAATCAAACGACCATACAAAAACATCAGAAAAACACAAACAAACAAGCCCACCTCGATTTTGCCCGGAAACCGCAACGATAACCTCGGATAATACATAACAACTAAGTGTGAACTGCTAAGACAGGAACGTTGTAACCGGCAAGTTCACAATTTGCGGTTGTCCACCGATTCCTATTGCTATTTTGCCTTCATTTTTCTCACCGCTAACCACCCATCCGGCGAGACTTGTCAAGCTTCGGCTTTTTACTCCGTAATGTACGATTGACCATTGATCATTGACCTGACCATCGTGCAACGATAAGACGGAATTGGCAAGACAGCTTCCCTGCGGTTTTCACTACTCCACATCTTAAGCAGTTATTACCCCGCAGACAATGCAACAGCGAAAACATTTTAGATTGATGTACTAGTAGCCCGGGTTGATCGTTCATGGGTTCAATTGTTCGCCGAGCTTCGTAATTGGTATGCAGACGCTTCATCACCACACGAGGTGACTTCCTCAGTGCGCTGCAGGGTCAATTCAAAAGTCACTTGCTAATCAATCACAAATCGACGACCAAACCAGCGGATTACGTTTGACCCTGCAGCGCACTGAGGAAGTCACCTCGCGTGGTGATGAAACGTCTGCATACCAATTACGAAGCTCGGCGAACAATTGAACCCAAGTCCGAATAGATGACTATAGCAGACGCGCCACTACTGTCGACTACCAGCCATGTCCCTTAATGTCGCGAACCAAGCATAATGCGAGTCACGTGGACGCCATCCAGCAAGACAAAACGGGTCGACGCACCCAGTTTGATCGTCAGTGAATTAATTTCCTGCTACCAAGTCAACTTTTGTCTACTTCGAGCCTCACACCATCCTACATCAAGCAGAAAACAGTGCCACCCTAGGTCATTGGTAGCCGAGCATTCGTAGCACTTGCCCAGTCCACCGCAACTGATTCAGTGTCATTAGTTGTTCTAGGGAACTGGCGTGATTATCACTGCCTAACACTCTCCTATACACATCATCGTTACAGACGCGCTGGTGTCATCCGACAACAGCAATGTTTCTCAGGCAACGATGATCAAAGACTTGAAAACCCCTCAGATGCTCAGATTGAAGAGTCCAAGTCTCACACCCATAGAATAGGGCGACCCTCACTTCGGCCTTGTAAATACGGACTTGCAGACTGAGGGAAACCTCCTTCTGACGCCAAGGATACCGCATATTCAAGAAGGCAGTTCTAGATATCGCAGTACATGAGCTGAGTTACGTGGTTACGCGACCATCGTTGCTGAAGTTAAATATGACCTGCTGCTCGCCTTTTCTCGTGACCAGTTGGTTCCCATAGAGCTCTGTCCTTGATCCGGAGCTCTTTAAAACTTCATTAGTGACCATTCAACAGAACTGCATGATGACTGCTTGATTTATGCAGACGATCCAAAGCCTTGGCTAGAGGTGTACAAGCTTGAGGATGCTGATCGGTTGCAGACAAATTGAGGCCGGTTGTACTGTTGGTGATTAGAGTGCTGATTGCCAATTAAACACCATGTGTTCTGCTATCCCAACTAAGGTTTCTGATCCATTTGGTGTTTATCATATTGGAGCTTTTCTGTACAGAAACGCATCATGGGAGAAAGATCTAGCAATGTTTGCATCTTTTAACCTACGTACAAGTCGGTCGCATATAAGCTGTCCTTTGCTATAAACAATCTTTCTCAGGTATGACTAATCTTTACTTCTCATATAGGCATGATACTTAAATGGCGTTTTCCACCAACTTATCCTCTTCAAAGACTGATTGTTTCCAGCTAGATAAGATTCAGTGGCGTAGGTGGGGACTCACTTGGGCACTCCGGAGTCTGCACTATCCTATCGACTTCCCAGGATGAACCTGTTCACTTTGGAGTATCGTCGTCATCGTGATGATCTGATCTACATACGACTTATTTTACTGTTTAAGAACACTATATAGAAGCCTTTCCATTCCTTTCTGGCAGTTAGAAAAGGGGCCACACTCGGAGGTTGTTTAAATCGAGAGGGCTCCGCGGTCTTTCCGACGTTGAGTTGTCCAGACAAGTGACTGGAGCAGCTTGTCAATGCACTAACAGAAGAAGGTTTCGAACTATTGCTAATCATATTTGCTGAGCAAGGGAAAACCTTGTAACCACTCCGACCGTTGTGATTCTTTATAGAACGGCGCTTATTCAACGACTCAGACCCAGTAGGTCGAAACAACTTCCTGATGTTTTTCCAAACATGTGGGAATCTGCGTGACTGACAGCGGATTGCCACCAACTACATCCAAAACTGCGTTTGTATTTCTACGGTATATGTGGCTACTTGGCTAACAACATGGATGACCGTTGTACATGAACAACGCAGAAAAAATGTTTCGCTGCATTCCGTTTTGTTACCTAGTATGGCGATGTGGTTCCACACTGTTAAACATAGTGTGCAGCGAATTTGCAGACATTTTCTATGATGTCTATCGAATTACAGAATTTGATTACTGTGGGTGCTTCTCCTGTAAACTGATGCTTGTAATCCTCCATCTGAAAAGTCTGTAACCAAATTTCTTAGGCGAACCGTTTGACATCTCGACAGCAAAATGCCCTTAATTCACTGAAACGGTGTCATCATCTATTGTTCATGTTTCACGACTGCTTGCTTTAGCATAGCTTTCGTAAATGGGGAATATTCTTAAAACTTTTAATCGGTCGTTCATACTCTCAAAACACTTGTAGTTCCTCTACCCCAACGTAATGAATGCGTCATCCATTGTATGTTGAATATGCGCTGCATCGTACCGTATATGAGTTGTGTTTTAGTAACGTGAACGCACATGCCAGATAGCTACGGAACCGGCTAATTTGAGGTGAGCTTGGACACACGAACGCCAGTAACCCGTGAAGTGAGCATCACAATTTGTTCAACTTCATCATCGCGTAGCTATCAGCTCTCCGATTACAATGATCTGTTCATTGTGCATATTACCTTCTAACCTGAAATGACCCCACGAAGTTGACAGAATCGATTGCAACCTATGCACCATGGATGGTACCCGTTGGTCACTTACACGGAGTAAAGCAGAGTGAACGAGTCACCGTTAGTGTCTTTTCCGAGTTACATTGCACGGAAGTAACATCTCCTGATGTTTAGTATGGGTCAAATCTTTCAGTGGCACGGTTTATTAGTAAGTAGCCACTTATAGCAAGACCACATCACGAAGGGCAGTGGGCCACGGCACGTTAGGGTTCGGTGGACTGGAACTCTGAAACTACGATAAATTATGATATCTGTGCCGCCCACCCAGAAACGTGGTATGGAGATAGGGGCCGGTCCGCCCCGGAAGGCATATGATAGGAGGCCGCATTTGTGGTATAGATTGTTGTTCGATACCTAGTGTGAATTCACCAGAATTGCTTTTAACATTGAAATGGTAAAAACGAAGGACGATAATCATAATGAGATGGAAGATGAAATCGGTACTGTCAAGGTTGATAATCGGGCAGTAGAAAGAGACGTAGACAGTATTGACGCGACGAAAATTGTGTATAATGCTGATGCGGAAAATGCGCGTGAATTTGAAGAGTTGGGAAGGCAGCCACTAGATAGTACGATAACGCACACACCAACCAATTCCGCGGGTGTCCATGTGGCCTGTTAAGATTGGCAATAGAATTCGCACTATGCTTGTCCAGCTAAGATGTACTGCTGTGCGACACTTCGATCATGAATTCGAAGACTTAGCACGATCTGGAACGAAGATAAAGTTTAAACTAAGAAGCTAACAACGAACAGTTTTTTCAGGATTTGCGAAACGGAAAGCAAAGCTTACGAATAGGATGGTGTACTCTCCTTCCAAAGAGGCTCTGTTTTGCTTCGGCTATGGAATCCTTTTTACGGGATAGCCTAGTTTTTCGTCTGCTCTGGGTATCAGAAACAGGTGAGAACTGAATTCAAAGTATGTGAACATGAATCTAGTAAATTAATCAGGCATTCCTCAACTGTAAAGAACCAGAGATCTGGCAACTTGAATGAAGTGCAATTGACCGAATGGAGCAAGCACTTGTAGAAATGGAAACAAAGTGGTAACGTGGAATGTTGGTCCGAGTAATGCGTATCGTCCGGTTTCTCGTCAAGCAGAACCTGGCACAGCTTGGTCATCTAAAAGGCATCCAGGATAATAAAGGCAAGGAAAATAAAAAAATTTCAGAATCTGTACAGTTGTTGGCCATGGCCCTGTTCTTCGTGAATATTTGGTGTCAGTGCAGTTGAGAAAGAAACTCGGCATTTCCTGTTTGTCTCCAGATGTTCAAAATGAACTTGTACACATTTTTGCAAAGCAGGTCAGAAAGGAAATCATCGATTAGATCAAGGAAAGCAACTACTTTGCTTACTTTCGATAGCGTTCACGATATATCTCACAAATGTCAGATGAGTAAGGTGTTGCGCTTCACTGAGACTAACAGCAAAAGCGCAGAGGAAATTTCTGGACTGATTTTGATTGGAATGAAGAAGGATAGAATTCAACTTAATGGCTGACTTGACCAGGCGCTTGACAATGCTGCTATTATCGTGGGCTAGCCATCAGGTGTCTAGAAACACATCTGCGAAATCAACACAAAGACTGCATTTGTACGATGCACAAACTATTCCCCGAATCTGGCTTGTGCACATGCGGCTACCTCGACGTTTTTCTCTCTTAACTTTTGCTTACAATGGACCGGTTATTACCATTCTTCTCTACACTTATTTGATGATGGAACATCTATTCAAGTCACCGGTTTAAGTATAAAGTGACCGTGGCGACTAGATGAAGTATTCGAGCGGAGGCTGTAAATGTGGTGGTGAAGAAATACTTGGAAATCGTCACCGCTCTGGAACAGCTCACAAAAAGAGAAAACGCAGCCACAAGACTAGATGCATCTTTGATTCTCATCTCGGCACTATTGTTCCCTTTTACTTCGTTTCTGAGCCTTTAGAGATCTATACTCTTAGAAATCAACGGCACACATAAATATCTTCAAACAAAAGGGCTGGTTCTGCAGCAAACTTCCGTCAAGTTCAAAGCGTTAAGAGTTTGCCTTCTTCCGAACAGAGAGCATTTGGTGGACGGTGTAATAAATTAGTACGAACTGTGCTCCGAATTCGGGATAAGCACGGCGCGTCGAATCTCCCAAAAGCAGCGAATGGAAGGTGAAGAATCGTTTGATGGAACGATGGAATTTGATGTTCAGTTGAAACGGGAAATGCTGTCACGTTGACTGATGTAAAATGTTGTAAATTTCAGCAGATTCATGTTCTTTCCAATGAATGTGTTTTCTTTACACCGTCAAATCTGCTTAGTGTTAATGGTGAGTGTCTGCTTAGCAAAGTTGAGGAAGCTAAAGAAAGTAGGAATCTTTTGCGAAAGTGGATTGCAGGATCTTGTGAAAGGTTTAGTAAGTGGCAATTATGAGCGCCCTTTCGCAAAACTGAAGCTTATAAAGAATTAGTTTGGATCAGCAGTGAACCAGATAAGGCTCACTTGTTTGGCAGTTTTCCCCATAGAGACCGAACTAGCCAATGAACTTAATTTTGATAGTGTTGTCCTTACTTTTACCGCAAGTAAAACACAAAAAGTGTGCTCGTAAGTTTTGTGCATGAGTACTGTAACCATACCCGTACTTGCATTTACAAGTACACTCTAAAATTAGTACATTGATTGTAGTTATACGCAGCGAAATATTCACGCACTGTACGCAATTTTGAGGGCTTATGGATTCACAACTGCCAGAGGGGGTGAACATTTGACTACCGACCCGGGCGGCAAAAATAGTTGCTACACCACTGTTGTAAGTTCTTATTGAGTGTCAGGGAAATAGTTAACCTGTCGCCAGGAGAATCAAATTATGTATCCCTCCACCTCGGGAACTTGGTTGTCGCCAGTCTTGCATGAAGCTATTACACTACCAGATCGATTCCATTCATGCTGATATCTTTCAGATGAACATGGCATGGGTGAGATATGAAACCGAGACGTAGCTTGACGGACTGCACTGGCTACACTGTTGGTTGTGATTAGATATTCCCTATCAAGTTGCATCACCTACGGCCCATGATAAGAGGTAGTGTTTCGAGCTGTTGACAATAAAAATGGTATAATACTATTAAAAATCTAAGGCGTGACAAGCCCTGTGGGATGGTCTGTATGAAATACATAACTAAACCGCACATCTGTAGCTTCACCTTCCATACGTGTAAATCGGTATACCCAGATGTTGTTGGGACCGATGAGCACAGCGCATGTTTGCGTTTTGTCCTCGCCCACATGAGCAGGGGTCCTCTCACGCAATGCAAGTAGTGCAATCACCGTCTAGTCGTTTGAAAAATGAATGACTTTGGAGCCGATTTGCCATACGCTGGTGGAGTGTTCCACAACTAACAAGGGTGCTTGTGCTTTCAACAGCGTCCCGACAACAGATCTAACTTAGGTAACGCTAGAAATACAACATCGTCGCTACTCATCTAATGTGTCACACTACAACGTAGGAATGAATAAGCCGCCAACTCAGCTTCCGTTCCACTCAGGTGCATCAGATCAATTGGAGCTGTACGCGGTTAAAAGATAACTCCATTGATGGATGATTATGTAGCTTGAAGGATCAAAAATGCCAGTCGCCTCTTTGTCTAGACTTGAAAAATTGTTGGTCACTAGTAGCCCCAAGGAACCATCTGGGGTAGCAACATCGTTTTCTACACGCGTTTTTAATCCGTAGTATTACCTGTAATGTGTACATCTCGCTTATTCTCGACAGACTACGTCCGCGTATAGTGAAGATACGAGTATGCTTATAACTGTTTACTAGACCAGTTGGATTACCTGTCATAACAATGCGTCACACTGGTTACCAGTACAGATGGTGGACGAATTATCTACGCGTTCACGTCAAATGTTTCAAAAAGTGGTGACACAGTAGCTACTCACAACTGGCAAGTAGTGTAAAGTATCACAGAAGGATTGGCCACCAGGTGTCGGACCAAATCGGTCATTAAGATGACCAGTGGTAGAAAACAGAGTCTTCGGTAGTTTATGGCTACTATTTCGACTGCTCATAAGTGCTTGCAGACGTGTGACAAGGCAACAAATGTATACGAATAGACAGATATACTTTAAACTACCTTGTGAACATAAGCAATCCATGGAATTCTAATACAGAGCGTTTCTTTGTCAAAGGAGCGATGGTTTAGAAAAGGTAAAAAGTTTAACAGGTCCCGTAGAAAAAGCACGAGATGAATACATAGTGCCGATAAAATAACACACAACTTACATGACTCTCCAAGGGGTTATCAGCAGCACAGATGAGTTGAATGGTATAGGTAAAAGTTCCTATTTGGCAATTATTGAGAATACCTGTAGCTCGGGTGTGGATGAGAAGATTGTCCTGTTTTCCGAGCCGGGCATTTCTGTTGCAGACGTTTTGTTACCAAACTAAACAACATCTTCAGTGTGGTTATTCAGTCCTGATTCGCGGAGTTTCGCAAAACAATGCAAGATCCGAATGACTATACGGATCTCATTGGCATTGGTTTGCGAGACTCCGCGAATCAAGACTGAATAGCCGCACTGAGGATGTTGCCTAGTTTGGTAACAAAACGTCTGCAACAGAAATGCCCGGCTCGGAGAACAGGACAATCCTCTCAAAAGTTACTATTATCTAGACTCAGTCAGAAGACAGCCATAAGACGTGTTGAAAAGCGCTGTACCGCGGTTTCATCGTTTCTGGATTAGTCAACAGTGCGCATTCATACTGGCACCTGTGTGTCTCGAACACACAACACGATCGTAGCAAGTCTGTGACTGAGACTACTGAACAACCGGGGACGGTAACGAACGTGACTAAGTTACCAGGTGTGATACAGCTCCACTCACTATCCACTAACTTGTACGTTACCACCGTGTAAAGGACAGGGTAGCCCCTCACCCAGAGACGAACTTACCAAACGCAAGCCCCCAACTAACTTATGGCATTATAAGCAGCTTAGTCTGCGCATTGATTACACGGCCGCAAAGTGCTTTTACGGGCGTGCGATCGTTGTCGGCCTGCGCCTAGTGTGATGACTTTCCACTTATGCCGTTGCAGTTGTTTCTGTTTTAAGTTTAAAGGACGACTGTTACAGTCCAGTGTTTATTATCCACTAATGCTGTCATTCGATTGCTGAGAGCTATGCTGCGTAGCATAGACTTGCTCGCAACGATTTTAACCCGGGTTACGGTGCGTGAACCAATACATGACGATGGGTTTCAAAATGTTTGCCGATTTCTGCAAAAAGTCATTACTATTGCTTCGATTCTTATGATCATGTTATCGGATGTTCAGACTCAGATCCGCCGCATGCCATTCTAATGTTTCCGTGTCAGTTTTGCCGAAGCTTGCTGTAACCGTGCAGTAAAAATTGTGTTCCACATTCACAAGCGGTGCCGATTTTGCGCATCCTATCGGACATGACTTTTGTCTAACCACCGCCTATGCGATACTGTTAGAGATGTAATGATAGATCTATCAGCTATCGCTGTCCGCGCAGTTGGACGGTCAGCCGTCCCTTTCGGGCTTGTTTTTGGTCACTCGCGATGGCGAAAAGTAAATATGCCGGTAACTTGCTTGATGTGTCCATATGTAGTGTTAAATAAGATTATACACCGCTGTTCATTATCAAAAAGGCGTTAGCTTGTAGTAAGATTGTAATTTCAGTCTGCGTGAATGACCGCTTTGAAGCCTTGAGTGACCAATTTTGTGCCCCTGGCCGTCCAGATTGGACATATTTTGAACAACTTTTGGTCAGACAAAAAACGTTTTCGGTTTAGCCTAAGAGCCATACTATTACCTATTTACAAGTTAAGGATAAATTTCCGCTTAATGTTGACGGTATATGCAACAATAATTCATTCACAGTATATCGTATGAGTGCGTCAGAAAAATACATTCCGAGGGACCAAATGCCGTCCAAAAAGTGTCCAAATGGGACGGCCAGAAGCACAAAAATTGGTCACTCAGGGAGCTCCAACGTTCAGTCCAGAGGGACAGTTTATGGTTACCCTTGCGGACGGGGATGTTGTGATTAAGATACGTGCGTCATTGGGGTAATTGCTTGTTGTAGCTGCCATGAATATAGATGTTTGTCCTGGATCTAATTCCTTTAGCTGGGAAAGGGTGGTTAATAGAAAAAGAAAACCATGGCGGTCTTTCTACAAACGTAAGCAAGAAAACTGGATTTGTTCATGGTTTTCCTGAACTACCGGATCTTCCTGATAACGGAACGCAAGTATTTGACCATGAGCAGCGGTGCTATACCAGCAAAGCACACTCTCTGGACGACTTTATCGCAAAAGCACTGACCAGAATTCCTTCATCTCCAAACTACAAGAGTTGCGGTCTAAAAATATTGTAAGTCGTGCTACACTCCGAAGGAATGACAACTGAACGATGATGTATTACGGGTAAAAAATCAACGCTTAACAAGTCCCGTGGGAGGGAAACTATTGCGGAAATAACATCGGCGGACTCCCCATATATTTACATAGAATAGCGTAGATTTTTGCGAATTAAAAGATTAAATTCAATGGTTGGGAGTTTGCTAAGACATCGATTGATTGCGTTCTGTAGCCTCCTGGCTAAGAAGTAATAAAATGAAATGCAAATGAGACAACGCATTGTCAACTAGTCTTTTAAATATCTCCAGATTGGGAGCAGGGACGACATAAATAGGGAGGGCGTTCCAAGTCCGCTGCACGCGGTGGGAAAAGAAATTTATACGGCTTTCAAGCCGGCTATACTGTATTGTCATTTTCAGTGGATGATCTCTTAGTTTAGTGTTGTGGTTCAGTTCTAGCAGCGCGCGGCAAATGCGGTTTGGGTTTTTCAGGATCTGGTAAACCATTATGAGATCTCCGTAAAGGCCGATATCGAATGTTGTGCACTCTTAGAGATCTCAGACTAAGTTGATAGGTCAGATACATGACGCACCTGACGGTCTAGGTTGCCCATTCTTGAGGAGTCTCGAGAGAAAAGAGGTCATATTTCTGCCATAGCTACCACGACAACGACTCCTGGATAGCATATTCCAAGTGCGGTCGCACGAAGGTGTTGGGCATTTGGGGAAAGATTTAGGGCTCAAGCCGACTGAACGCTCCGTGTAAGCGGAAGAATTGCCACGAAAACCTCTGATCAAAGACAGATAACCACACCATATGCACATACTGCCGAGATCCCGGATAAAATATTATTTGTCTAACCCATGCGATTAACTATCCAAAACTCCATGATTTCCCTACAACTCACACTATGGCATCCAGACTTGTTCCCGATAACCTCATCTGACACCTACTCCTACGGGCTCTTGTGCGATTCATTCTTTTCTTAACTATGTCTACGTGGTTTCATTCGAACCCCGCTGCGAGATACGATCGCACCCATAAAGGTGTAACATGCCCAGGCGTCTCACCACTCGGCATCAATTTCCTCTTATCACATAGTCGCTGTGACTATTTTGCACTCCCGCCGTGCTACTTACCCCAAAATCACCAGGTCCTTGTTGTTATTTGATCCGATATCCGCACCGAGACGCGTTACTCTCATTCCATTTGAATGTAATCATACCTTGTATCTTCCTGTACACCGTGCCACGGACCAATAGGATAACATTTCGGATATCTTAGAAAGAACCCTCGTATTCCTTTCTTTGAATCTGTGCTGTGTGGCCTCTTTGTGCGGTAGCAAGTGCGCGGACGCTATTTCATCATGTAACTGTACGAAGGATGATAACGTAGGTTCACTACTTGGCTTAGGACGGTCAACATAACACTGAGGTTTGTCAAAGTTTCTTGGCTTTTGGAGTGTCGGATCGCAGGCAACTAATGAGGCGAAGAAATGGAGGTTATATGGGCCTCAGTACAGGCCACTTTGCCGTCTCATGCGGTTCGGGTGGAAGATGTGATCAGTTAGGTTTCAAGGGAACACATCATCCTCTATTGCACATAAAGAGCGAAGATCAGTCACAAGAACCTGGTCTATGTTACACCGTCTCCAGGTCGCGACAGGAAGTTCGACTCCCGTTAGTTCCCGTACGACTGGAAGGTCCTCTGGGAACAGTTGAGTCGTACGCTTCGTTGGACAGCGGCACACACGTGACGTTGGTACAAGAGGATATTTGCTTGAGACCGTCATTGTATCTTCTCCAGAGCGGTTGGAATTTTCAACGACGGTCGGTACGTCATCAGTTGACGTCAGGTGTGCTGAGTTTAAGATAAGGTCCTTATAGGGAGATACTTCGGTTATCATTGTCCGTACATACAGTCCTAGGAAACTGAACCTTCAGCACGTGAAAGGGTCTACTCAAACTATAGCGCGTCGTGAGCAGCATATAAGGGACATAAAATTCGAGGACTCACCGGATAAGTGCGTGAGGATTTCTAACGGAGCAAATGTACCAGCTGCACGTTGGAAACTAGAACAACGTTTGGGAGCGCGAACTCAACCGTCTGTCGTAAGAGGATCACTAGGATGGACGATAATCGGTCCAATAGGAGGGAAAACATTATCTCATGAATACGTCACTCATGTACTGATTGAGCAGTCATCGGTGGTGGAATGACTCAGGCTACCCTTTGACAGCGAATTCAACGGTGTCAGTCGTGAAGATCGAGTGCCATCCGTCGAAGATAAGTGTGAATTATCCATCACGAAAAAGTCGATGCCGTCAGTAGAAGGACACAATGGGATCGCCCTTCCATGTCGCAGTGAGAGCTCTAAACTGCCTAATGACTATGGAATGACATGCTAACCATTACAGAGCCTGAGAACGCCATTAATAGGAAACCGCTCCTTTTATGAAGGATACAAGACCGTAGTCGAAAATACGCTGAAGAAAGGATATGCTGTTCCGGTCCCAGCCGTCCAACTCGGTCCCGCTTACGCCCGCCGATGACCCTCACCACATCACGCTGTGTTGAACCCAAAGAAGTCTGATAAACTGCGAGCGGTGATGCTGCATAGTGCTGCAAAGTTTGGCGGTCTCTCCCTAAATGATCGTTTGTTACAAGGTCCGGACGTCACCCCCATTTTGTTGATAAAAGTTCTAATACTTTTCAGAAACGAGAGAATAGCCATAGCAGCAAACATCTAAGAAATGTTCATGCAAGTAAGGGTACAAGAGAAAGACAGAGGCGCATTAGGTTTTCTATGGTGGCAAAACCGAGACCTTGACGCAGATGTTGTGGAGTATCAAATGACAGCCCATCCCATTTTGTGCCAACTTTGCGTTGCCCAAGATCTTCGAGGTATGTGGAAATCAATACAACAAGGTCGTCAGGGACGCTGTGTACCAGAACTTTTACGTTGATGATTGTTTGATTTCTCTATCGTCTGTAGCGAAAGCTGTACAATTTAGCACACAAATTCGGGAGATGCTCGGTTGGGCAGGCTTCGTACTGAGAAAATGGGTTTCCAACTATCAAATATATAATGCCATCCTACCATCGGATGTTGCAGCGGAGATCAGGCCAATAAACGTACCGGGATGCCCAGTACTTCGGACCTTAGCTTTGGATTGGAATGCGAAAGAGAATTGCTTCCTATTCCGTTTCGCAGTAAAAGACGAGTGGAAAACGCGGAGAGTATTCCCGTCATTGGTGTCTTCTTTATGTGACCCATGAGGATCCGTGGCACCGTTGCTTATGTCAGCTAAACTTTCGTTACAGGAACTTTACCGTGACAAAATAACATGGGATGAAGAAGTTGCAGAGGGAGATGTGGAAACATGACAATATTGGCTGGCCGGGATGAGGAACATCGGTGAGGTAAAGATTCCTGGATATATTAGGGAAAAGCACACAATACAACAGCCATCCCAATTACACGTATTTTGTGACGCTTCTGAGAGGATATTTAGGGGGCCTAGCGTATGTTCGAATCTACGAATCCAATAATCCAACATTCTGCTCACTACTTTACGCGAAATCTATAATGACGCTCATAAAGACTGTCTTTTCCTCGGTTAGACCTAACAGCAGCTAAGCTTGGTACACGGGTTCTCGAAGATGTGCTCAAAGGAATGCAGATAAGGTTCAAATGAGATTTCTTTTGGACCGACTCAACCACGGTATCGCACTATATCAGGGACACGGACACTAGGTTTGGCACCTCCAGTGCAAAGTGTTTGTCAGTTATTCATGAATTATCCAAGCCTGACCAGTGGAGATACTTTCGGGACGAGCATAAGCAAGCAGATCTGCTTTCCGGAGGCATCTCATCTCGTGAGAGCTTGAAGCAGTGGCTAGATGGTCCGGAGCTTTTGCGAATGCATGAAGCCGAGTCGCCTGCTTACTAGCCACTACAACTCTGGAAAAGGGGTTAACATGTCCCGCCGCCCATGTGTACGTGTTGGCAGAAGAGTGCCCTATACATGCGTTAAGTAACCGTCCCTCTGACTGGGTAAAGTTGCTGAAATCTGTTGCGTGGATCTCGCGGTTCGAGGTGTATGTCCAGAGACTAAAATGTGACTATGATGTACCTGATCAGCCTTATGGGTTGCCGAAATCGAGAGAAATTGCACAAGCAGAGATGGATGTTGTCCGGATCGTACAGCGTCGAGTGTACAGAAAAGAATATGCATTGATAGATGAGCGGGAAAGCTATGAGCGATCTCACAAAGGAAGTGCTGAAATGAAGTGCATTAAGGCGTCTGTGCCCCGGTTTAACTAACGGTTTACTCTCTGTTGGCAGCCGGTTGTCCTGTTACGCGCAGGAGCACTACCTGACGTCTCCAGGTATTATACCAACCAAACATGCGCTGACCGATATGCTAGTCAAGTTCCATCATCGTATCGAAGGTCGCTTAGGAGTTGCCCAAGTACTTGCGAGCATCCGACGAAAATATTGGCTTGTTCACGGAGCTTCAGCTGTCAAACGGATCGCTGGAAAATGCTGGACATGTAGACGTCAACTGGAGACCGTTGGGCGGCAGCTGATAGCATCATTACCGATGCTCAGAGTGCAGGAAGAGTGGTTTCTATTCAAATAGGTGAGTGTTGACTATTTCGGACACCTGATCGTTAAATGTGGTCGATGACAGGAGAAGCGATATGGTTGCTTGTTCCCCAGTTTGCGGATGCGAGCTGTCTATATAGAGGTCTCTCACACAATGAGTACCTATTAATTCATCATGGCGCTGATGAGATTTATTGCCAGAATAGGGCCCCCAGAGAAAACATTTAGTGATAATGGCTCGAATTTCGTTGGTACCGTTACTGAAATGCGTCGAGGAATGCAGAATTGGAATCAAGATAATACCAATGACAAACTTTTAACTCGGAACATCCAGTGGCACTGCAACTCTTTGTCAGAAAGTCCCCGGGGTGGCTTTTGGGAGAGAATAATAAGATCCGTTAGAAGAATACTGCTTTCAATTACAACTTAACAATCGCTTAAGGATGAAACCTTGGTTATCTTTCTCGCAGAAGCTGAGGGAGGCATAAGTGGTAGACCACTTGTCCCACTTACTACTGATGCTCGTGACCAACCAGCACTTACACCAAACGAGCTATTACTGCTGCGGCGAAACGCGGGACAGCTGATGTCATCAACACTCCGGAAATGTTTTAACCAAAGCTGGAAGCAAGTGAACCACAATGGATCGGTATTTTGGAAGCGGTAGACCGCAGAGTATTTACAGCTGCTGCATCAGAGAGGGAAGTGGATGCAAACCGAACAGAATTTTAGGCCTTGTGACGTAACCCTAGTCTTCCCCGAAGCCTTGATACGTGGGCATTGACCATTAGGAATAACTGCAGATTGCATAACAGCAGGGGAGGGTTTTGTCCGGGTTGTGGTTGTGAAGACGACGGACGGTATACTTAAGATAGATGTAAGAAAGATTTGTTTACTAGAAGGATATAACCGGGAAGATGATATAGTTACGGATGTTTATTATCCGCAAGTGGGAGATGGATCCACGGATTCGCTGCTCCGGTGAGGACCACTGTGAGTTCAACAGGCCGAAGGGGGAGAATGCAGGCGTACCGTTGTAAGTCCTGTAATTCTGTCGAAGTGGAAGGAGCTGGGTTAGGGCGAAACAGTGCGAGAAACTAACGGAGGAGCAATGCGAAGAACATCCTTTGAATTTGGGGCGGATTGTAGGCCGACGAAATGCCACGAAAACCGCAGATCATATTCAGCTAACCACACCATCTGCATATACTGCCGGGATCCCGGATAACACAACATTTGTCTACCCCATGCAATTAACTGTGCAAAGCTCTATGATTTCATTGCAACTCACACTATGGTATCGAGACTTGTTCCCGATAACCTCATCTGACACCTACTCCTACGGGCTCTTGTGCGATTCATTCTTTTCTTAACTATGTCTACGTGGTTTCATTCGAACCCCGTTGCAAGATACGATCGCACCCATAAAGAAGTAACATGTCCAGGTGTCCCACCACTCGACACGGATTTGCTCTCATTACATAGTCGCTGTGACTATTTTGCACTCCCGCCGTGCTACTTACCCCAAGATCACCAGGCCCTTGTTGGTCTTTGATCCTATATTCGTAGCGAGACGCGTTACTTTCATTCCATTTGAATGTAATCACACCTTGTATCTTCCTGTACGCCGTGCCACGGACCAATAGGATAACATTTCGGATATCTTAGAAAGAACCCTCGTATTCCTTTCTTTGAATCTGTGCTGTGTGGCCTCCCTGCACGGTGGCAAATGCACTGACGCTATTTAATTGTGTAACCGTAAGTAGACTCAGTTGTTTCGGGACAGAAGGTGCACAGTTGCGCTATATATATATGTATGTATTTGAGTTCTATTTTTTTAATAGTATCGTAGTTAACCTCTCGGCTTCCTTTCTTGTCTGGACCGGGGAGGTTTTACGAGTTACTCCAGCCCCAAGTGAATCCGTCGTTTACACTCTGCGAAGAAGACCAGTGCTTTGATTGCTGATCCTGGGTGCTTTCTCTTCGGGTAGATTTGAACACCTGAAATCTTCCAGTACCAGTACCTCCTGGTCACGCTCTTGAGATACCTTCTGCAAGGTATGGTCACCATGCTTGTAAACGCTCACCAGCTGGTGACGCAAATTTAGTACCTTGCACTGAACTATGTTCAGTGGAAGCCGATTCCTTCGTCAACCATTCACAAACGCAATGTAAGTCATGTTGGAGTAGATCGTGTTCTTCGTTGTAACTAACCGCTTGCCATATTTTGACATCCTCGTCGAAAAGCAGAAGGGGTAGAGGATAAAAGAGATGTCCTAAATTAGGGATGAAAAAGAAGAAGGAGTAGAGAGAGTTTGCGAGGTCCTAAAGCGTAGATACCCCAGTTGTCTGACACCAGAGAGAGGCGCACGAGGTGCGCTGGATGTGGAACCAACATACCGCACAGGAGGGGTGACAGAGACGCGTTGCCTCAAAGCCCTAAATAGGTGGGGTTGGCAGAATTTAGTAGCAGGTGGACAGCAGTAAGTTAAAGTCGGTAAGGCCTTTGAGGTAAAAGGGCTGAACTCAGAGCAGGCAGGTGGTAATAAGAGAAAATCACTGGTGAACGAAGGACATCTGTGGTGCCAAACTCTTCCCAGCCTGGACGCGGCGATAAGAGGGGCACAGCTCTTATTCGATTGGTAATAGAAAAGTCAAGGAATAGTAGTCTTAGGTTGGCTGATGAGTAAAAAATTCATTGGGGATCAAGGGGTTCAATCTAGAGGGAGACCGATGGAGATTAAGAAGCCATATCGCTGCGGTCAGAGGTGGTCAGCACTTCAGGCGATTTCCTCAGAAGAGATGATAGCGGTGTGTTGCCGTAAGGATAGGTGGTCAGAAATAGGTGGGGTTGGAAGCAGATAACGACAGGCCGAAGCAGGTAGGTTGTCGGTTAAAAGACCTTGAAGAAATGAGGGATGAACACAGAGCCGGTAGGTGTAACGGAAGACTTGCGGCCATTTGAAAATCAGGTGTCTCCGCGAGTGAGCATACATAGAGCAAAGAAAGCAGATGCTGGGTGGTTAGGAACAACCAGAGCGGTTGGCATCGACTTACTTGTCGTTTACACCACTGTTCGCAATTTTCGTCAAGTTCTTGTAGCTGATCATTTTACGATCTTTACAGTTCTTAAACCACTTGTCTACGCCTGACGAAACCCCTTGCCTTGAAACTCTCCGCATGAAGTTCGTCATCTAGCTTTCTTCTCTCAGCTTTCGACGGACGTCCAAGGCATGTCTGGCAAAGATAACATCGTGGCAAACACGCTTTCAAGATTAAACTCACGGGCTCCGACGTTTTACTTCCTCGATCTATCAGCTATGGCCGCCGCTCAGCAAGCCGAAAATAACCTTATGGCAGCTTGCGAAAAGTCCAAGCTAAAGTTGGCGCCGAAACCGCTGCCTGCGTTTACATTTATCATAAACTGCGACCTTTCGGCTGAACACCCACGTCCACTTGTTTCTACCGCTTTCAGTCGGAAAGTCTACGAAATGCTGCTCCACTTCGCTCATACTGGCATCCATACTTCAGTCAGGATGATTATCACCAGGTACCTCTGGCTCAACACACTGCGCGAGGTAAAACATTGAGCACGCAACTGTCTGACCTGCCAGCGAGCAAGACTTCATCGACATGTTGTCGCTCCGACCTGACACTTTCCGGCAGTGTCAAACCGATTAGTTTACGTCCACCTGGACATTGATGGACTACTTCCGCCGTCCCTCAGGGTGTGGTCTACATACTGACCATGTTGGGTCGCGTCACTCGTTTGTCTGAAGCTGTTCTAATTCCCGATGTGTCCGCTGAGACCATAATGCCGCATTCGTCGATCGCTGGGTCGCTTCACATGGCTGTCCAGCCACTCTGATTACCGACCGTGGACGGCAATTCGAATCGTCGCCTTTCATCAACCTACGCAAAGTCCTCGGATGTAAATACATTCGGACAACTACCTACCATCCTCAAGCAACGGGAAAGGTGGAACGCTTCCACTGACAGATTGTAGGCTCGCTACTCGCCACTAATAGATTTAGGTTGACTGAAGTCTTACCATCATCATCAGTATTCGAGCCGAACTGAAAGCCGATCCCCAAATCTCCAGCGCCGAAATGTTTTATGGACAACCACTCCGAATACCAGGCGGCTACTTCTCGGAAAACCCAAACACTCCTCGCTAAGACGCGCACTACTTTCGGCTGCTAGCCACGAGCATGCGTCGCAAGAAATCGACCGAAGTACGGGAACAATGTCGTGTCATACGTTCCCAGTTCTGCACCATTGCCTGTTCGTCTGCATGCGCGCCAATGGTCTACGCAGAACACTCAAAGGATCTTACGAAGGTCCATCCAAGGTCCTACAACGGAAGGATCGCTGCTTCGTCATCGAACGCAACGCAAGTGCAAAACAGTCTCGATCGACCGTCTCAAAGTTGCTCACGTCGGACTAGAGCCTAAGGACGACTTCAGTCCTCCGTCCTCCAATTCATCGACCCAACCGATGATGGAGGAAAAGCCTGCAGCTAGAAACATCTCAAACGGAAACCCGCCAATTGAGCCCACCGAATCTACCCAACCTAAAATAATCACTAGGTCTGGCCGTCGGGTTCACTGGCCTACATGTTTCCCAGAACGTTAATTTAATACTTTTGCTTTCAACCGCGTATTCAGGTTTTCCTTCGCGTCAGTACCTACCAAAAACAGCAAAAATAGGAGAATGTTGAAAAGGCACCAAATTAATCGTACCACTTTTGAAAACCAGAAAAAGACGGAGAAAACGTTTGGAAAACCGATACAAGGTATTTTCTGTGACTTTTCGTAGCCTATTTGGTAGGTGTCATTCCCCTTCGTTGTTGTCTCTGCTTCTGTATGCCTTATTGCTCGTTTTTTCTTTCTTTCCAAGTTGCGAATCGGAGAACACACATTTGTGAGCAAACGCAAGTAATCCTGCGCTACGAGTGTTCTCCTCATTTCTTTTGTCGCAATCTTAAAGGAGGACACGTTTGGGAGTCAGCCAGGGACCGACTGCATAATCCTCCCCAAGAAAATGCATCAGGTTTCATCACCTGTTCTCGCAGAACGCTGGCGCGTGACGGCTGGGCATCCATTCTTTTCTAGGAGGGGAGCTGTGCAGTGACCAGGAGATGCCCCTGTCTGGCTGAGCATGACGTGTAAAATATTCCAAAAATAGATCCTCACTTTGTACTTAGACAATGTGAAGACCTTGTCTGTCTGAAGGATGAGTACGTGTGTTTGGGTCAACCAGAGGAATCGCATTTCCAACGCTTTCGGCTTTCCTGCCTCGAAAAGCGTTCGCTGCCTCTCGACTGGCAACCATACCTTCGCCTTAGTTCGAACCGTTTTAGGGTGCTTGCATCTAGCAGGATTGTGCCTTTCGACTTTAAACGTCTATCGCGCATATGTAGTGACCTGGAGATTCCCCTGTTTGGCTGCCGCATGCCGCGTAAAATATTACAAAATCACAAAATTATATTTTCTCCATGTACATAGCAAATTAGCCGCTCGCCTGTTTGAACGTTGCTCGCGTTTGTTTGAGTCAACATAGCATCCGCCTTCGAACGGTGCGACGCTCATCGGCTCCGTGGCCATCTTTGCTCTCCGCGCACGCGACCACACCTTTCCCTAGCTAGCTATCTTCCGGTGCCTTATTTTTAGCACTAGATAGCGTTTCGCCCCACTTAATAAATTTTTCCTAGCGTTACTTTCGGTGTTCTCCATTCATCGGAGGTTGGCCTTATACTCGCGTATTGGTTCTAAAGCGTACCGATCCTGCTTCTCGCTTTACATATATATATATATATATATATATATATATATCAGTCTTTTCCTTACGTTTGCCTGAGGCAGGATGAACCTATTTATAGCGACCTAACGCTTCCGCTATAGAATCATTAGTCTGTGTTTTTTCCAAGACCTGTTTGAATTCAGATGCAACCGTTTGTGGCCTGTTATCAGTGTTGCATAAACCGTGACGTAACAATATCAGAAGGCTAGGTGCCAATGTAAACAATACTAATTTACAGACAATAATGAGAGATAAATGAGAGACTTATTACCTGCGCTGGGCTGTGAGTTCAATCCAAATTGCATTGCGATTACGATGAGGGCCACGTCGAGGTTTGAGCACGTGAATGGAAGCATGTACGTCCGTTGTCCGGCTGTTCCAGTTGTGTTGTGAGATGCGTCTTGATCCGACAGACAAACAACGAATGCCAGCTGAAGTGTATTCCCAAATGTCTATGGTTGTCACGTGCTTTGGTGTACCAGTGCGCACTGTTCAGAGGTCAGTTGCTGTGTTGACGCAAGTGTAAATAACACGTGGTGCATATTACTTGGCGCTTACTTAAGCATCGCTATGTAGGTGAACTGGAAAGTAAAAGTTCTACAAACATGTGTTTGTGTGGCAAACGGACCTAGCAATACCCTCCACCTAATGAAAGTGAGTGCGTAGTTTGGGGTGGCTGAATGAATTGTGTTATGTCTGTGGTTTCAGTGTCTGTACATTAGTATGGTTTATATTAGTGCCTAGCCTTCCGATGTTGTAACCAGTCACGATTAAAGTAGCACTAGTAGTTGGTGACCCCGAGCTGAGATACATTGTTCCACCCTGACATATATCTGCTAATTTTTCGCTTAGAACACTAGGGCTGTTCCATTCCAACCGGCTGAGTTCGCACATCACTCGTTACGAAACCTTAACCCAGATTCCGTAAAGCACTCGGCTTTTTGGCTTCATAACCCAAAAATATGGTTTACTTAGGTCCATGCACAGTTTACTCTTCGTAATATAACACACGACCAAACCATGTTGATCGTGTGCTAGCAGTATTGTCATCAGAGGTTGTTGCTGACCTACGTGACAATTTGTCGTCACCGGATGAGGCTAAGCGTTATTGGCAGCTTAAACAGGCAGCGCTACAACTAACTGCCGTTTCTGAACCTAAACATTTGTACAATTAAGTAGCAGCGAAGCACTTGAAGAATGCAATCATTCCCAATTCCTAAGACCCCTGCGCAGTGTATCAGGCGAACACCAACTGGGTGACACTCTATTCGAGCACCTATTTCTGAAGCGTACAAAACGACGTCGATGATACCGTAGCGATGCATCCTGTATAGGTAGGCCCGTGTTTTGCATAGTGCATATTATGTTCCGTTAAATGCTTTGTCACATAATGACGAGGCGACCGTGGCTTTCCTGGATTACAATCAAGTACTGATAAGTTTCAATACAAACCCCTTCTCCATTAGCCAATGACGCTTCTTCTGCGAATCACAGCAGCCCAGTTTAGCGGTGATAGACAGCGAACCAATGCTCGCGCAGCTTCGTAATCCATCTTCAGTCGTGCACATTTTCCTTGCTGGTGACCTGTTGAATGTGTTTTACACTTTCGCATCATGTCATATTTCTTCCAAATGCATTGCCTTTCAGTACCATAACAGCTATGACATCATTCCATTGTTGTATACAGTTATAAAATAGATATAATTTTCCGTTTCAGTTAATATGCTCGCCATCCGTTATTGTGTGGTTCTCTTTCTGGACTCAACGGGTTGGCTTGCCGAACTACCTCCTCGTGGTGCCAGCTGGGTGGGTCGGGATTATCCCATTCCAGCGAAAAGTTCGGCGGCAGTGTTCCAAGATGTAATGGGTTCTCGCCTAGCGAGCGTTTTCCCTATAAAAAGCCACACATGTCCGTTTAACAACACCGCGACGTGGCGGACGTGACGCGCCACAACATAGTCACTGCCCCTTGCTTCACTTTGCTGGAGCATTGTAATCCTTCAGCTTGGCGCTGAAGTACTGGGTGTATTGGGCACGTGTTTGACAGCCTGGCAAAAGAAAGGCGTATGAAGCAATGGCTCACCGGCACCCAATGGGCGCGATTCCCCGAATTCGCCCCGCTGCCTTGCGGGTCAGGTCCCTATGACCAAAGGCTCCAGAGGGGCTCCTAAGTGAAGCCCTTGCTCGACCTGGGCAACCCGGAAGCTGTGCGCCCAAACAACACATGCAGTGAAGGATTTACAACTCTCTGCTCACGTCTTTCGCTCTCAGAACCCTCTCCCTTCGGCCGGGGTGCTGACGGTCGGACATGCTGAACCTCACTCTACCGCACCGCAACCCACGTTCTTTGTCCCATGTTTATTCAACCCTCCCGTTGTTAGCAACCCGCCTTCCATTTCGAGTCTCCAAAAGTGCACTGAAATAAAACCGTAACCCTGGCCTCCTCAATGAACCGCTCAAAATCGATCCCATACATTCCAATAACAACAGCAAGGCTGCCATTGCACTCTGCTCGCTCTTCAAGCTAGCTGCGTTCAATGTTCGAACGCGCATGCAGCTTGGTACACGAGTTGCTCTTGCGCGAACCTTGGAAACCCTCTCAATCGACGTTTGCTGCCTAACCGAAACCCGTTTCAGGCCTCCAGCAATGCGCTGCGATTGCTCTCACTTTCCCCAAGTTCCAATTGCACATTCACCTTTCGCTTATCTGGAAATGCGACAGCGGCAGCCTCCGGTTGCACCGGCGTAGGAGTTGCTCAAGCGCGCTTGCCGAGGCCGCGCTTATTGACTGGTTCCCGGTCAACAGTCGTCTTTGCGCAGTCCGTTTGGAAAGTTCAGTGCGCTCTTCCAGCCACGGGACCAGTAGGCGCTGCATATTCAATGTGACGGCATACGCTCCACCGGACTGTAGCCCGGACGAAGTTACGGACGAAGTCTACCTCCAACCCACCGACCTCCGCAACAAACGCCGCACGGACATCACGATACTCGCCGGTGACCTATATGCGCAGACCGGTGGATTAGAGGTTCATGAGCGCCAACTTGAGGGTCAATACAGCCACGGTATTCGCAGGACCTACAACGGCGATGGACTCCTGCAACTGTGCACCGAACACCGTTTGTTCCTCTCCAGCACCGATTTCCGACGTTGTTGGCGCCAACGGGCCACCTGGCGATCTCCGGCGCCTGGCCAATCTTGGACACAACTTGATCACATCGCTGTTAGTTACCATTGGTGTGGCTGCATAACAGACTGCAAGTCAATATGGAACACTTACCTGACCTCGGATCATGCGCTCGTGTGTGCTAAGTTCGTGCTGCGTTTTGGAGGCACCCAACGGCGTGGCCGGAAACGGTTTGACGCAGACAAGCTCGCCTTTCCAAAGGTTCTCGGCGCATTTCGGAACACATTAGCCTCCGAGCTACGTTCCTTATCCTCCGATGTCGAGACACATTGGGTACAGATCTAGAGCGTCTTACGAAACTCCGCTATCCAGTTCTGTGGCTGTACTAGACGAGCTGTTAATCATTGGTTCTCCGCACAGTCTCTCCAATTAACGGAAAGCCGTCAAATAATTCCCGCCGGGGTTGAGTACAACGCACCACGCAGAACCACAGATGCTGACTTCAGGCAGCTCCTCAGGAAGGATCGCAAGTTTTGGTGGATACAGTACGTCGTCGAGATGGAGCCGGCAGCCTCATCAGGAAACGCCAGCAAACTCCCGCAAACTCTTCCAACTTATTCGCTCCACGGGAGGCATGAGACCACCAGCAAGTGACGTTTTGCGTGAAAATGACGGTGAAATAATTCACAGTCGTCACCTTCGTCTAGTACGATGGACAGAGCACTTTGAAGCTCATTTCAACTGGCCAGCAGCGCAACCGAATCTAGCTTCCGGGATTCACAATGCTCACTGGTGCTTGGATCTTTCTCTACCGACAGAGGCTGAGGTTTCCAATGAGCTTCGGCTACTAAAGCGTTACAACTAATCTGGCCGAGATGAACTTCCTTCTGCCCTGTTCGAATATGGAGGTCCAGCTCTCACTCGCAAACTGACATCTCCATTCAGACAGATTTGGACTACTAAAACCATTCCATCCGACTGGAATTTAGCGGAAGCTGTACCGGTTTAAAAATTAGACCGAACCATTTGCTCCAAACATCGTGGCATCCGCCATATTTGTTTCGCATCTAAGCTTCTCGCTGCCATACCCTTACGGAGGCTCAGTTGCGTACGGGAACAGCACTTACACGAACAACAAGCTGGATTCCGCCCGGGTCCCGGTTGCGTCGATCACATGTTTACGATCCGCCACTTGCTTGAACATCGCCATACATTCCATCGACCCACCATAGCCATATGCTTGAACATCCGAGCTGCTTTTGACTCTGTTGACAGCGAGGCTCTTTGGGTCTGCTTACTGAAGAGCGGAGTACCTGAGAAGTACATCAGCATTCTCCGCGCTATTTACTATTAAAATTTGGGCCGCTTGTGAGCATACGGAGACATTTCGCCCCGTACAGTATCACTAGCGGTGTTAGACAGGGGTACCAAGCCTCTCCATCCTTGTTCACCCGCCACGGAGGGGATCCTGGATGCTGCCCTGAATAACGCTGCGTCCTGCGGTTTTGAACTGGTATGTGGTGACTGCCTTCGGGACTTAGAGTACACCGATGACATCGCTGTGAGTTGCGAGTCCCAACCAAGCCGCCCAGCGTGTGCTGCTCAGGCTGGAGATGTTCGCCGCCCAATCAGGGTTGAGCTTTGCCAAGCAAATGTAAGGTCCAATTACAGGACTGGCCAAGCGCATGTCCTTCTCTCACCTTTCGTGGCCCCCGTTGGAACTGGTCGACCCATTCATTAATCTTGGGGGTTGTCTTAGTATTGGCGGTTTGACAGATGAGATCGCTCTGCGTGTCTCCAAGGCTCGAGTCGTTGTCACTAAACTTCGTCACCTGTGGCTTCGTCGTGATCTCAGCCGCGCTGTCAAGGGACGAGTCTATAATGCCACGGTACAAGCGATTTTGCTGTAGGGCCGTGAGATTTGGCCCGTTCGCAAAACGAGGTTCAGCGGCTATCAGTCTCCGATCACCGCTGCCTGCGAAGCATTGCTGGTGTTCGACGGCAGTACCACATAAATAATGAGGAATCCGTCCGCGAGCCTTCAGATCTAACAAACTCCGCCAATCGATTGATAGCATCATCTCACTGCGGAGGCTTTGCTGGCTCAGCCATGTGCTTCGCATGCCTACCCAGCGGCTACTACGACGAGCCCTATTCGCGAGCACAGGCGTAGCATGGAAGCGACGAAAAGGAGGGCAATGTAAAACTTGGATCCAATGCGTTAAGGCGCACACGAGGAAGTTGGCTGGTGTCGGGCTTACCCGACTACTGGGCTGGAGACCCAAGGACCCAAGAACACCTGGATGCAAACGCTGGAGGATATGACCAAGGCACGTACGCAATGGCGCAATTGCTGTGACGCTCTTCTACACTAACAGTTGCCTTACCTTTAATGCTAGCTTTTTCTTCTTGCGCGTTGCGGCACAGCCAATTGTATTACAATTGGCATGGTGTTGAATATATATATATATATATATATATATATATATATATAAGAACTGTGGTTAACAGCTCGGTTGCGCAATGACAAGGATTGGGCGCAGTTTCCGATAGTAAAATGCTGGAAATGTAATGTAATCTCAGCAGTCTATCAACTAGACATAGAGCAAACAAAGCCATGGAGATCAGGGGACAGGAGACAGTCATTGAGTCATAATCATCGTGGCATGGTAGTTGAAGGTAGGCAACACACTTCAGCTAATATGCCGTAAGAAGGATGGAACATTTTGACAAAAAATAGAACAAAACATTTTTAGTTTGTTTTTCACATGCCGATTTTTTCATTTTTTGTCATTTTCAATGTTGGTAGTATTAAACATGTGAATCAATACAATACTGCGCACAATTCTTCCACTGATTCCGGTTGCGGGCCATGTCTTCAAGAGTCCTAAGCCATTGGCACTCCTCATCTTTGGGTCCCCATCCTGGAAGACGTACGGATACAACAGCGGCTAGACACGACGTCAGCGATTTCATGTGTTGTCGCCAAGTGGAAGGCTGACCATCACGCGGTCGCTTCAAGCCAGGTCCTTGACGAGCGAATAGAGCGCGACGCGGTAGACGCTCAGTAGCCATCTTAACTGGCGCAACAAAACCCGTTTGTTAAAGGAAATACTTGCGTGCCCTAAGATGCGACGTCGAACGTCATTACTATTAACTCGAGGTTGCCACCAAACACGAGCAATCCTCCCTAAGCAACCGGAATCGAATGCAGAAGGACGACGCATGTCTTCCACGCGAATCGGCCAGGACTCGCACACATACAACAATACTGAGCGAACTGATGCGCTGTAAATGCGGTCCTTTAGTGAGAATGAGACATCGCGACGACGCCACAAGCGTCGCAGGTTGACAAATGCTGATCGAGCTCTAGCGATACGAAGCAAAACTTCTTTGTTGAAAGTGCCATCAGCAGGAACACAGCTCCCAAGGTAGACGAAACTATCTACCTGTTCAAGTTGTGCACCTTCGAGAGTGAGTACGGGAGCAGGTGCAAGCCAATCCTTGAGCCGTACTTTACACTTCGATGGGGCGAAGCTGATGCCGTAGTTAGATGCTTCAACCACCAAACGATCCAGAATGAGTTACAAACCCTGAGGATCGTCACCAAGTAAGGCGATCTCATCAGCATAATCTAAGTCGGTCGTGTGCTCATCCGGTAGAAGCTCTAGGCCAAAATGTTGGAAAGCTTCTAGGGCATTCGACAGAACGCCTTCGATTGCGAAGTTTAGGAGGAATGGGAAAATAGCCGGCCATGTCGCACACCGCTATTGACAGTGAATTGCAAGGAAAGCTTGCCATAGACGCACACTCTGCCGGATATATGAAGGTAAAGTGCTCTTAAGATGGCGGTATATTTCTCTGGCACCCCCTTCTTTAGCAGGCAACGCCATAAAACCGGTTGATCAACGGAGTCAAAAGCGGCACGTATGTCTAGGAATGCAACGATAGTGGGCCTGTGATAAAGGTGGCGATGTTCAAGGAGCTGGCGAAGCGTGAAGATTTGATCCACGCATCCGCGGCCAGGACGGGAACCAGCTTGTTCTTCACGGTAGTATGATTCACTTACTGTGGATAGTCTACGAAGCAGAATGGATGCCAATAGCTTAGAGGCAACAGAAAGAAGACTAATCTTGCGATGATTTGCACATGAAGTAAGAGCGCCTTTCTTGAAAACCGGGAAAAGAACTGATTTGTCCCAATGGGAAGGCACTTTCTCTTCATGCCAAATTTTTGCGAACAGCGCGGTCAGCTGGTTAATGGTCGCCACACCGCCGTACTTGAATAGTTCCGGAGGAAGTCCGTCTAAGCCGGCAGCCTTGAAGCGCTTCAAGCGTCGAATCACGAGGCAGATTTTTCCTTCGCTGGTTGGATTCAGAGGGACCAGCCAGGGTGGACAACAACGTGTACTGCATGTACTGATGGATGGTGGAGACCAGTTGAACCGCGAGTGAAAGTGCTCGGCCCAGCGGTCCATACGCCTCTGTTGGTTGGTGATCGGAGACTCATCCACCTCACAAATGACCTCACTGATAACAGGCTTCCTGAGGCCAGTGGAGCGAATGAGTTGGAAAGTCTGCGTGTGTTGCCAGAGAGGGCAGCTATCTCCATCTCTAAAGCACGCTCAGACCACCATGTCTCGCGATCCTTGCGTAGGCTTTGCGTGAGCAGTCGATTGGCGGAACGGCGCCGCTCGTTGCCATCTGATTCCGCGGGGATAGCTTTGCGGCGTTCGAACAGCTCTAGAGAACGAGCAGAGATCCAAGACTTCAAAGGGCGTCGAGTTAGACCGCAGCATGACTGTCCGGAAATGGTCTTCGCTTTTCGTATACAAGTCCAGTGTTGTTCCACTTCTTGCGGTGGATTGCAACTGAGTACATGTGCCAATGCAGACTGATAGCTCGCCTGAACAGAGGGATCAGTAAATCTGTTTACATCAATCTTGCGGTGCTTCGTGTTTCGGGATCCTCCAAAACACATACAGATTTTCGCGCAGACCAGAGCATGGTCTGAGTCGACGAAGCTGGACCAAAAGGACCTGCAGTCCAGTACGCTGCCGCGCCATCTGAAGCTAATTGCAATGTGATCAATTTGAGACCAAGGTTGTATTGAAGAAGGGGGACGCCACGTTACGGAACGCTTCTTTGTACGCCTGAAGCTAATGCTCGATAGAAGCAGGCGGTTGTCCTCGCACAATGTGAAAAGTCTCTTTGCGTTATCTGAGCGGTTCTCATCGAGCGAGTGATGACCACCCAGGTGGCGTTCGTAAGGTAACAGGCGGCCAACCCGTGCATTAAAATCCCCAGCAAGGATAACGGCCTCCGACATTTTAGCATTAGTCAAGAGCTGTTATAGATTTCGGTAGAATTCGTACTTGACCAAGTCGCTACTGCAGTCATTTGGAGCGTACACGGATATCACAAACAAGTTGCGTCTCTCTTCGCGGTGCCTGTTGGTTCTACATGGACCCCGAAGCCGAACTGCACATAGTCGGCTGTTAATCGGGAGCCAGTCCAGTAGTGCCGTCTCGGCTTTGTCACTTAGTGCTATACCTACACCAGCCAGATCCGCTGAGGCTGCTTCTGGATCTCCAGAAAGACGCAGGTGATATCTGGCTTCGTGGTCAGTGGGGGATGTCAATGTAAGCACAGTGTTGGGATCTTGCAATCGGGTTTCTGAAAGACAGCAGACATCAACGTCTAGGGAACCTAGGGTGCGCGCCAGACTGGCTTGCTGTCCAACCTGCATGAGTGTCCGAACGTTGAAGCACGCCAGACGGAACGAGGATCGAGGACGAAAGGGAGCCATGGGTTGAACTCCTTGATCTGCGGAGCAACCGGAATCGCAACCAGATTGTTGAAGAGATGAATCGGGTAACCAAATTTGAGGATTGTTAGCAAAAAAACAATTAGCGTGTGATGAAGTAGCGCGAAAGTGAGTAGCAGGAACAGTAGTTGTTGAGCAAGTTGTAATACAGTCCATGGTTTTGCGATAGGGCGTGATACTACCCGGTTGCCCAAGTCGAAGTGGGGAGTTGACTTAGGGGGGTTCCACCCCGAGCCTTTGGCTAAATAACCTACCCGCAAGGCTGCGGGGCGAATTTAGGGTATCGTGCCCCTTTGCAGGCGTTGACTGAATGACCAGTTCATGCGTCTTTGTTTGGTAGATTACCGAACAGGGGCCCAATATTCCCATGAAGTCAGCACAATTGCTGGGATACAATGCCCCACGGAGGTGAAACTTTGTCGACGAACACTTTGCTGGAACGGAGTACACCGAACCACCCAGCTGGCACCGCGAGGAGATAGTTCGGAAAATACTACGCAGACTTTGGACACCACAGTTTTCTGAGTTAAGGTGAATGTTTGATACGTCTTGCCCTGGTTGTTCGCTCAAGTACTACCATTCTATAAACATTTCTTGCTCAGTCTACTTCTGGCATGATCGAAATTTAGTAAGAACAACGAACAAGGTTTGCTGCCCTTTACGGATGAGACTATTTCAACGGGATTGCAAGTGACACGTCCAACGTATGCCGCTATGAATGAACAGGCTTTTCCGCTAGACTTATACTTGGCTTCACTTGCTCGGAAGATGAGTAACTGTCGGGGTCCAAACTTGTCTTGCGCCCTGCACCCGCTAACCACGCTCTATTTAGGCCAAGAGGTGACAGCCGTTTGATTACAGGGGACAATACAGAAACCTTGTGCAACAGAACGTAAGCAGCTCGTCCAATTTCGAATTTTTTCTTCTTCGCATAGTAGCAGTCCAAACATGTGATTGTACACAAACCGTACCCGCTTTTAACACTTTCACGGACCAACAGCAAGTTAAAATTCCTGCGATTTTATTTTGCGTATGCATTTTCAGGAGAAATATGCATGATTCGTACTGTACCGATCGCTGTACGCCGCGCTTAGCAATGTTGTTTGAGAATTCTCAAAGACCCACTATTACTTCCCAAAGCAGCCTGCCGTCGCTATTGGCTTCCATTGAAAGGCAGAAATAATACGATGCCGCTCATCCGAAAAACGGGAAAGTGAATAAACAGATGACTTGCTTTTCAAGCTTTACTAACACTAAAAATTGAGTAGTTACTCAGCGTCAACGGCGCCACAACCCGCCAGCTGGTGTGAGGCATGATGGAGAGAACCATCAGTAGGTCGCTCACAAGTGCGCTTAATTTCTCGGGGGCTGAGGAAACATTGGCCTGCAAGAATAACACCTTAACACAACCATTCAGGGTTAGTCTAATAACAATTGTTACGTCCGGTAAGTTGGCGTGCTTCTGAACCCGATGTAGGAAGGTGCATCCGGAATAGAGAGTACTTCGTGCATCATGGTGCGGTTGCACTCGGCACGCTACAAAGGGCCAATGTGCATGGTACGTCAGCCTCTTGACGCTATGGCAGAGGTTCGGTTGTGCCTATGGCCTTTGTCGTGTACTTACGTTTGAGGGAGGAAACGTAGATATGGGCAGAGCAAAGGTGGATCCACAAAAGACATACCCTTAGACCGAGCCACTTCGACGCACCGTTAGCCCGACAAGGTTGCCTTATGAAAACAGTATAACTAGTTCTCCTTTGTATATGATCTTCTGTCCATATAAAGTCTGAAAACGCTGGCTATGATGCGGGTAAAAGACGCGGTATAGATGTCTTGCTCGTTTGCTTAAGCGGTCGTAGACGTGTAGCGAGCTTGGGTTCGCGGTATGCGGTAGACGTTCATGTGGAGTACCTTGGGGAAGAGTTTTCATTGGTTATTACAAGCTGCGGGTTTGAATGGCCTGATAAAAACTGGGCAACTACGTGTTCCGCATGTCTCAAAGACTAAGAAATGTTCCAGTTTATCTCCGTGCTATCTATAGTGCCTTATGTGGAATATGTGGATATAAACTGGAATTGTACTAACAGGTTCGTCTGTAAGGTACAACTGACAATGTTTCTGAGAGACTGATCGCGCCCTCAGTTATCCTCATTCGGATTACGGCCATACTTTTCCCAAGACTGGCAGCATGGGTTAGTCAGGCTCTGCCGCTGCTCATTAGCAGCAGACCTAGCAAGGTACTTTAGATTTGGCGACGTTTGCTGATTGGTTGAACGGGAGTGAAGCAACAGTCGTCTAGACTATGTCATTCTAGTCTAGTGTACTCACAAAACTGCGTTTTAGTGTGCTAAACTCCTATCAACAGCTTGCAGCGGATTCCAAAGCACGCAAATACGGTTAACGAAATGCTGCAAATTTGGTAAATTAACTAGACAACAATATATCAACTCCCGTATGTCCAATATTGCACAGTGCGCGTATTTTAATGCTATAAGTCAAACTTAGGTCGCCTGTTTTCATGGATGCTGTATGCAACTAAGTAGCAGTCTTGGAAGTCCGTTTGAGATATTGGTATTCCACAACCTGAACCCTGACAGCAAATTTTAAGGCAAGCCTCTCAGCACGAGCGTCCGTTGCGAATCCGTGGAGTGTCCTGCAAGCGTCCTACCATTGCCGTGAATAGAACTTTTTGGAAGCAAAAAGGACGCAGACAAAATGTGCAACAAAACGGTCTTGAAATGTATGTAATCTGGTGCCCACGCAACCATCTTGCATGTCATGTTGCGCAAGTGTCAATACACAAAGCGCGTTACTATACGTCTACGTAACGATAGTAAAACAACCAAGTGTGTAATGCATGCCGCTATATTTGGCTTAATCATGCGCAACACTAATGCAATATTAATAAGTAAAACAGAAATTAGTCACTATAATGTATAAAATATAAGCGTATTGTTTCTGAGCCTATTAATTAAAAATACCGCCGTCCAGTGAGAGTCGCGTCCTGGACTACTTAATTAGTCTCCTATTGTGCTAACAGGAAAGCCTCGGAATTTTAATGTGGAACGCCTTATTATCAAAATGAAATAAGTAACACTTGGCGTTTGTGCTTTTCGTAGCAATTGATACATCATCGCAACCACATTTAAGTGGCTTCTTTAAAAGCGAAGGTATGATAAAATCATAGGAAACTTTTGCAGAAATATGGTACCTATGAATTAGCATTCTATCCAAACTTATGGACAGCGCACCTTCCCACTGGAGCGTGATTTTGGTCACTCACGGAGGAGCAAAATGACATGAAGATAAAGGGCTTTATATGTCCATCGATTTGGTTATTAAGATTCTAAATTCTTATAGGCGCCGTTTCTTGCATAAAAACCTTTCTTTTTTTCATACTTTCTGTCATTCAGAGTGATCTTTAGAGCGCCATGAGTGACCAATTATCCTGCCGTGGTAGTACGTACCGACAAGACTGGAATCGAGTTCCGCGTAAAGTTGATGGAATATGCATCCCGTTCGCGCGAGCAGCGTAAACATGTACACTAAAGTAGTGTTGTAACGCCCTAAATGACCAAATTTTTGGCCCTCAGCAGTCTAAATGTACACCTTATGGACGACATGTTGGTCACTCAAAATATTCTCCATCGCACCCTAAAAAACGGAAACAGAATTTTCAAGGTTGCGCGACCGTAAACATGAAGCGGAAAGCTGCCTCTTATTTGTGATTACGCAATGTAATATCCGTAAGTCTAAAACCTAAATGAATTTCAATGACCAAAACGCGTCCAAACGGAACCCAATTGGGATGAATTTTAGTCAAGCAGAATGTTTTATCTGATGCAACCTCACCATATACCATGAGTGTGCTACGGACGGAGCCTCAATACTACGAGCACAACCCTCGGAGTGGAATGCTATTACAACCCACCTGGGTCCTATCACATTGGCACCAAACCTGCTGCTAGTCCAATTTATTGTCAGAAACGCTTTAATCCCGAAGGAGCGCAGAAACTGAGATAACAACTGTGTGTTGTATTGATCAGAAAGCAGCTTGTGTAAAGGTTCAGCGTTATTCACTAAATAGTGCCTTGGACGCCCATGTTACATGCAAGGCACCATTACACAAAGTCGTCTTCGTCGGCTAAAATATATAATAATAGTGTGTTAACCTACAGCCTACTGTCAGGCACTTGAATGAGAATTTTTATAAATAAATAAATGAATTGTTTATTCTCGTCATTGCGAGGCACACCATCATGAGCGTGATCACGGTAATACAGACATGTTTGATCGGCAATTGCGCAAATTAGTAAATTTTGACAAATAGCATAGGAATGTATGTGTCTGTTGACATGTAAAAGTATGTTTAGGTCTGTATTTGGAAGTAGCCATGTTGTGTGATTAGGTAAATGTGATTCTGTGTGTGTTTTTGTTTGTTGTGTTCGCCGACAAAGGGGGAAGTCAATGAAACGCTTCGAATCGGATGACGTTCGTGATTTATTCATGATTCTCCAGAAAGGGGAAGAAGCAGTGACTTTATTTAGTGACGTGTCACATCCGCACTGCATTTTGCACAATACTTCTCGTTGCGGGGAACTCAACGGCTTTCTTTCGACAACCTATCGAGGAACGTTAAGGAAAACGGTCATCAGTACCAAGTGCAAGTGCCAAGTTATAGGATACGCTTTGTTAACTTTTACTCGGATCCGCGGTAATCTCACCCTGACTGCCTGCGCGGAAATTGTTATACTAAGCTGTCGCTTATCTTCGTAAGCGGAGCACGTTGATGGGGAGGAACCAACTGTGAAATCCGGTGAAGGTGGACGGCCAATAGCTAACTATCGAAGAAAATTTTTCTTTCTTACCAGTAGTACAGCTAGGCGCTGCCATCATGGGCACAGATACCATTTGTGAAGCGTTTAGACAAATGGTACGACGGGATCCTGCTTGTACACGCAGACACTTTTGATGGTAACGTAACCGATCGTGTGCGCAGCGGACTGCGTCAACTACAACCGGCTTGCTAAATGAGAAACACAAAGCTGCGGACACCATACTTTTCGGCCAAAGCGGTTGTTTCTTTGCACGATGGAAGTCGGATGAATCACCATTTACTTCCTTGGCCCTTCATAGAAGCTCTTGTTACAGTTCCAAAAATTTGGATGAATTAATCTCCAGCACTGCTCATACGATGTACAATATGTGCGATTATAGACGTGGTTGGTTTCGGAACGGGAACTTGTAACGTCCGCAACTTCATGGACTCTGTGGGTATGTTGTAGTTTGCCAGCCGGCGGATGCAAATAGGTATTTGACTAGTTAATGGATGTACACATCAGAAACATCTTACTTGTCGGGTACACGTGCTGCTTGTATGCCATCATTAAATGCACACACGGCAGCCACATGGTTTCATAAAATGGACAGGTACATGTTCCGAAGGAGCAATCAATGGTGGAGCGGTTTATATGATGAGATATCTCAAACCATGGAAGCGTCAGCAATCTTTATTCACATACCACTACATCTCCAACTTCCGAGTAAACTGCTTGCGACATCAGTTGCGCTAAATGGCGAATCACTAAGTTGCATGCGTACGTAGTTAGGAGGCAAACTACGCGATGTACGTAGGCGCTGCTTTCTAGCAGCTGAAACCTGTCTCCGAAAAACGCCGCAAGCATCTGGGACTCTATCAGGAGGTCTTCCGCATGCTCCCAGACTTTGCGAACGGCTACAGCAAGGCCATTCGACGCGGGCGTAAATTTCTTCAACTGCAAGTTGGCATTCTCAACTCGGTTGTTCGTTGTATTTCCAAAATGCACCAGTCCAGCTTGGGCCTGACTCGCCCACGAAAGTTTTACGAACAACCAGCGCGGAGTATGGTAGCGCAGAAACCCGGGGGTCTGTTCGTTGCCGCAGATTTAAATCTTGTTGAAATCTAAAACAAGAATATTACACGTAGAAATATACTGTACACAGTCTCCATGTCCGAAGTTGTTATGTGATGAAGTAGATAACGCTACCGGTTAATGTTTGTCTACATAATGTCACCATCATCAACAGCAGTAATCAGCCATTTGAACTGATGCTTCGCTGTTATATAACCACGAGGACCTATGAATTAAAGAATAAGAAGAGGGAGAGAAGGGGGACTTACCTGAAAACCTTAATGCCCTAAGCAAACATTCAGGGTCAAGGCGCCTACACCTTGTGTAGACAATATACCGTCACAAACAGCTGGCTATCGTGCAAAGATAAGGCGGCATCGGCGAGACAGCTTCATTACGGCTTTTACTGCCACGCGTCATACTCAGCCATTGCCCCGCAGATAACTCATCACCAAACACACTTTAAACATGCAATCCAATTAGGAGACGGCAGCAGACGCGCCAATGGTGTCTACTGCGAGCCATATGCTGTAAAGTCTCGAGCCAAGCACAAGGCGATTCACGTGGACTCCAGCCCGGAAGACGAGACGGACCAACGGCACCCAGTTTGGTAGTCAGTGACTTAATTTCCCGCTGCCAAGTCAACTTCTGTCCACCACGAACCTTGCGCCACCCTACACCTGGCAGACTAAACAAGGCCCTCCTACATAAGCGGTGACCAGGCATACGTAGCACGTGCCCGAGCCAACGCAACTTATTCAGTGCTATCGGTTGTTCTAGGGAGTTAACATGATTATCACCACCTGGTACTCGCCTACGCACATCATGGTAGCGGACACGCTGGTGCCATCCGACACCAGCAATGCTTCGCAGACAACGATGGTCAAAGACTTGAAGGCGCCTCAGCTCTTCAGACCGAAAATGCTGTGGCAACGCGTACGCGCGGGCCTTACCACGACCGCACTTCGTAGCTTATGATTGGATGCCCATCCGTTCGCGATCAATACCAGGGTTGTTTTGAATGTACTGAGTGTATGTACCGTTGACGTGAATAGAAGTTTGTGTTGCGTACCAGTAGGGTTCTGCTTCCTCGTGCGGGGCTTTGGTCGTGCTTGTTCAAGACCCTGCGTGCAGGGGACTAGTGTGCGTGTAGACACAACAGGGGCCAAGTCTCACTGCCATAGGGCAGAACGGCCCTCACTGTGGTCTTGTGTATCCGGCTTTCAGACGAAGGGAAACTCCCTACGGGCGCCAAAGAGCCCGTGTTATCAAGAAAGGCAGCTATGGATTTTGCACTGCATGAGCTGACATCAGTTTCTATACGCCCGTCGTTGCCGATGTAGCTGCCAAGATAAGTGAAATAATCAATCACCTCGATTTTCTCGTTAACAAGCGTCAAGGGGTCATCAAGTAGTTGGTGGTCCTGCAGCAACACTTTGCACTTTGAAGGTGCTAAGTGCACACCAAATAATGGGACCCCTCTAGACAGGCTATTCAGTGTTGATTTTGCCGCCACAACTTCGTCAAAAAGCAAGATGGTATCGTCCGCATGATCTAGCTCAACTAACCTTCCACCAGGTAGCCCTTCAAAGCCTACATCGTGAGATTCCGCAAGGGAACACCCCATGATAGAATCCACGACGAAATTGAATAAACTAGGGGAAACCGGACAACCCTGACGAACGCCACTTGTGTCGGAAAGCTATCCCATAGGCCACCGCAGAACCTGACGCGGCCTGTAGTCTTCGTGTATAGAGCATGAAGGAGGCTCATATATTTCGTGGGAATACCTTTCCGCGCAAGTGTTTCGAACAGAATGCATCGATCGACTGAATCGAACGCACGCTTGAACTCGAGGAACACAGCTATTGTCGGTCTGCGGTATGCGTGGAGCTGCTCTAACACCTGCCGTAATGCGAATATATGGTATATACAGCCACATCCTAGGCGAGAACAGGTCTGCTCTTCCCTAATCCGAGATTCCCGTTCCACATTGAGGCGACGAACGAGAATCGAGGCCAATAATTTTGTCACAACTGGCGTTAGGCTAATACCCCTGTGGTAAGAACAGTCTGTGCGACTGCCCTTCTTGTATATTGCCACTATAATCGATTCGCTCCAATTAGCCGGGACACTCTTCCTTCCAGATACATTCGAATAAGGAGGTCAGTGCTTTGCAGAGGACCTCACCTCCATCCTTGAATAGTGCAGGTGGGAGGAAATCCAGACCAGCGGCACGAAAACGATTGAGGGCTTTGATCGCGTTTCGGACCTCGGCCTCCGACAGAGGATCTAAACTAACCGTCCATGGCTCGTCTTGCATCACCTGAGTAAGAAGAGGTCCGGGAGCAGGACACCAGCTGAACTGATCTTGAAAGTGTTCCGCCCAACGAACCATACGGCGCTCCTTATTGCGTATCAATGCACCCGCGCTGTCTTTGATTGTCTCACGGACGCCCGGTTTCCTGGGACCAGTGGTGCGGATTAGCTGGAAGAGCTTGCGGTAATGGCCTACTGCTCCCTCCTCCTCCATTTCTTGAGCCCTACTGGTCCACCAGGCTTCCTTGTCAGCATGTAGGCTCCGCTTTAGTTCACGCCTACTAGCCCGTCTGGTTGCATTGTGTTCAGAGCAAGCCGGGAGGTGTCTTCTAGATTCAAACAGGTTCACCGACCTCTCGGATATCCAGTGACTGGTGCAGTGACGAGGGATAGTGCCACAAGCAGCTGCTCCTGTGTTATGCATGGCGGCCGAGATCCTATTCCACTGAAGCTCAGTGTCATTAGGAGAAGACAGCGGAAGTTCGGTATGCAGTGCGTCTTGATAGGCCTGCCTGACCGAGGACTGCGACAATTTCTCCGTTGCCAATCGTAGGGGACACTTGGTGCGCCTCCCGCTAAAGTTCATGGAGAAACGACAGCGTACCAAGGCAAGATCATAGTCGACACAGATACTCCAGTACAAGCGACAATCTAGGATGGAACCACGCCATCTGTAACTTATGGCTATGTGGTCAATTTGGGTCCATCGCTGGCCAAATACAGGAGGACGCCAAGTGGCACTTCGGAACCCACTGTGTCTAAAAGCAGTGCTACTAAGCAACAACTGGTGCTCCGCACACAGTTGTAGCAGACGCTCACCGTTGTCAGTACGTTCGGGGTTAAGCCCACAATTACCACCCAGCTGGGCTTCTGAAGAGCTCAGACGCCCTACTTGTGCGTTCATATCAACTGCAAGTACTATAATATCTGAAATAGTAGCACTGCGTAGTAGCGCGTTCATTTCGTCATAGAATATGTCCTTGACAGTATTTAAACTGCAGTCGGTGGGAGCATAAGCGGAAATCACAAACAAACAGCGTTTTTTACTACTTCGTGAACCAACCTTAGCTGATTTCGTCAAATTGGCTGCACATAAACGGCTGTTCACCGGAATCCAATCAAGCAACGATGACTCAGCCTGGGAGCTTAGAATGATACCTACACCAGCTTGACCCGTGAGTGCTGCATTGGCGTCTCCGGATGCGTGCAACCAATAACGAGAGGATAAGCCGGATGCAGTCAATTCAATAACCCCGTTAGGGTCATTGATCCTAGTTTCGGACACACAACACACATCCATACCCAGTTTGTCCAAGGTGCGTGCGAGTGCAGCCTGTTGACCTGTTTGTCTTGGAGTGCGAACGTTGAATGTCGCCATGGAAACGGGATAGCGTGGCTTCATAATGGACTTGCCGATCGGCGTCCGATAGCTGCGGTGGGATGGTGGCTGCAGATGGTTCTACTCCAGTGGCACTTCTGCTGCTGTAAATTGGGCTGGGAATTATTGAAGGAAGGTTAGTACTGAGGTCCAGATGGGAGTAAGAGAAAAAGGTGGAAAAGAAAGGAGGCGCCAGCAGTAGCATGTTTTCGCTTATCCGCCCTGCTGTATGCAGCAGATATGGCGACCCTTGATAATCTGCGCAACGGCCTGCAGGATGAAGGTTATGTTTGAAGATGTCATGGTTGTACGTGGGCTGAGGGGTTACCAAGCCCTTTGACCTAGACAGGAGGACGATTAGGGTCCTCATCCAACGCCTTTGGCTCAAAAGCCTGTCCGCAAGGCAGCGGGGAGGTGGCAATGATTTAGTTTTACAGAAATGTGCGCCAATCCATTTCAAACCCCCAACCTGGAGGACCAGGAGACTGGGTTTGTCTGACCTCTCACCATTGACCAACCTGGTAGGAGTAGCTCTCAAGGTGCCCGGAGGCATCACCCAGTATAACTCAACGGGTCAATGAGTTGCGCAAACCTGCGCACCACGTTGAGGTCCAGTCTCGCTGCGACGCTGTCTGCAGAAGGTAACGAAAATTTAGCACTTTCAGGTTTCCGTATGGTCCGGCGGATGTGGAAGTAGCACAACAAAATGTAGCATTAAGGAACCTCGAGCGCTGCATGTGTTTGAGCCGACATTTTGTCCATCATAATTGTGCTGACGGGAACCACATGACCCATAATAGCCCGAATCGCCTCTATAAGCAAAGTTTTGTACTATTCCCGACGCAGCAACGCATAAAATATTGGCAGGTTGTAGCCCATCCCGTCAGTTATTAAAAGCTGGTATTGCTTAAAGTTGCAAGCAACAGGCAATGCTGCTATCAATACTTACTTCAAGGGGTTAGTACCATGAGTGGCGTTTACACAAACGACATGGGAGAATCGGAGGAACCGTTCTATTTGTTGATACCGAGCGACTAATTCGTGTGTGAATAGGCCATCCTCTGGAATAATTCTCGCAACTCCGTCTCCTCCATATACTTGATAACGTGACGCAAGTTTACTGCATGTAGTAAAACCATGAAAGTAAGCTTACACTCAACGCCAGGTGGCAATTTAAGATGAACATTGCGGACACCATCTCTGGTAATATGTTTTCCTAATCGACGTTCGACAAACTGCTTGCTGTCGCTTGTTGGTGGGTTGTAACGGAAAAGGTCCACGGCTGACTGAATTCATCATCAGGCGGACGGCGATTGATGGGGTATCGATCAAAAACAAAGCGGTTAACTGGTGAGGGTGGGACAGATCGAAGCTTGTGACTTTCAGCTTGCCCCCAAGTTCTGATGAGATCAGCGCAAACTTTGCAGTTAGTATCACGTGAGTTGAAAGTTTTAGAATAATAATAGCAAACGCGTACTAAACACGTCTCATTCCGGTACTTTTGCCTTGCGCAATGCACAGCGGACACATCGATTAACGACCCTGCCCTACTTCACCCGCGACGCGTTACACTTTCTGCTGCTGTCACATGCGCAATTGATTAAGTGAAAAAGTATAAAGCCTGAAAACTAACTACTAAACTCATCAGAACTGTCAAAAGAACGCCCAAGTATGCTGCTTCGGAAACCAGACTCCATGGCGTACGCATTGGAAACTACCGTTCCTACCGCGCGTCTTGGTTGCATTACATTTAAACAATTACAAGTTCACATTTGCCCACAACTGAATAAAACTGCAAAGGCAGAAATATAGCCGGGAATCATGCCATAAAATGACTATAAGCTATTTACTGTGAACGTGGTTTTGCCGATTAACGGTGCTGCGACTACGCCGCTGCGTCTATGCATTATTCACTAAAGCCGGTCGAGTTTGGAGTCCGGAGCTTGTAGTAAACTAACTACCCAAAACCGTGTACCCTAGCGGCAACATCGGAGACTCAACGGTACGAAAACGGGTTTCGCCAGACTGTCAGTACTTCGCAGTTTAATATGTCAATTAACACTACAATGACAGGTAATAAAGCTTTTAGACCATCGGTAGTAACTTGCGCAAGTGATTCGGATACTTGGGACGGCATACGCTTGCTTAACCGCGTCAGCACAAGACTTCATATGGCACCTTCCAAGTCATTTGTACTCTACGTGTTGCGTTCGCAGGCACATCTTGTCCTTCCGTAAATAAATAAATAAATAGTTTATTCTCAAATTCATAGAGACACACCAAAGCAGGCATGAACAAGGTTTAAAAGCAGTTGTGTATCACGACGATACTTCGGGTTCAATCGTGTGTAGTTGAAACAGTCAAGGCACTATAAGTGCAATGAAACGGTGCATGTAGACGGAGAGTATCATATTCTTGCATGTGTCGGGAAAAGTTGAAATAGGAGTCTAGCCGACTTGCCAGTATGTAGTTGTGGGCAGTGACTTTATTCAGTGGCGAGTCCCATCCACCACGTCGCAGTATTGTTAAACAGACATTTGTGGCTTTTTATAGGGAGAACGCTTGCCAGGCGAAAACCCACCACGTCCTGCAACACTGCCGTAAAGCTTGTTGAACCTTAATGTATAACTGGCAAAGCCGTTTGACGACTGAGTTCATATTCCGTTATTCGCAGTTAAATGGCTCCTAATTTCCTCTGTCAGTTGGACAGGTAATTTGATCGGGGCCGCCATGATTGTTGAGGCCGGTTGAGGAGGGGAATATCGCGAATAGTCGTCTTGTTATGCGTCCAGTTGAGCAAAAGTTCAAATTTCCTGTTGTCTGGATTTTTCAGATGTATAATGTATGGGAGTACGAAGATGTATCCAGTTCTCCATCCTGGACAAGGGTTGTGGTGACTGTAGTTGGGTCCTTTTGGTGTTCAACCATGCTCCATGTAAGTCCTTGTCGGTTGTTACGTCCGTCTTCGCCGAAAACTGTTTCTCAGTCCAATCCCAGATCTCCAAGAAGTTCCGGACCTCGGCGAAAGGGGAAGTGAGAGACAACCGAGAGAAGACGGCAAGAACGGGCATGGAGTTAGACATTGTTAGTCATATGTTACAACATTTTGAGTTGAGACAAAGCATGTACACTGTGCAACAATAATTATGCTGAAAGTTCCATTTGAATGTCCTATAGAATCATTAGCCGTATGCGTGGATTGCTAACGCCTGCGTAGTGACAAGAGCGTTGTACCAGTAAGTCATCTACGAAGTATCGGTTTAGTATGAGCCAAAAATTGCGAGGGGAGAGAGCAAAGAGGGTTAGAACATTGGTGGTGATTGCAAGGGGCATGAACCGCAAGTAGCTAGCGTAATGCGAGGGGGGTGCAGAATAAGTGAAAACAAATAGGTTGCCGCTAGAGAGATCTAAAGGTCAATTGACGGTAGGGCAGTGGAAATATTGGATGCAGATATTCTAAAGGAATAACGGTCATTGAGATACGGAGTGGCTTCGAACAAGCACTGGATAATCGCATATGCATGAAGCCTATGAACAGTAGCTACTTCTAAACTGAGGTGCCGAATTTACGACGACCGACAGATGGTGGCGCTAGAAAAGACTATCAGTGGCCAGATGTAGCCATTCCAATCAGACGCTTGGTCACTAGTGTATGCCTGTAGGGTCACTGAATGCATCAACAAGCCAGCGGAGGTAAGTGATACAGACATTCCAGGAGAATGTATGATGGAGCGACAAGGAGTGTATCCTAGCAAGCTCAAGATCTGCGTAGAAGGGACATGGCGCATGCGGCAAAGTGATTCAGTAGTGAGGAAGATAAGAAGAGCGACAGATAGTGGCGCTAGGATAGAGAGTATCAGTGGCCAGCAAAGCATTCGGATTAAGCCTACTAATTACCAGTGGATACCTACAGTGACAGAAGAAGTCAACAAACCAGCGAAGGTGTGATGCAAACAACTCAAGTGAGTAAGTGTTGGAGAGATAAGGAGTGACTCCTGGCACAAAGATAAATGCTACCTACAATGACTCGCTGCAGCTGTAAAGTGGTGACGTAGGTAATACGAAGAATTGATAATGGTTCTAAGGGAGAGAGAGTATCGACAGCTAGCAATGCCATTTGGGTGAAGCCTTCAATTTGCTAGTGGATAGCTATAGTGTCCCATAATAAGTCAACAGAGAGCAAATGTATGTGATGCACGCAGTCTCAGCGAGGAGTAAACGAGTGGCCCTTAGCAAGCTCCGGATATGCGCAGAGATGGTTGGAGCCTACGAACAATGGCTGCCGCCAAACAGAGGTTCCAGAAGTAATACGAAGAACTGGTAATGGTACTAAGGGAGGGAGAATGTCGACGGCTAGCGATGGCATTGGGGTACTGCCTTCTAGTGGATACCTAAAGTGTCCCAAAATAAGTCAACAGACCACAAATGTATGTGACGCAGACAGTCCCAAAGGATGAAGGTTGGAGATAAGAGTAGTTCTTAGCAAGCTCTGGATATGCACAGAGAGGCTTGGAACCTGCGCCCACTAGTTGTTACTAAATAGTGGGGCTGAGGTTGCGAGGATCGACAGATCATGGCGTTATGAACAAATTTCGGAGGCCAGATGCAACCATACCATTACGCAGTTTGGTTACTAGTGGATTCCTACAGTGGCACAGAATACATCAACAAACCAGCAAAGTTAAGTGATACAGACATTATAAGAGATTAAAGGATGAAGAGACAGGGGATGTCTCCTAGTAGCTCTGGATATGCGCAAAGATGTATGGGGCCTACAACGAGTCACTGTGGAAAACGTGATGAAGATAAGAGGAAGGAAGGATAATGGTGCTAAAAGAGAGAAACAGCGGACAGCAACTGAATTCGCATTAAGCCTTCTAGTTACTAGTGGATAGTTACAGTGACAGAAGAGTCGACAAACCAGCGAAGGTGTGATGCAAAAAATTCAAGGGAGTAAGTTTTGGAGAGATAATGCGTGGCTCCTAGCAAAAAGATGTATGCTACCTACAATGACTCGCTGCAGCTGAAAAGCGGTGACATAGGTAATACGAACAACTGATAATGGTACTAAGGGAGAGAGAGTATCGACGGCTAGCAATGGCATTAGGGTATGGCTCCCAAACTCCTAGGGTCGGTTACCGGATGCTCGAGGTCGAATGTACAACGTTTGATTACTCGGAGTAAGGCTCGTTGCAACCAAAAAGCTATTTCTTATTTTATGTATAAATTTGACAATCAATCGTACATTATATTATTTTGTTTAAACGCCAACACTACGGCCCGTTTTACCTACGTCCACGGCAAGTTCCGACACTGACGTACGCTCTCCTCGATTCATCCTTCCGTGCCTTCTTGTTGAACATCGAATACAGCCCGCTGTGTCTGAATCCAGTTTCCTTCTGACATGCGCCCTTTATTTCGCACACCGTCTCGGACTAGTATTTAGTAGTCCTACCAACTGATGACCTCGATTCGCACGCGCGTATTTATACTTTTGAGTCGTTTGTATTTTCTGGTGAGTTCGTTTCCTTTTCTCGATTATGTACGTGCATTCATTTGTTCTTGCGGAATTTTAGTAGTTTCGTCGTGATTTTGTTCCTCCTTGAGCCATTCGATTAATAGTTCGAAAGTGGCATCTGAGTCGTTTCACAGCGTAAACTGGCTTACTTTGGCTGTTCCGTCTCATGGAACACAGCCCTGAGCTAAGGTTTCCGATCTTCGAGCTCGGACTGGAAAATAAAAGCATTAAGACGGACCGTCCGAGGTAGGATCAGCTTGTCCCGAGCTTTCCTTCATCGGTTTCGACGCTGGTTGAGGACAATCTACTATGCCCACCAAATAAGGCAAAGTATGAAACGATGAAGCAAGCGATTATAAAGCGTCCCAGCCCAGCGCACGAGCTCGATTTGAACAGCTTAATGTTCTCAAGCCGTTCGCAAGCCATCGGCGTTGCACCGCAAAATTCAGTGCAGCGCTGGTCCCTTGTTCTATAGTCAAGAAAGGATAACGTAACTGTGGTTTCCACGTCTCCCAGAGCCGTTGCCAGTTAGGCTATCCATCTTTCTGTATGCGCCCCTGAAAGAACTAGCTACCAAGGCAGACGCTGCGTTTGAACATATTCCTCAGCATAGGACGAGTAACACCGGTGACGTTTTTTCACCGATGAACACCGAGTCCCTTATTTGCGAAACGTCGTCAGGCCGATCTGACCCTAAAGACGAGGAAACTGCGCTTTTTCGCAGCGGGCCAGCCGTAATGAAGGTTTGGAAGCAGCGTATGCCACGGTCAGATGCAGACCATGATTTGGCTACGGTTCGTTGCGGCGCGTCTGGGCCGGCACCGAGTACGTCTCATTCGACGAAAAAGCGAGCATTTGCTCTGCAGGTGCTCAGTCCGATAACGCCAAATCCATCGAAGAATTATATTGATATCACCGCTAATATGGTGGAAGACCTAGACGTTGTCGGTCTCCCTGCTTTAGGCATGACAGCCGCTACAGGGAAAGCGAATAGCCCGCATACTGGCACTACCAACGTGAAAGCCAAGAACGAAGTTGCCTGTTTTAGGTTAAGGATCGAGGTTGTTCCATCACGTTCCTCATCGACACGGAAGCGGAAGTCATCGTCATCCTTACGAAAGCGAACGACATGCGCTCAAAGCCTACGTACAAGTTGCGTGCGACCAACGGTTCTCCGATAGCTTCATTCGGTCGGCGCAAGATGAACCTGGACCTCAATCTTCTCCGAGATTTTCAGTGTGTTTTTATTGTTGCGTCTGTACCCTGCGCAATTATCGGTATTGCCTTCCCCGACCTTTTAAAGGGCTTTTTGACATTGCTCTCCACAGGAAGTTGGGCGACCGTACTAAACTAGGGGTTGAAGGCGTTCTTACGGGCGCCCTGATAAGCAGTCCCGTTTTCCAAAGCGCCGAGGCAGTTTCGGATTTTACGAACCTACTAGCTGAATACCCGCGCCTGGTAAGACCAGCTGCAGAGCTTCCGCTAGTCACGACAGAGGTCGCGCACCACATTGTCATGCGCGGTCAACCAGTCAGCGTACTACCAATACGGCTTGCGCCAGAAAAACTACGTGCAGCTGAATTTGACCACCTGCTTTAGTTCGGTATCGTCACACCTTCCAACAACCCATGGGCGACGCCTCTCCACACGGTCTCGAAGAAGTTCATGGGGGACTGGCGTCTTTGTGGTGACAAGCGAACCTTGATTTGGAGTACCACGCCCGATCGCTATCCGATCTCACCCATCGTGGATCTCGCGGTCAATCTGACGAATAAAAGTATCTTCAGCAAAATCGAATTGGTACGCGCATGCAACCAAGTTCCGGTAGCCAAAGCGGCCATAATATACAACGGTTGTGATAAACCAATTTTGTTGGTTCGAATGCCTGGGCATACCATTTGGGCTAAAGAATGCCACGCAAACGTTGCAGCGTTTCATCGACCAAATTTGTCGTGGCTTAGACATCGTTCACGCTTCTCTCGACGATATATTAATCGCGAGCCCTTAACGAGAAGAGCACACCATTGACCGTTTCTCTCAACACATGGTGACGATCAGCGCGGAAAAGTGTTCGTTTGGTGTTGACTCAGTCAACTTCCTTGGCTTTCGTATCTCCTCTGCATGCGTCGTGCCACAGCAGGATAAAATTCAAGCCATCATTGAATACCCGAAGCCGCATCTCGTTAAACAGCTTAGGCGTTTTGATGGGCTTGTCACATTTTACCGACGGTTCATACCAAACTGCGCTCCGCTGATGCAACCACTCACGGAGTTTCTCCGAGGAAAACTCAAGAAATTTGAATGCTGCTGCAGCACGCACTGCTTATAAGTCGCTGAAAGTGGCTGTTGCCAACAAAGCTTCTATAGCACCTCACGCTTCAGCAGCCACACGGTCCCTCAGTACTGACGCCTTGGATGGGGCGGGTGGCACTGTTTTGCAGCAACGAGTAGGCGACACGTGGCAGCCTTTAGCCATTTTTCCAAACGCCTACAACCTACCGAACCTGGCTATAGCACTTCCGGTATGGAACTACTAGCTGGTTTGGTGTGCCTCGATACATTCGAGAATAAACCATTTATTTTATTTTATTTTATAAATGCCTGGCGACACACTCACTTTCGGAACGTCTTAAAGGGCCGCTACTTTGCCGTATTCACCGACCACAAACCCCTGACTTCCATGCTCGGCTCGACTAGCTACTGATACTCTTCTAGAGCTTCATGCCACCTTGATTATATCGCACAGTTTACTGCCGATAAACGGCATATCTCAGCTGTGCACAACACTGTCGTCGATGCACTTCCAGAATCCTAGCCAGCTCCGCTGAAACCGGTGTTGCTATCGACCTGGCAGCCATCGCCACAACACAACTCACCGATCCGAAGGTGGAACTGATAGGCATGTCCCCCTCACTGAACCTACGACCTGTTCCACTGACATCCGCAGAAGAAATTATACTTTGCGATTTGTCGCTGGGCACGACGCGCACAACCGTCCCAAGCGTTTTTCGACAGACCGTGTTCGACACTTTGCAATGTTTGTCTCACACAGGCGCTCTTGCATCGGTTAAACTGGTAACCACACTAACTGTATGGAGCAATGTCAATCGGGACCTCCGTATTGGGCCGCTGCTTGCCATTCGTGTCGACGCGCGAACGTGTACAAGCACACAAAAAGCCAACTATGCAAGTTTACGACGCCAGACGCACGTTTTCGTCATGTACACGTTAACCTCGCAGGTCTTCTGCTGCCTTCGAAAGGCTCTGTGTGTTTTCTGGCCTGTATCGATCGATTTACTGGATGGCCTGAAGCCGTCCCTACCCCAACTTGCTCTACAGAAACAGTCGCGAAAGATTTTTAGAACGCTGGGTTGCACAGTATGGCTGCTCTGTCATAGTGACCACTGGTTGTGGGTAACACTTTCCGTCCACGTTTGCTTCGTTCGTTGTGGACTTATGTATCCGACACGTTCAGAGGACGGCGTATCATAAGAACGCTGATGGTATAATGGAGCGTTTCAGCGTCAATTAAAAGCCTCGCTACGTGAGCAAGCCGATCCTTCTTGATTTAATACAATTCCTCTCGTCCTCCTAGGCCTAAGAAACACGGTTAAACCGATTTCGAAGCAACACCAGCGCAGCTAGTCTATGGCTGCACGCTGCCGTTACCCGGAAAGCAGGTAGCACGCGCCCTGTCTACAACCGCTTGTGACAAGCTTCGTTATGCCAATCGATATACTCACCAGATGCGTGAGCTACGTCCACCAGCTCCTCGATCTCAGATGACACCAACGTACTTGCCCAAGAATCTGTTTACGTGTTCACACGTCCTCCTTCTCGCAGAGGGCGTTGGACGGCCTCTTCAGTCGCCGGACATAGGGCCTTCCAAAGTACTATACCCTGCGAATAAAACGTACACTATTGACCGCGGTGGTTGACGCGAAGTCTTCATTATTGACCGTCTAAAACCCACTTTTATGGGGGAACCCACCTCACCTAGTTCGTGTAGTAGCGCTTCGTGAAATGTCACAACTCACCGCACCAATTTTCGACGTCCCAGCGTAGTTCAGGCAGAGCGCGCTTTCGGTCTGCAAGCATCAGCCTTCTCGACAGCTCCCGAATATAACCCGCCGCTTCTCATAGCCAATCGTCGTGGTCGAGAGGTGCGTGAGCACGTTCGTTTTTTCGATTATTCATGTTGTAAATACTTTTAGGTTTGTTGTAATTGTATATATTTGCCGTTTTTGGTCGATTAAGGTTTTAACAGCATAACAGCAAAAACCCAGAATACCTATCCAAAAATATTCAAAAACCAAAAAATCTAAACATGCAGGTCATTCTTTCCTTCCCTCAGGCGTTTTCTGCGTGTGTTCCAATTTCTCGTCCCTACATGTCCGAACCCGCCACTTCGATTGACTGGCACATCCGAACAATGTTTTTGAGGATCGGCGCAGTCAACGAAAAACTTGACGCGAACGCTGGTCGGTTCTCCTCGGGACGACGGTCTTTCCTGCGTTGAACGATGGCTGTTTCTCCGTTTGGTGAGGGTTCTTTCGGCGCTGGGCGGGTTGCTGCGGAGGTAGAGAACAACCCGACGAGCAAAGTTTGGCAGCAGCGGAGGTTGAGATCCTGTCAGCCTTTTTCTGTGCTAGCCAGTTTTTGTAGACCGACAAGCTCGTCCCAGCGGCTTGTCGAAATGCACCCTGTCGCGCAATCAATACATAATAAATACGAAACGGCACAGCGGAGCCTATTTGTTGGCTACACTTCATTCCGAACACGAACAGAAATTCCTTTCCATACGGATACCATTTACAAACTTCGACTCGCAACTATTTTTGGTTTCGAAGGCTTCCTGGTTCGGCCTTCCAGTAAGCGAGCTCAATAGCAACCCAAAGAATTTTCTTATGTACAAATTTGTCATACGAACATACATTATTAGTTTTTGTTTCAACGCAAACCCTACAGACATTTCTACTTACTTCCGACTCATCACTTGTGTCCACGGTGAATTCCGACATTGACGTACACTGTTCTTGCTTCATCCGTCCGCCTCAACTTGTAGATCATCCAGTACAGTCCGCTGTGCCCGACTGCAACTTCCTTCTGACATCCGCGCTTAATTTCGCGCACCGTTTTGGAATAGTATTTACTAATCCTACAGGCTGTGCTGCTTATAAAACTGAGCAGCAGTCGCCAAGCTAAAAACATATATTCTATGCTTCATAATCCTTGTTAGCAATGACGTTTACGTCAACTCAAAGTTGCAGTTCCGGTTGGAGAATGCATCGAGAATACTAAATTTAAGTTCATATGAAATGCCAAGTACCTCGTCAGCTTACTCTTGCGAGCCCCATCTTTCTGTTATCTATTTGACTGAGAACGAAATTCGCGGATTTAGTCTACTTGTAGGCACTTGGTAACTTGTCGTTTCTGAGTACATCGTGCAGTATGGTCTTCCAGTCAGGCTTCACGAAAGCAACATACTTGATGTTGCTGGAAATAATTCAACTACACGTTATCTAAACAAAAGTAATTCTCTTTTGTTCTCCCAATATCCGGACCGTCACCTCTCCTTATGGCATTTCTTATCCGTAAAAGTAAAATCTCGAATCAGTCCTCTACTTATCGCGCTCTGCCTTTATTTTTTCTTAAACCGGAGAGCGTGCTCTCAGTGCCTTGCCCTATTATCTCCTTCGACTACAGAAATTAAGTTCTAGGCTCTGCTTCACCAACACACTTTTCCCTCACACTGCGAGCCTGCCTGACTTGCATACCTTATATTCATGTAGCCTCTTGCATCCCAATCCATCCGTCTCCGCTGACCCTTTATTTACCTTCCCACCTCAACTGTACTACTTACTCTAAGTGTGCCGACTAATCCAGTCTCGTCTGATTGGTCCCCTGCTCTCCGAATTCATTCAGACTGCTGTGACGTTACCGGCATTGAATGAGAAGTGCGAACGCTCTGTCCCCATTACCTCTCGAGCCCCATGGACTTTTCCACACCTTATAAGTAAACCTCTCCCTATCCGGACCGTCTTCTTATGACGTTCTCTACCTTCAAACCTTCTCTAATCGGACTGCTAACTCTGTGCCCTGTAATAACCTAGTCTCATCTGACCGGTCTGCTTCTTTGACCCTTTACAGACCAGCAACATTTAAACGGTCTAGACTCTGTAGACTCAAGCTATATCGCACTTACGTTGACAGCCTGCTAGACTTGTTCACCCTCTATTTATATAGTCACCTCCACCTCTCGACCCACTCCATTTGCCCTCCTAAAATTAGCTGTTGGGCTCAATGTCGTTTCGCCGACTAATCCTGTCTCTTCTGTTTGGTCTCCTGCTTTCCAACTTCTCTCAGACTCCTGTGACATTACTAGCCATCGTTCAGATGACTGAGCGCCGTTCGCATCCAATCACTCTTTAATCGGACGATTGAGTCTCTGTCATCCGTCACTCAGCCTCAGCTGATCAGCCAAATTCTATGGGATTGCTACCAGGCTACCGGGATGTTAGCGGGCTAGGCTCCGTCGATCCAAAGCACTTTCGCCATCACCTTGATATCCTGCTGAACTTGTCCGCCCTAAGTTGATATAACCACTTTTATCTCTGACCAGTCCGATCCTACTGACTCCACTTACCTTCCCAAATGAACCATAGGACTTAATCACAATGCGCCGACCAAGTCCAACCTTGGCAGATCGGTCCTCTTCTCTACTACTTCTGCGACGCTGCCTGCTATGCTCGGAAGACTGAATGCTCTGTCACCATTACCTCTAGAGCCTCGTTAACTGTCGCATTTCATATCCGTAAACGTAAACTCTCAACTCTGTCCTCTCCTTATCGCGGCCTGTCTTTATTTCTTCTTCATCCGCATAGCGAGCTCTCAGAGCCCTGCCCTATTATCCTCTTAAATAAATAAATAAATAAATAGTATATTCTCGGTAAAACGAGACACACCTGTGAAGGCATGATCAGATATGCATACAAGCACATCTTCTGTGGAATGTTAAAACATTTCGTTTTTATGAAAGTTATAAAAGAAAAGATGTTGTCCGTATGAGTGAGCATACTGTCAGGTAATAGTCAGACCCAGGGACATTATGGCGCTGTGGCGCGCAAAAATCCGTCAAAACACAAGTTGGGGGTAATTACGCCAGGTAGTGATCCGAGATAGAGATGATCTGTGCTCCAACAAAGCATTGTTCATAGCAGAATTAGTTGCACAGGTTCGATGTAGAAGGCTGAGGACTGCGTCAGTGTGAAATGCATGGCTGTGACTTTATTTTGTGGCGAGTCACATCCGCCACGTTGCAGTGTTGTTAAGCGGACATTTGTGGCTTTTTAAAGGGAGAACGCTTGCCAGGCGAAAACCCACCACGTCCTGGAACACTGCCGTAGCTTTCGGTGAACAGTAGTGCAAGTCGGTTATGCATCGTATAGACCGATTTTGCGTTCTATTATTCGCAGTCAGTTGACAGCCAAAATTCTTCGTTGGTTGGCCGAATGGCTTAGTTCTGATACGCCAGCAGTCGTTGAAGCGGGTCAATGATGCAAGATTCGAAGAGTCGATTGCTAATGCTGCAGGTGAGTAAACACATTGTTAATAGAGGCCGGCTCTTCTATTATATTCTTGCTCGGCTCGCAAACCATATCCAACTATTCTCGCTGGACTTGTCATGGGGTTGATGAGTGAAGTTGTTTCTTGTGGCTGAATATGTCCTTAATAGGTAAAAACGGCTTTCTCCGCAAATTGGATTTGGGATTCCTGCAAATGTAAGTAAGTGTAACTGTTTCCGTAGCCAAGTGAAAATTCCATGGAACCATCGGAATAACCACGTATACGTGCGTAACGCTGTCCTAAAATGACATCAGAATAGCTCCAGGTGACTGGCGAATAGGAATGTTTGAGGCAGTGAAGGTAATCACGCCAGAGTTGTTTGTCTTCGACTGTGGAACGGGGGATCCATGTGCATATATTCTTCCAGGTGAGTAAATTGTTCTCTGAGTACGAGGCAAGCTAAACCCATTTGTTTAGACCCCATGAAGGTAGCGCCTCCGGAATGGCGGAATGAGCTCCATTTGGACCAGTGTGTGGGTTTTCCATTTCCTGGAGAAAGGACCAAGCGTTTTGAGGATGGGTCGGCCAGTCCCAGTGGATAAACCTTCTTGTTTTGGCGGATGTACCTGTGGAAATCTCGGGAAAAACGGGCAACGGACAAGAGGTGGCCAAACAGAGACATCAATGAATCAAGAAGCAATAACACAGACTGGTGGAGCTCACGGGTGCCTATGATACCTTCAAAAGTATGTACCTTTGTTTAGTATACATAATTCGCAAGCGCGTTCTATACATTACGTCGCTGGTGTGACTCAGACTATAGCTACTGCGTGGGAAGAAGGTTCTGCACGCGCAGGGTCAAAAGGCCGATATAACAAAGCGTTTTAACAAAAGTTAAGCGAACGATGCGATGATGATGGCAGAAGCCAGAATGCGAGAGGCATCTTAGGTGAAACTGAGGACAACTAGGTTGAGACCGAATGCGAGAGCAAGACAGGTAGAGCAACATTCCAAGACGAAAAGGAATTTCAAGGAATCGGCTAGGAGCGGATGAATGCTGATGGCAATACGAGAAGTAGTTCATAAGAGTAATTACACTAAAGCGTTCATGATTCTACAGTCCAAATGCCTTCAGAATCTAGGAAAATGGGCACAGGGGGCCAAAACTGCCGTGCGTTGGGTGTCGTTATGACACGTACGGTCTCAATAGTATACCAGTGCGAGCATAAGGTAAAGAGCATAGGAATAGGAAGAGTGGTATGCTGAGCACACTAATGGAAGTACTAGTCAAGCAACAATTAGCAATGGTCCGAGTGCCGCCAATACTCAGGAGCGAGCTCAGAGCGAATGAGATCATGCACACGAGGATAACTTGGATATGCGCAATGAGTGTAAGCTGTGGCAATACAAATTGGAGCGCAACAAGAGAAAAGGCTACGGATAATAGGAAATAAAACCAGGCGGAAAGTTACAGACAGGTCAGGTGAGAGAGGATAACGGCAGGACAGTAAAGCCGGACGTCCGAGTTAAACAGAAATGAAAACAGAAACGAGAGAAGAAAAGGTTAGGGTCGGGGTGAGAAAGGTTTATTGGTAAGGAGTGGAAAAGCCCACGAGGCTATCCGAGTAGTGTTAACAGGACCAATAGGTCAGCCGAACCAATGGAAGTGGTGTCTCAGAACTCTTTGCCTGTTCCTAACTAGCGAAATGTAGTTTTAGGCTCTGTATCACCATCACACAACTTCTCTCACATTGCGAGCCTGCCTAACTTGCATACCTTATATTCATGTAGCCTCTTGCACCCCAATCCATCCGTCTCCGCTGACCCTTTATTTACCTTCCCACCTCAACTGTACTACTTACTCTAAGTGTGCCGACTAATCCAGTCTCGTCTGATCGGTCCCCTGCTCTCCGAATTCATTCAGACTGCTGTGACGTTACCGGCATTGAATGAGAAGTGCGAACGCTCTGTCCCCATTACCTCTCGAGCCCCATGGACTTTTCCACACCTTATAAGTAAACCTCTCCCTATCCGGACCGTCTTCTTATGACGTTCTCTACCTTCAAACCTTCTCTAATCGGACTGCTAACTCTGTGCCCTGTAATAACCTAGTCTCATCTGACCGGTCTGCTTCTTTGACCCTTTACAGACCAGCAACATTTAAACGGTCTAGACTCTGTAGACTCAAGCTATATCGCACTTACGTTGACAGCCTGCTAGACTTGTTCACCCTCTATTTATATAGTCACCTCCACCTCTCGACCCACTCCATTTGCCCTCCTAAAATTAGCTGTTGGACTCAATGTCGTTTCGCCGACTAATCCTGTCTCTTCTGTTTGGTCTCCTGCTTTCCAACTTCTCTCAGACTCCTGTGACATTACTAGCCATCGTTCAGATGACTGAGCGCCGTTCGTATCCAATCACTCTTCAATCGGACGATTGAGTCTCTGTCATCCGTCACTCAGCCTCAGCTGATCAGCCAAATTCTATGGGACTGCTACCAGGCTACCGGGATGTTAGCGGGCTAGGCTCCGTCGATCAAAAACACTTCCTCCCTCACCTTGATATCCTGCTGAACGTGTCCGCCCTAAGTTGATATAACCACTTTTATCTCTGACCAGTCCGATCCTACTGACTCCACTTACCTTCCCAAATGAACCATAGGACTTAATCACAATGCGCCGACCAAGTCCAACCTTGGCAGATCGGTCCTCTTCTCTACTACTTCTGCGACGCTGCCTGCTATGCTCGGAAGACTGAATGCTCTGTCACCATTACCTCTAGAGCCTCGTTAACTGTCGCATTTCATATCCGTAAACGTAAACTCTCAACTCTGTCCTCTCCTTATCGCGGCCTGTCTTTATTTCTTCTTCATCCGCATAGCGAGCTCTCAGAGCCCTGCCCTATTATCCTCTTTGACTGCTTCCTAACTAGCGAAATGTAGTTTTAGGCTCTGTATCACCATCACACAACTTCTCTCACATTGCGAGCCTGCCTGACTTGCATACCTTATATTCATGTAGCCTCTTGCATCCCAATCCATCCGTCTCCGCTGACTCTTTATTTACCTTCCCACCTCAACTGTACTACTTACTCTAAGTGTGCCGACTAATCCAGTCTCGTCTGATCGGTCCCCTGCTCTCCGAATTCATTCAGACTGCTGTGACGTTACCGGCATTGAATGAGAAGTGCGAACGCTCTGTCCCCATTACCTCTCGAGCTCCATGGACTTATCCACACCTTATAAGTAAACCTCTCCCTATCCGGACCGTCTTCTTATGACGTTCTCTACCTTCAAACCTTCTCTAATCGGACTGCTAACTCTGTGCCCTGTAATAACCTAGTCTCATCTGACCGGTCTGCTTCTTTGACCCTTTACAGACCAGCAACATTTAAACGGTCTAGACTCTGTAGACTCAAGCTATATCGCACTTACGTTGACAGCCTGCTAGACTTGTTCACCCTCTATTTATATATTCACCTCCACCTCTCGACCCACTCCATTTGCCCTCCTAAAATTAGCTGTTGGACTCAATGTCGTTTCGCCGACTAATCCTGTCTCTTCTGTTTGGTCTCCTGCTTTCCAACTTCTCTCAGACTCCTGTGACATTACTAGCCATCGTTCAGATGACTGAGCGCCGTTCGCATCCAATCACTCTTCAATCGGACGATTGAGTCTCTGTCATCCGTCACTCAGCCTCAGCTGATCAGCCAAATTCTATGGGATTGCTACCAGGCTACCGGGATGTTAGCGGGCTAGGCTCCGTCGATCCAAAGCACTTTCGCCATCACCTTGATACCCTGCTGAACTTGTCCGCCCTAAGTTGATATAACCACTTTTATCTCTGACCAGTCCGATCCTACTGACTCCACTTACCTTCCCAAATGAACCATAGGACTTCAATCACAATGCGCCGACCAAGTCCAACCTTGGCAGATCGGTCCTCTTCTCTACTACTTCTGCGACGCTGCCTGCTATGCTCGGAAGACTGAATGCTCTGTCACCATTACCTCTAGAGCCTCGTTAACTGTCGCATTTCATATCCGTAAACGTAAACTCTCAACTCTGTCCTCTCCTTATGGCGGCCTGTCTTTATTTCTTCTTCATCCACATAGCGAGCTCTCAGAGCCCTGCCCTATTATCCTCTTTGACTGCTTCCTAACTAGCGAAATGTAGTTTTAGGCTCTGTATCACCATCACACAACTTCTCTCACATTGCGAGCCTGCCTGACTTGCATACCTTATATTCATGTAGCCTCTTGCATCCCAATCCATCCGTCTCCGCTGACTCTTTATTTACCTTCCCACCTCAACTGTACTACTTACTCTAAGTGTGCCGACTAATCCAGTCTCGTCTGATCGGTCCCCTGCTCTCCGAATTCATTCAGACTGCTGTGACGTTACCGGCATTGAATGAGAAGTGCGAACGCTCTGTCCCCATTACCTCTCGAGCCCCATGGACTTTTCCACACCTTATAAGTAAACCTCTCCCTATCCGGACCGTCTTCTTATGACGTTCTCTACCTTCAAACCTTCTCTAATCGGACTGCCAACTTCTTCTCTCCTACTTCTGCGACGCTGCCTGCTATGCTCGGAAGACTGAACGCGCCGTGCCCATTACCTCTCGAGTTAGGTGGACTTTTCCACACCAAATAAGTAAACCTCTCTCTATCCGGACCGTCTCCTCTCCTTATTTCCCCTCTACTATCATTTCTTCTCTAATCGGACTGCCAACTCTTAGTGCCTTGTAATAACCTAGTCTTATCTGACCGGTATGCTCCATTGACTGTTTCCAGACTAGGAAGATATACCGATCTGATCTCTTTAGACTCACAACTATATCTTGCTTACATTGACAGCCCGCTAGACTTGTTTACCCTTTATTAATATAGGCACTTCCATCAGTAACCTGTACTCTCACATCTTCAATCGGATGACCGACGCTTAGTGCCATGCCATTCTTTGTCATCATCTGATCAGTGTAATTCTCTGGGACTACTACGAGGCCTCTGGATGTGTCGACTTCTCGAGTCTCGTCTGTTTGGTCTCCGGCTTTTAGAGTTCTCTCAGATTACCGGGATATTACCGGTGCTATTTCAGCACTGAACGTTTCATACTTCGCACGAGAGCGTCCTTGGCTCACCACACTTTAGTTGTAAACCATTTTCATCCTGACTATCGTCTCTTAATTGCTCTCATGAGTTACTCTTCGCACTGCCGTCCGCATTCTTCCGCTCATAGCTGATTCCTTAAATTTCCTTTTCTTCTTGGAACGTTGCTTTACCTATGTTGCTCCCGCATTCAGTCTCAACCTTGTTGTCCTTTGTTTCACCTAAGATGCCGCTCGCATTCGGTCTGCTGTCATCATCATCGGTTTACCTGTTACTCTCCAATAATCATATTAATCGTTTAACGTTGTCTACACGCTTTGTTATACCCTTCTTTCTACCTAGTAGTTGTAGTCTGAGGCACACCAGCGACGTGATGTAAAGAACGCGCTCGCAAATCATGTATACTAAACAAAATTACATAAATTTTAATGTATCATAGGCACCGTTGCGCGCCACCAGTCTGTGTTTGTGCTTCCTGCTTCGTTGCTGTCTTTCTGTTTGGCTGCCTCTTGTCCGTTGCCCGTTTTCTCCCGAGATCTCCACAGATACATCCGCCAAAACATGAAGGTTTATCCACTGGGAATAGCCGACCCACTTCCAATAGCCAGCTGGTTTACATGCTTGATCTTCTCTCCGGGAGATGAAGAACCCACACATCGTTCCAAATGGAGCTCTTTCCGCCATTCTGGAGAACCTACCACCACGGGGTCTAAACAAATGGGTTTAGCTCGCCTCGTACTCACAGTAGAACAATTTACTCACCTGGAATAATGTATTTACATGGATCCACTGTTCCACAACCGGAGACTGACAATTCTGGCTTGATTGCATTCACTGCCTCAAACATTCCGATTCTCCAGTCACCTGGAGCTTTTCTGATGTCATTTCACGGACAGCACTGCGCGCGCATAAGCGGCTTTTCCGATGATTTTTCCTGGAGCTCTCACTTGGTTATGGAGACAATTACACTTACATTTGAAGGAAATACTTTTCCACTTAACGGAGAATAGCATTTATTCCTGTTTTGGACATATTCAGACACAAGAAACAACTGCACTCACCGTCCCTATTACAAGTCCAGCATGATAAGCTGGACACGGGTTGCGAGCCGGACAATATAATAGAAAAAGCCGGCCTCTATTAACAATATGTTTACTCACCCGCATCATTATCATTCGACTCTGCGACTCTTTTACATCATTGACTGGCTTCAACGACTATTGCCGGTTCAGTACTAAGCCATTTGGCAAACCAAGGAAGAATTTTGGCTGTCAACTGACTGCGAATAATAGAGTGCAAAATCGGTCTATACGAGGTATAGCCGACTAGCATTACAGTTCAACGGAAGCTACGACAGTGTTGCAGGACGTGGTGGGTTTTCGCCTGGCAAGCGTTCTCCCTATAAAAAGCCACAAATGTCCGCTTAACAACACTGCAACGTGGCGGATGTGACTCGCCACAAAATAAAGTCACTGCTATACATTTCCCACTGACGCAGTCCTCAGCCTCTAACATCGAACCTGTGCAACTGATTTTACTATGAAGAATGCTTTAGTGGAGTACCGATCATCCCGGCTTCGGAATGGTCATTGATTGCACTAACCTTGTTCCGGCTCCTGTGCTCATGGATCACTACATGTCAAATTTACCCCCCACTTGTATCTTGACGCAACAGCTTTTGCGCGCCACGGCGCCATTATGATCATTGGTCTGACTATTACCTGACAATATGCTCGCTCTTATGGACTACATCTTTTCGTTTATTCCTTTCATTGTAACGAAATGTTTTAATATTCCAAAGAAGCTGTGCTTGTATGCATATTTGATCATGCCTTTTAGAGGTGTGTCTCGTTTTACAGAGAATATACTATTTATTTATTTATTTATTTATTTTTATGAATTTAAACCTTTGAGCACCAGACCGGGGGTACGCTACCAAATGTGAGGACGGATTCGGGCCGCTTTTGATAAAATCAACATAGCAATATACCAGTAACTGACGCTTCTGACGGTATGCAGTGCGATGTCTGCAACCGATGGTACCACCAGCTTTGTACCGACCATCGCATTCTCCTCCACAAACTCCCGAAATATGGAATCGGCGATCCTGTTCTGGGCTGGATAGGAGACTTTCTCGTGCAACGTCATCTGAATGTGAGGGTACGAAGCAACCTGTCGGAATCCATCGAAGTTCAATGCGGCGTACCTCAAAGCTCGGTATTTGGACCCCGCCTGTTTCTGGTCTTCATAAATGATCTCGCGAGTGTGCTATCTTCTAACTGTTTGCTATTGGCTGACGACCTAAAGGTATGGCGAACATAGCTGCAGTGGAGGACCACACAGTGTTACAGGAGGACCTGGACAAAGCGTACACATAGTCCATCGAGAACATGCTGCATTTCAACGTCACCAAGTGCAAAGTTCTCAGTATACGGCACAACAGTATGCGAAACTACCGCCTAGGAACACAAATTCTACAGCGGGCTTCTCACGTGTGCGATCTCGGCGTGATAGTTCAAGATGACCTCGGTTGTTCGAGGCAGACTGAAAAGGCAGCTAAGAAAGGGAACCAATACCTCGGCCTTCTTCGCAGAGCCTTCGGGAAGTTTGACCCTTCGATCTTTCAAAAAATGCTCAGTACCTACGTGAGGCCGCACGCGGAATACGCTATTCAAGCGTGGCAACCCTGGCTCAAGCACCATCTCACCGCGCTCGATACTGCACAACGTAGGGCAATGAAGAGCATCAGAAGTTTGATCAGCCTCCTCTACCCACTCAGGCTGAAGACTCTCAAAATATACAGTGGAGGTTATCGGTGTCTAAGGTGCGATCTCATAATGGTGTACCTAATCCTGAGAAACCCCAACCACCCATGCCATTCCCTACTAATACTCAGTCAAAACACCTCGCTAAGAGGTCACCAGTTTAAGTTAGTCACGCAATACAGCCGCCTGGAATGTCGGCGAAACTGTTTCTCCCTTCGAGTGGCACAGGCTCGGAACTCCCTCCCGGAAGGTGTAATTAATGCAACCACCCTATCCCTTTTCAAAAAGCGCCTTGACGATAGCCTGTCACATTTACACTACGTGCTATAGCTCATGACCCCCAGCTGCTGGCACTAATGCACAACAGATAGGGGATAGTGTCACAACCCTACTCGAGAATGAGTCAATCCAAACGTCTTGCATGTAATTTGCTAAACGCTACTACTATAGAAACTGGATTTCTGTATTCTGTGTACCCAAGATGGTTGCACACGGGTAAGCGTTGTTCTTGCTATCTTTTTATTGTTCTCGCCTATGATGTGGACAATAATCACTCCCCTGTTGCGTTGTGTGCGTACATTCTCCTTTCATACTCCCTTTATACAACAGTGTAGTTACATCTGTAAGCGCCCGAACTGACGACTCCATTATCCTTTGCTATCATTTTTTGTCACGCTAAACACCCTACGGGACATGTCAAGCACCTGCTTTTTACCCGTTATAAATCATTATTCATTGTCCATAAACACCGAGCAGTACGCAGCGCTGGCCTCCAGCGAAAGGTTGCTTTTCATTTGTGCTAATTGCTGCAGCGCCGGCAAGGCCGCGCGGCCTTTCGTACGGGAGACGAATCTCTTGATATCCAGCTGCGAAATGTAGAGCATTCGTTCTCGATGTCCTCAGGTCTTTGCCTTAAGATGGCCCTGCTCTTGACGACGCTTCCGGTCTTCAACGACGCAGATTTGGGCGATTGCACTGGAGCTCAACTTGTGGCATCAATCATTATGTCACCCGTCCAGATGGATACCGGCCACAAAAATCAAACTGTTTCTGACGTCCTAGCTAAAGCTACCCTGATCGACGCCGAAGTGCTGGTTTAAAGGTTTCTTCGAGTAAAGGGAAATAGAGCCAGGAAACCCCGTAAGCTCTCTGCTAAACAAGAAGTTATAGTTGTTTCGGCACCGGAAACAAGCCAAGTGTCGTTACTGGTCAGACCATCTGACGGTTGTAAGCAGGCAAAGATTCCAACACGCACTACTTGTCAGCCGAAGTTACCGGATATCTCGATTCTCACCGAGAAGGCATGTTCTGGAGTTTTGCTTGACTCTGCTTAAAGCGAAAATTGTCACAGGACCCTGCTCCCGTTATCAAGAAGAAAAAGCAGACCAAAGCTGTCATAAAGCCTTTCGGTGGAATCGATGACCCGAAAAAAGTAAGACCACGACAATGGAGCGAAAAACATACCCTGACGTTGCTACATCAGTTGAGGGAATACAAACAGTCCCATCACCATTGGTGACGCTACCTACGCCAAGTGTCGAATCAAAGGCCCATGGGGTTAATACACCTCATCGTGGCGATTCTTTCACGGATAGTAGCGTTATATTCCGTAACGCGACTGAAGCTACTGCTGTCCTTCCTGCTGTTCGCATGTTGGACAACCATCAATGGTTTAAAGTTGCGTAACGATGCTACTCCCGCCTGGTTTTCCGGGCATTACTGTCAGGAAGCTGATTAGACTGATGAACGTCCCAGTTAAGTTATAAAACCCTCGACTTCGTCTACTTCGTGTGGTACTCTCTACTCCGGAGGAAAGCAGCGCTCTCATGCGGTTTGCGTTTAAGCTTAAAGGTACAAAGATTAGCGTTCAGCTGGACCTTCCACTGGCCGATAGACTGAAGCTAAGGGAGGCCATCAAGAACCTCAAAAGCAGGCGAGCGGCCGGTGAACATGGTCTCCGGTTATTGGGTTTTCGGGTGGTCAGCTGGCGGTTCTTTTCCGCCCTACCACTGCCAATTCTGGTAGCGCACGACCCAGGTCTGGATATTACGAATACCTTCAGATAGTGTTAAGTAATGTGCACAGCCTAAGGAACAAGGTGTACGAGTTAGGTCTGCTTGTAGATGGGTCTCATCCCGATGTAGTCGCATTCACTGAAACGTGGCTGTCTCAGGGCATTACGGATAGTGAAGTACATCTATCTGGCTACGCACTATTTAGATGCGATTGCTCGGCTTGCCGGCAGGGAGGGGGCGTCACGCCTTATGTGAGCTATAAACTTGATATTTTGAAGACTTGCTTATTTCAGTCAGCAGACAAAATGGCTGAAGCACCGTCGGCTGTTATTAGCACATCATCGGCTCAGGTTACAATTGTAATTGCGTGTAGAAACCCTAAGAGAGTATCCACAGAGGTACTTGAATTCATTCGCTCCCAGTCCGCAAACAAGTGTGTGGTGATGGGCGACTTCCATCCCCAGAGGTTTGCCGAGCAGATCTTTCTTGAGACTCAGCGGCAGGCACATTCGGCGCTGATCTGCCTGAGCTTACGCTTCAAGTATCTTTGCACCATTTCATTGACATCCTCACTAGGTACATGGACGTCCAAGTACCGTCTATCTTAGACCTTGTATTTGCTAAGGCACTCCATGTTGTTGGGGACATTACTTGCGGACCTCCACCGGGTTCCAGTGAACATGTTTGTTTGCTCTTCAGTTGTACTCTGTCTACACGCCAGCAGGGTATTTTTTAGTCTCGCCCGAACGTATAGCACGCAGACTATCAGTCAATGCGAGCCAAGGCTTCGGGTTTCCATCATAACCTCTCAGACGACGACACTGTCCAGGTTGCCTGGGATAAATTTAAGTCCTACCTCACGGCGGTCTCTGCTCCCTTCATCCCAGTCACAACGAGAAAGAAGACCCAATCACAGCCGCCGTGGATAGATCCCACTGGCAGGCATCTGCTCACAAAGGAGGTCTAGATTTTGGCGGACTTGCCGAGCTGCTCCGTCCACCTATACTTATGACAGATACCGTAGAGGCCAGAAATAGGTGTAAGCAACACCTAAAGGATGCTCGGCACAATTTTGAAGAAGGGTTAAAAGATGAACCTTTAGAGAATCCAAAAAGATTCTTCGCTTATGTTAAAAGGAGCTGCGGTTCGAACATGTCAATTCCACTATTGATGCGTGATGACGGTACTCATGAGCACACGGATTATGACAAGGCCTGCGTACTTAGTGGGCAAGCTTCGTCAGCATTAATAAGGGAAACCTCTTTGACAGGCGTTGAGCTGCTTGGCAGGATCCCAGAGGGTACAGGTATAATTAAATAAAAATATTTTATTCTCGAATTCATGGAGCCATACTTACTCAGGTATGAGTAAAAGTTACAAGCAATTATGTGGTGCAACAGATACGTTACAACGCACGTAATCGGTTGTGGTCAAAGTTGTACGATTTGCAGAAACATTCGAAGCACTCATGCGGAGCAAAGTCGACAGTAGATTGACAGTAAATTGGTTTCAAGTGTGCGTAGAGTAAATAAAAATAGCACCGTAGTTAGAGTGGGGACCGTAGGTGAGGGAAGGGTACCTCTGTTGTACGTGTCAGTAGAATATCGAAAAACGACTAGTCGATATTCCAGTGTGTAACAGTGGGCAGTGACTTTATTCAGGGGCGAGTCACATCCGCCACGTCACAGTGTTGCTAAACGGACTTTTGTTGCTTTTTATAAGGAGAACGCTTGTCAGGCGAAAACCCACCACGTCCTGGAACACTGTCGTCGATTGCTATGATCGGTCATGTGCAGCTAGCAAAGCTGGTTATAAAGCGTTAGTTCCTTCAGTTATCCGCAGTCGAGTGACTCCTCTGTTGGCCAGACAAATGGCAGTCAGCTTAAAACATGGACGTTGGGGTCGGTCTAAGAGAAAGTAGGGTTTTGCAGGTAAGTAAAATTTCCAGAGTATGGGGTCCCACCTTCTCTGCTTATGTATATTTGCCGGGGAGCGAAGAATTCGAGTCCCGCTACCCTCACTGGACGTTGGTGGTTGAGTAGTTGGGTGCAGGTGGTTAGTATGGAAGTGGAGCCATGGTCCAGGTAAGTCCTTGTTGGTTATTTCGTCCCATCCCAAACGGAGGCTGTTCTTCAGTTCAATCCCGGATCTCAGATGTTCACGAACTTAGAGAAAAGGGAAAGAGGAACCGGCCGAGATAAGACCAAACAGGACAGCCATTGTATCAAGCATTGGGGAAATCCTACTTTAAGACATTTACTTGAGACAACTAGTGTACAATGCGTAACAGATATTACGCTGAAGATGTTTCTTAATTATGCAAAAGGCATGGCTTAATGGGTAAAATACTTTCATGTACATGAGGATGAAGAGCAGGGTGTCGGTAAGAAATTCATGAGGTATTAGCTAACGGCGTTAGAATTCAACCTGAGATCAGAAGGTGGGTATGTAGTCACGATTGGTGGTTATTGGAAACCAAAAGATACAGTGACGATGTGGCCATATTTATGTATACTCCACGGGATGAGGATTATCTAAGACACAATAACTATAATGTACATGGGTATATGAAGATAAGAAGCTGAGCACACTAGAAGCAGGCTAGGATTAAATGGATATGAACGGAGGACTGAGTGTTGGAGATAAGACGATCGAGAGATGGCGCTAATGGGCCGAGTTTCAGTGGTCAAAAGTGCTAGATGGGTTAATCATTCTAGTTACTAATGAATAACTACATTGTCAAAAGATAGGCCAACAAACCAGCTGAGCTGTGACGCAAACAATCCAAGATAATAAACATTGTAAGGAAGGAGCAACACCTAGCTAGCTCCGGATATCCGAAAAGTTGAATGGAGCCTATGGCGACTAGCTGCTGCTAAGCAGAGATAGTGGCTCTAGAAAAGGATGTATCAGTGGCTGGTGTAGCCATATCATTAAGACGTTTGGATTGTTTGCGTCACAGCTCAACTGGTTTGTTGACCTATTCTGTGCCACCGTAGGATCCACTAGTAACTGAAGGCTTAATCCGAACTCTATTGCTGGCTACTCATCTCTTTCCTAGCGCGCCGTTATGCGTCGTTCCTTTTACTAGCGTGAAATTTTCTTTTTGGCAGCAGCTAGGCATTGTTAAATAAATAAATAAATACTTTATTCTCGACTATTCGAGACACGCCCATGGAGGCATGATTAAATATGCACAACTGTACAAACTCTTTATGGCAACTGTAACAGTAACAGTAGAAAATTGGTCATATGTCCATGATGAAATAAATAAATAAACAGTTTATTCTCAGTTTCATAGAAACGCACCAACTTAGGCATGATCAAGGTTTAAAAACAGTTGTGTAGCACGACGATACATCGGGTTCAATCGTGTGTAGTTAAAACGGTGTCGGTTAGAGTTGATATGTGAGTCTAGTCGACTTGCCAGTATATAGTTGAGGGCCGTGACTTTATTCAGTGGCGAGTCACATCCGCCACGTCGCGGTGTTGTTTAACAGACATTTGTGGCTTTTTATAGGGAGAACGCTTGCCAGGCGAAAACCCACCACGTCCTGCAACACTGCCGTAAAGCATGTTGAACATTAATGTTAAACTGGCAAAGCCGCTTGACGACTGGTTTCACCTTCGGTTTTTCGCGGAGTAATGGCTTCTAATTTCCTCTGTTTGTTGGACGGGTATTTTGATCTGGGTCGCCATGATTTTTGAGGTCGGTGGAGGAGAGGGACATCGCGATTTTTCTTCTTGTTGTATGTCCAGGTGAGCAAAAGGTTCAATTTTTCCGCTGTTCAGATTTTTCAATGTATAATATATGGGAGTATGAGGATATGTCCAGTTCTCCATACTGGACAAGGGTTATGGTGATTGTAGCTCGGTCCTTTCGGAGTTCTACCATGCCCCATGTAAGTCCTTGTGGGTTGTTACGTCCGTCTAGGGCCAAAACCGTTCCTCAGTCCAATCCCAGATCTCCAAGAAGTCCCGGACCTCAGAGACAAGGGAAAGTGAGGGACAACCGAGAGAAGACCGCGAGAACAGGCATGGAGTTGAATATTGTTGACTCCATGCAGCTTGCAAGGAGCCACTCCTTGACTCTCCAGCCTTCATTTTCCTCTGACGTCTGTCCCCCTAATCGTCGCTCGTCTGTTGTTTTGTTCATTGAAACTGTAGATTTCCGGTAGTAGTCAAACGTCTTAATGCTATGGCTACACCAGCCACTGATACATCCTTTTCTAGAGCCACTATCTCTGCTTAGCAGCAGCTAGTCGCCATAGGCTCCATTCATCTTTGCGGATATCCGGAGCTCTCTAGGAGTCGCTGCTTTCTTACAAGGTTCATTCACTTGGGTTGTTTGCGTCACAACTCAGCTGGTTTGTTGACCTATTCTGTGCCACCGTGGGATCCACTAGTAACTGAAGGCTTAACCCGAACTCTATTTCTGGCCACTCATCTCTCTCCTAGCGCGCCGTTATCCGTCGTCTTCTTACTCGCGTCAACTCTTCTTGGCAGTAGATATTCATTGTTGGCCACATGTAAGTATGGAGTCACTTCTTTGCTCTCCTACTGTTTTTTCTGGAAGGTTTTTATCTCTAATCGCTCGCTCGCTCGTTTATTTACCTAATGAAACTGTAGGGATCCAGCATGTAGTCAAACGTCTTAATGATATGGCTACACCAGCCACTGATACATCCTTTCCTATAGCCACTATCTCTGGTCAGCAGCAGCTGGTTGCTGTAGGCTCTATTCAACTTTGCGAATACCCGTAGCTCGCTAAGGGTCAGTCCTTCTGTAGACTGTTTATTCTCTTGGTATAGTTTTTTCACAGCTTAGCTGGTTTGCTGTCCTATCCTTTGACACCGTAGTTATTCATTAGTAACAGGCACATTTGGCCACTGAAACCCGGTCCATTATCGCTATCTTTTGATCGTCTTACCTTCAACGTTTAGTCTTCTTTTCATATCCATTTAATCTTAGCCTGCTTCTAGTGTGCTCAGCTTCCTATCTTCAAATACCCATGTACATTATAGGTATTGTGTCTTAGGTAATCCTTATCCCGTGGAGCAAATGTAAATACGGCCACATCGGCACTGTCTTTTGGTTTCCGATAACAGCCAATCGTGACCACACGCCCACCTTCTAGTCTCAGGTAGAATTCGAACCTCGTGAACTTATACCTCATGAATTTCTTACCGGAATCCTGCTCTTCATCCTTATACACATGAAAGTATTTTACCCATTAGGCCATGCCTGCTGCGTAATAAAAAACATCTTTAGCGTAATATCTGTTACACATTGTGCACTAGTTGCGTCAAGTAATTGTCTTAAAGTAGGATTTTGATCCAACGCTTGGTACATTGACTATCCTTTTCGGTCTTCTCTCGGTCTGTCCCTCTCTCCCTTTTCTCTGAGGTCGTGAACATCGGAGATTCGGGATTGAACTGAGGAACTGCCTCCGTCTGGGATGGGACGAAATAACCAACAAGGACTTACCTGGACCATGGCTCCACTTCCACTCTAACCATCTGCACCCAACCACCGATATCCAGTGAGGGTAGCTGGACACGAATTCTTCGCTCCCCGACAAATATACATAACCAGTGAAGACCTCACGTGGTTCTGCAAAGGATCAACACATCATATTCAAAAAGAATTTTTAGTACCCGACCTACCAATGGACAGGACCCAGGAACGCAATAGACAACCAGCTATGGCATCAGCCAGCAGAAAAATTGGACGCAATCTGACTGCGAATAACTGAGCAAACAAACGTTCAACAAGAAACATAGCCAGTTACAATTTGTCATTCAATGGATTGGCGGCACTGTTTCAGGACGTGGTGGGTTTTCGCCTGGCAAGCGTTCTCCCTATAAAAAGCCACAAATGTCCATTTAGCAACACTGCAACGAGGCGCGTGTGACTCGCCACCGAATAAAGTCACAGCCGATAAATGCACCCTGGCAGGTCAACTAGCGTCACAATTCTAGATAAATAAACAAATAAATAAACTTTTATTCTCGACAATGCGAGGCACACCTGTACAGGCATGATCATGTTTAGCTAACATAGTGTGATCAAAATGTACAAAGAGTATATGTTTGGCATAACAGTGAAGGTAAGTGTATGGGTGTATATACGTATGCTATTGTCTATGAATGTAGCTTGTATTTTTGAATGTGCCGCAGAATTTTTGACTGTTTGTTTTCGGTAGGAATGTGAGAATAAGCGATTGACGTCCGTGGGTTGGATACCATTTTCCGGATGTCCACGGGCCAGTGACTTTATTTTGTGGCGAGTCACATCCGCCACGTCACAGTGTTGATAAGCAGACATTTGTGGCTTTTTACAGGGAGAACGCTTGCCGGGCGAAAAACCACCACGTCCTGGAACACTGCCGCCGAACTATTTGCTGGAACGGGTTAAACCCGAACCACCCAGCTGGCACCACGAGGAGGTTGTTCAGTTAGCCAGCCATTCGTTACACTGGTGCTTCTACATCTGCCTATACTGTCGTCCTTTTACTTCCTACGATACGTTGACCTTTGCCTTACTTGTTCACGAACTCACTCTATTGGTACATATCTCTTGAGCGTGCTCTTCCATTACCTTCCAATGGATCATTCAGGATTCTCAATCTATTGTTATTTGAGGTCCCGTATCTCATGACAGCCAAATTATTGTTTCGCATTTTCACCATTGTACAATTCTAATCATGGACATATGAACAATTATCTACTGTCACTGTTACAGCTGCCATATAATGTTTGTACAGTTGTACATATCTGATCATGCCTCCATGGGCGTGCCTCGCATAGTCGAGAATAAAATATTTATTTATTTATTTACAGTTTCAATGAATAAATCAACAGGCGAGCGAAAATTAGAGAGACAGACGTTCGAGGAAATTGAAGGCGGGAGAGTAAAGGAGTTACTCCTTCCAAGCTACATGGAGCCAACAATGACTAGCTACTGAAAAGCATTTATTGTAGCGGGGACGGAAGTTCGTAGGCTGTTACAAGGGCTGAACCCTTTTAAGGCCTCTGGGCCTGAGTTAATTCACCAGTAACTGTTGTATGAGTCGGTTGCGGAACTAAGCGGACCGCTCGCTAGCGTGTTGCAGAAATCGCTTGACGGCTGTGCATTGAATTCCGTATTCACACCTTCAAAAATGGGACACGAGTATGCCTGCAAATTATAGGCCAGTAGGCCTCACAAGTGTAGCAGTTAAACTCCTCAAGAAACTGGTGAGATAGTCATTGGAAAGTCATCTGAGTAGATTTAATCTACTTAACAATGTACAACTCGGATTCCGGAAGGGATTTCCGTGTCTGACGAATCTACTGGTGACTCGCAAAAGTTGGGCGGATGCAGTGGATAACGGCCACGAACTGGGCATACTTTTCGTCGACTTTTCGAAGGCATTTGTAAGGTACACAATTTGAGGCCCGCGCAAAAACTGACCTCCTGCGGGGTATCTGACCGCGCCCTTTATTGGGTGACTGCCTTCTTGGAGGGGGAGAGAACAGTGTGTGCAGGCAGGCCGGGGCCTATCATTTTCGCAGTCTGTCCCCAGTGGCCTGCCGCAGGGCCTGGCCCTTGGACCGCTGCTGTTCTCTATCTATGCGCATGACCTATCCGCGTAGCTTGAGGTACCGTCGCTGCTATTTGCTGATGATCTGAAGTTGTGGAACATTGTTGATGTTCACGGTGGTTCCGAAGCTATTCAGCGAGCATTGGATAAGCTTCGGAACTGGTCTACTTTATGGTTACTGCCCATAAATCAGGCAAAGTGCTCCGCTCTTCGGGTTAGAGGAGGTTGTCCTCCTACGAAGTACGTGGTCGGTGGGGTCGAACTCCCCCGTGTATCTAGCCAAATTGCCCTAGGAGTCGTACACTCTTCGGCTTTACACCGGCGACAACTGGAAGAAGGCCGCAAGCAGAGGTTTCCGCATGTTTGGGTAATAACACGTTCTTTCGAAGTCTTGACGGGCGGCATCTTTACGAGAATGTTCTCGCCTTTCGTCAAGGACGAAATGGAGTTAGAAACGGTTTAACGAGTGCGTACTAGGTTAGTCGATGAATTACGGGGACGGACGTACTTCGAGCATCTACTTAGTATGGGAACGTATTCAATGCACTACCGACGGCTTAGAGGAGACCTAATTCTAACCCACCGTATCTTAACTGGGAAGGTAGGTCCAGATGTATCTTGGCTATTTAGTCCCGCAAGATTGTCTGTTCTACGCGGTCGCTCCTTGAAGCTGAACAAACCGCGGTCCGATCGGATAAGGGCGGAAATCCGGCTGTCACGCAGAGTCCAGGAATCTATGGTTAAGGGGGTTGAGCGTAAGTTGACGCTTCTGGGTGGCAAAACGAAATCTTTCCATTTACCTGAGTAACTCGCATCTTTCGTATTCGATGTACTTTTCTTTGCTTTTCTTCACGCATTGGCAATATTTTCTTATTTCAAGTGCACTTCCGTATTCCGTACCTTCGATTTCTCGTCATATCTTTGCTTACTTCACGTGACTGCAGCAGCAGGAACTGCTAGGGCAGGAAACGGGGGCATTAACTGTTTGACCAGGGTGCGATACGAGCGTTCCGTTTCAGATCCATCAATAACTGAGCACTTCCTCAATCCTTGGCTCAACGATCCACGCAGAATGGAACACTCACGGGATTCTCTTGCCGTTCCAATCCCATCTGAAATTCAAGTTGGTTGTATGTGAAAAACCAAGCTTAATAAAACTTTTGAGCAATCTTCACAGCTTATGCCTTACATTTTTTATAGTTGACCTAATGTAGAAATCTTGAGCTGTTATATTGCATCGAAGAATAGTCCTACACTGGGCGATCAATCAGTTCAAATTTTCCAGTTCGACTAATTCTCGGGGCTGCCCAGTTCACAAAACGCGCAAATTTAGATCCTCTTTGGTTTTCTGCGTTACGTTTGAAATGTGCAGCGCAATTTAAGCTGAACAGTTATATCGAAGTTATCACCAATGCGTCTATGATTGCGATATACTTCTAAATAGTACAATTAAGGGAGGTACAAAAGTTTAGTCATGAATCTTACACTGAATTATTTGGTTGTTATTTAGTTGGCATCTAAACATTATGCAAATAATTTTAATATGCAAGCGTTATAAAAATGATTTAAATGTACACGATAACAATTTAATTTGTGTATTATTTATTCTAATGTGTAAGGTGCAGGTGTACCCAGCGACCCAGAGCATTTTCATTCCGTAGCCTTATCGTCATAAAACCTGTCTGTTCTGTTTTTATGCCTGCATCGAGGCAGTCTGGATTGGCCCCTCTAAACACAAGCATCCGGCTGTTTCGTAAGAATGCAGCACTCAACACTTCTCGAAAAATTTTGCAGAAATCAGGTGAGGCTTCTCAACACTAGGTACGCGCTACCTGCTGTACTAGATGCTACCGCTGTAGCTTATCGAGTACGAATTTATGCTCCCGAATCACTGGCAGCCACCATTGTATCTCACTGTATTTTACGTTGTTTTTGATTATTTAGAACGAATTGTTTGATGATTGTTAGGTCATGTATTCCTACGCCTTTTTGTTTCCGAGGGAAGATTGGAATTGTCGGACCAGTAACTGTGCTTCCTGCTTTGTAGTGCGGATGCAAAAAGCATGTATGGAACACTGCGGTCTGTGTTCGTGGGTGAAATGATTTCAATGAAAATGAAATGAAATGTGTCAGCTTATACGCCGTAACGGCGCTTCGCTGCCGCGCGACCACCACCAGTCGCGCGCGGGCTGAGTATACCTCGAGGACGCCCACCCCTACGCGGATTCGAACCGGTGACCTTATGGTTGGAAAGCAAACGTGCCAACCACTCGGCCACCGGCCGAACCGTGGGTGTTCCATCTTGAATTGATCGTTGTGCTAAGAAATAGTAGGATAATCCGAGTTATTGGTGGATCTAAAACAAAATCATCATTCATCATCAACAGCAGTACATTAGTTATTTGAACTGATGCTTCGGTGCCATACAACCATGAGGACCTATGAAATAAAGAATAAGAAGATGGAGAGAAGGGGGACTTACCTGAGAACCTTAATGCCCTAAGCAAACATTCAGGGTCAAGACGCCTACACCTTGTGTAGACAATATACCGTCACAAACAGCTGGCTATCGTGCAAAGATAAGGCGGCATCGGCGAGACAGCTTCATTACGGCTTTCAATGCCACGCGTCATAATCAGCCATTACCCCGCAGATAACAGCACCAAACACACTTTAAACAGGCAATCCAATTAGGAGACGGCAGCAGACGCGCCACTGGTGTCTACTGCGAGCCATGTCTTGTCAAGTCTCGAGCTAAGCACAAGGCGAGTCACGTGGACTCCAGCCTGGAAGGTGAGACGGACCAACAGCACCCAGTTTGGTCGTCAGTGATTTCATTTGCCGCTGCCAAGTCAACTTCTGTCCACCTCGAGCCTTGCGCCACCCTACACCTGGCAGATTAAACAAGGCTCTCCTAGGTAAGCGGTGACCAGGCATACGTAGCACGTGCTCGAGCCAACGCAACTTATTCAGTGCTATCTGTTGTTTTAGGGAGCTAGCATGATTATCATTACCTAGTACTCGCTACGCACATCATCGTTGCGGATACGCTGGTGCCATCCGACACCAGCAATGCTTCGCAGACAACGATGGTCAAAGACTTGAAGGCGCCTCAGCTCTTCAGACCGAAGGGGGCCAAGTCTCACTGCCATAGAGCAGAACGGCCCTCACTGTGGTCTTGTGTATCCGGCTTTCAGACCGACGGAAACTCCCTACGGGCGCCAAAGAGCCCGCATGATCAAGTAGGCAGCTCTGGATTTTGCAATGCGTGGGCTGACATCAGTTTTTATGCGCCCATCCTTGCCGATGCAGCTGCCAAGATATGTGAAATGATCAATCACCTCGATTTCCTCGTTAACAAGCATCAAGGGGTCATCAAGTAGCTGGTGGTCCTGCAGCAACACTTTGCACTTTGAAGGTGCGAAGTGCATACCAAATAATGGGACCACTTTGGACAGGCTATTCAGGGTTGATTTTGCCGCCACAACTTCGTCAAAAAGCAAGATGGTATCGTCCGCATGATCTAGCTCAACTAACCTTCCACCAGGTAGCCCTTCAAAGCCTACATCGTGAGATTCCGCAAGGGAACACTCCATGATAGAATCCACGACGAAATTGAACAAAATAGGGGAAACCGGACAACCCTGACGAACGCCACTTGTGTCGGAAAGCTATCCCATAGGCCACCGCAGAACCTGACGCGGCCTGTAGTCTTCGAGTATAGAGCATGAAGGAGGCTCATATATTTCGTGGGAATACCTTTCCGCGCAAGTGTTTCGAACAGAATGCATCGATCGACTGAATCGAACGCACGCTTGAACTCGAGGAACACAGCTATTGTCGGTCTGCGGTATGTGTGGCGCTGCTCTAGCACCTGCCGTAATGCGAATATATGGTCTATACAGCCAAGTCCTGGGCGGAAACCGGCCTGCTCTTCCCTAATCCGAGATTCCCGTTCCACATTGAGGCGACGAACGAGAATCGAGGCCAATAATTTTGTCACAACTGGCGTTAGGCTAATACCCCTGTGGTAAGAACAGTCTGTGCGACTGCCCTTCTTGTATATTGCCACTATACTCGATTCGCTCCAATTAGCCGGGACACTTCCTTCCAGATACATTCGAATAAGGAGGTCAGTGCTTTGCAGAGGATCTCACTTCCATCCTTGAATGGTGCAGGTGGGAGGGAATCCAGACCAGCGGCACGAAAACGATTGAGGGCTTTGATCGCGTTTCGGACCTCGGCCTCCGGCAGAGGCTCTAAACTAACCGTCCATGGCTCGTCCTGCGTCACCTGAGTAGAAAGAGGTCCGGGAGCAGGGGGTCAGCTGCACTGGTCTTGAAAATGTTCCGCCCGACGAGCCATACGGCGCTCCTTATTGCGTATCAGTGCACCCGCGCTGTCTCTGATTGTCTCACGGACGCCCGGTTTCCTGGGACCAGTGGTGCGGATTAGCTGGAAGAGCTTGCGGTAATGGCCTACTGCTCCCTCCTCCTCCATTTCTTGAGCCCTACTGGTCCACCAGGCTTCCTTGTCAGCATGTAGGCTCCGCTTTAGTTCACGCCTACTAGCCCGTCTGGTTGCATTGTGTTCAGAGCAAGCCGGGAGGTGTCTTCTAGATTCAAACAGGTTCACCGACCTCTCGGATATCCAGTGACTGGTGCGGTGACGAGGGATAGTGCCACAAGCAGCTGCTCCTGTGTTATGCATGGCGGCCGAGATCCTATTCCACTGAAGCTCAGTGTCATTAGGACAAGACAGCGGAAGTTCGGTATGCAGTGCGTCTTGATAGGCCTGCCTGACCGAGGACTGAGACAATTTCTCCGTTGCCAATCGTAGGGGACACTTGGTGCGCCTCCCGTTAAAGTTCATGGAGAAACGACAGCGTACCAAGGCAAGATCATAGTCGACACAGATACTCCAGTACAAGCGACAATCTAGGATGGAACCACGCCATCTGTAACTTATGGCTATGTGGTCAATTTGGGTCCATCCCTGGCCAAATACAGGAGGACGCCAAGTGGCACTTCGGAACCCACTGTGTCTAAAAGCAGTGCTACTAAGCAACAACTGGTGCTCCACACAGTTGTAGCAGACGCTCACCGTTGTCAGTGCGTTCGGGGTTAAGCCCACAATTACCACCCAGCCGAGCTTCTGAAGAGCTCAGACGCCCTACATGTGCGTTCATATCAACTGCAAGTACTATAATATCTGAAATAGTAGCACTGCGTAGTAGCGCGTTCATTTCGTCATAGAATATGTCCTTGACAGTATTTAAACTGCAGTCGGTGGGAGCATAAGCGGAAATCACAAACAAACAGCGTTTTTTACTGCTTCGTGAACCAACCTTAGCTGATTTCGTCAAACGGGCTGCACATAAACGGCTGTTCACCGGAATCCAATCAAGCAACGATGACTCAGCCTGGGAGCTTAGAATGATACCTACACCAGCTTGACCCGTGAGTGCTGCATCGGCGTCTCCGGATGCGTGCAACCAATAACGAGAGGATAAGCCGGATGCAGTCAATTCAATAACCCCGTTAGGGTCATTGATCCTAGTTTCGGACACACAACACACATCCATACCCAGTGTGTTCAAGGTGCGTGCGAGTGCAGCCTGCTGACCTGTTTGTCTTGGAGTGCGAACGTTGAATGTCGCCATGGAAACGGGATAGCGTGGCTTCATAATGGACTTGCCGATCGGCGTCCGATAGCTGCGGTGGGATGGTGGCTGCAGATGGTTCTACTCCAGTGGCACTTCTGTTGCTGTCAATTAAGCTGGGAATTATTGAAGGAAGGTTAGTACTGAGGTCCGGATGGGAGTAAGAGAAAAAGGTGGAAAAGGAAGGAGGCGCCAGCAGTAGCATGTTTTCGCTTATCCGCCCTGCTGTATGCAGCAGATATGGCGACCCTTGATAATCTGCGCAACGGCCGATGCAGGATGAAGGTTATGTTTGAAGATGTCATGGTTGTATATGGGCTGAGATAATGCCAGGGCGCCCAGACAGGAGGACGATTAGGGTCCTCATCCAAAGCCTTTGGCTCAAAAGCCAATCCGCAAGGCAGCGGGGAGGTGGCAACGATTTAGTTTTACAGAAATGTGCGCCAATCCATTTCAAACCCCCAACCTGGAGGACCAGGAGACTGGGTTTGTCTGAACTCTCACCATTGACCAACCTGGTAGGAGTAGCTGTCAAGGTGCCCGGAGGCATCACCCAGTATAGCTCAATGGGTCAATGAGGTACGCAGACCGTCGCACCACGTTATGGTCGAGCCTCGTTGCGACCGGTGGATCTAATACAAAACGCAGTGACCGCATCCTGATCAACTTATTACTACTGTTGTTCCCTGCACTATAGTACATGCTGCGCCGGTCCTGTGACCTCATCATCAGTACACGTTAGCTCAGGGTGAAACACCTCAGCTAATATGCCGCAATACATAAAGATAAGAGATCCAAAAATTGCACTACGAATTACACAAATTACACTACAAAAGACATGCCGGTAAATATTATATTTTGCGTTTTGCATGGGGTCGGAATTCGAGGGGAATCTAATGGGAAAGGGATGGGCAAAGAATCTCACAGCACAAGCACCATTGGGGCCGGCTTTTCGCCAAATTATTAAGTGTCCAAGCAAACGTGTTTATCGTCCTTAGGGCCCCAGTTGGGCAGTCGGGATGCACCAACCGACGCCAACTTCGAAGTGAGGGTTTTCAATTCTCTCGACCAAGTCATCGCTTGGCCTCCCCTCCTCTTCCAATCGCACCCACAACGCGCAAACAATGCACGTCGCGGAAGTCGGTGTGCTGGCATACGTAACACGTGACCCAGCCATCGGATCCTGGTGCGTGATATAATGGTACTGAGCGATTCGTTCGCTCTTCCTCCACCAAATACACGACGCCGAACAGGCTCATTGCTCACGCGGTGATCCCACCAAAAATGAGCTAAGCTGCGAAGGCAACGATGATCAAACGTGACCAGCCTTTTTATGTCTTGACCTGATGGGCCAGGTTTCACAACCATATAGGAGAGTTGGACGGACGGCTGCGTTATAAGCTTTGCCCTTCTGGGCGAGAAAATGTCGCGTCTGCGCCATAGGTGGTGGGGATTAGCAAAAGCACCTCGAGCTTTTGCTATACGGGTCGTAACCACATCTTCGATCCCACGGGCGCTAATATATCTGCCCGGGTACTTGAATTCCTGAGCGACTTCTAGCCAATCACCACAAAGCGTTAGCGCAGGCTTGGGTCCCTGCCAATCTTGAAGAAGAACTTTACATTTCGATGGAACAAAGCATAGCTTAAAACGATTGACAGCCAGTGCTGATCGGTCCAGTGCTGCTTGGCATGTTAAGGAGCCATCACAGATTAGGGAAATATCGTCTGTATACTCCAAGTCTAGAAGTCGCCCACCAGGAAGCAACTCCAAACCTGAGTCGTGTCTAGCGAATGCTGTTTCCATAACTTCGTCAACTGCGAAGTTGAAGAGGAAAGGTGACAGCGGGCAACCTTGTCTGACACCGCTGCTGATGCTGAAGGGTGGCGACAGTTTGCCATAAACCCTCACTCTGCCCGAAGTATGCGCGTACGGCGCTTTGTTGATGTTTACATATTTATCGGGCACACCTTTTCTCAGTAGACAGTCCCAAAGCGCACATCGATCCACCGAATGGAAGGCACCTTTTATGTCAAGAAACACGACAACGGTGGGTCGCCAATAAACATGGCGATGCTCCAACAATTGACGCAAGGTGAAGATGTGGTCGATGCAGCCCTGACCTCGACAAAAACTGGCTTGCTCTCCACGAATCTGGCTTTCACGAGTGCCAGTCAGTCTGTGGAGAATGGCAGACGCAAGCAGTTTAGATGCAATTTAGACCGGACTGCTCCCTATATGATTGCCGCATTCAGAACGGGATTCTCCCTTGAAAATTGCGACAATGACGGAGCGGTCCCTGTCTGTCGGGACAGTCTTCTGCTCCCAACTTTCTACTGGAACCTCGTGTAAATCATCTACTAGAGCAGGTTTCCCGAATTTAAAGAGGGCAGGGGGAATTCTATCTGCCCCTGCGGCCTTATGCAATTTTAACAGTCTGATCTCACGTTGGACTTCTGCGTGTGAGGGCGGATCCAAGACCTCCCAGGGAGAAGGGCGCTCAATCGCCGAAAAAGAAACCGATAACTCGGGTTGGTTAAATTGCCTTGCAAAGTGTTCGACCCAACGCTCTAATCGTTTTGACTGGCTGTGGATCGGCTGCCCACTCGTTACGTATGATCTCGCTAACAGCAAGTTCCTGCTGCCTGTTTCCTGTATCAGACGGAATATCTTGCGCTGATTACCAACGGTAGCGGCTGTTTCCATCTCCGAGGCACTATAAGACCACTAGGCTTCGCGTTCTTTCTTCAAGCTAGCACGCAGTTTTGCTGTGAGATTTTTGCGCGTCTCATTGTATTCGATTCCAGCCGGACTATCAACGCAAGTAATCACACGAAGAGTTGTGAACTTAGCAGTAAGGCGGTGGCCAACATAAACGGCCCAGTCACAGTGAGGTCAATGTGTACGTTAGAATTAACACACATAGAAAGCGATAATGGCCCAGATGCCAGACAATGTTACAATCCACACCGATCAAATGAGGTCTAGGGAATGCATGTGTAAATGACTAATAAGCCACAGCACCAGGGTATGAATATGAGTGTTGCGGCTAACAGCGTAAGCACACGCGGTGTAGTAGGGGGGAATAACTCCGAGTTATCTGACTACACAGACAACGTGCTAGTGATCCTCGCATTGGGGAAATTTATGAAGCGGAACGAAAAGTAGGGTGCACGGGATGACCAAAGGCCTATCTCAGAGGGATTTCCCAACCAATGCCAATCTCCGCTACAGTAATATTCTTTACTTAGGTCAAGAAGGTCTTGTTTAAGTGTCAATGTAGCCAGACTACGGCGAATGAAGCATGATCTATGCACCATCAACCTCAGCCGGCCCAAAGCCTTAAGGATCACATTCCTGCCTTGTAATGCGGGGGTCGCGGATTCGAGCCTGCGTAGAGGATTTGGCGACCCTCGTATTCTCAGCCCACGCGCGATTGTTGATGGCTACGCGGCCAGTCCACCGACTCCCGCGACGTGCGTTGTTTGCGCGCCGGGGGTGTGGATGGAAGAAGAGGAGGGGTGGCCAAGCGATGACTTGATCGAGAGGAATGAAGTCCCTCACTTCTGAGCTGGCCTCGGTTGGAGCGTCTCGGCTCCCTGGTTGGGGCCCGAAAGATGATGAACACGTTTGTTTGGACACACTTTGCTGATATGGCTAGGTGCCGACCTCACTGGCGTTCGTGCTGTGAGTTTCTTTGTCCAACCCCATCCTTCTTAGCCTTCCTCTCCAACCACAATCTCATTATTTAGCCTTATATCATTTTGCATAGTAATTTTTTTGATGCACAGTAACCGGCTGGTAGCTTACCGGAACGATGCCCATCCCTTACCGGTAGCTCAGCCGGCTTGCCCCAGTTGCATTCTTTTTCCCCCTTTTTTCTGTGTATTGCGGCACAGTAGCTGAGGTGTTCCCCACCTCTAGCTAACGTGTATGATGATGATGATGATGATGGCTGCGCGGCAGGGAAATGTCGGTAATGCGTACCGAAATACTGCTGATGCTTTCTTCGCATGGCCTCTGTACTTCCTTTTTATGAGAAGTTCTTACCGTTTTAACCTACTCCGTAGTAGGCGCGAAAGTTATCGGGTCTTACGACAGAGTCGGATGAAATGGTAGTCAGTTTTGGCGTTAGCTTGCTCCTTACCCTCAAAAATGCGACACGTTGGAAATAGCGTGACACTGTTTGACTGGGGACAATAATTTGGAAGACAGAACGAAGCTTACGTTAGACCACATCATAGAGGCAATCACACTGTGCGTTAACAAGTCGCACTTCCCGTTTCAAACAAGTTTATACACTCCGGAACTGGGTCTTGCCATGGGACCGCCAATGTTTGTACACATATTTTGAAGGAACACTGTCTGACCCTAGTAGCTCACCGAATTTTGATGGCACTACGTGGATCATAAAACGGGATTAGAAAGGTGAGTTTCTAAAGTAATTCAACACTTGTTGATACTACTAATTTTATTATAGAATCGGAATCTTGCAGTAACACGTTGTCATTCCTTGACTACTTAGTTTACAGGAATGGGGTAGGCTAAAAGTAAACGCGGACGCGGATGAGGTAATCCACTATAGTTTAGGTCACCCAAAACAGATATATGCTGGGGTCGTCTCATCTCTGTTACATAGTCCAGACCCTGTGCACGGAGGTGGTAGATACGAAGGCTGCCCGGAAGGAAATAATGAACCACTTGTTTGCTAGTGTACACCCGAAGTAATTAGTGAAACGCTAGTTGCAACAAATTTCAACTATGCAACCACAGCGTACTGCGGAGTGAATTAAGACGACAGGAGTTTTTTATGCCGAGGGAACTTCAGAAGCCATCCAGGGGGTGCTAAATAAATAAAAAAATAGGGGTAATTTTCTAGACGAACCAAATGCTCCGCTCGACACTGTCACACTCGAAGAACCCACCTCTCTCAGACAGAACAACTAATTGCGTCCACAAAATTAGTTGCAAACTGGGCACACATATACATCGTTCAAACTGCAAGAGATCTACGCACGAGGATAGCGGAATACAAAAGGCCACAACACGGCCGCTGAGAAACGATCTTGTATCTAGGTCTCTACTAAGGGATTCGACATTTGCGATTCACTCGTCAGATGAAGCTCATGATATCGCTCTGCAAAACGTCGAGATCGTTAGGAGGGGTTACGATCAACACCCCAAAGGCAGACTGCCGAGACGATTGAGATTAGCAAGGTGAACAGCTGCATGAACAGATTGGACGGGATGGAATTTTCGAAAGTATTGCGACGTGTCTTACTCGGACCAGTCTGAGCAGTATCGGCGGGCGGATCCGTGGCAGAGAATGTACACCAAATCAAGTAGGTCATCGGGTCTGCTCAGACGTTCGTCCAAGTGGTAAGTTCAGTCTTAATTCCGAATGCATGGACAATGGTCAGCGTTCATTTCAACTGTGCCTCTTGCATTAGCTGTTACTTATCAAAGTTGCTTTCAGGTACCTTGGGCGCATTTATATGTTTTATCGTCCTACGACAACTGGAAAACGATGGACTGTATCATATGTCAACAAGTGTATTCAACCAGACGTGTTCATCGTCTTCTGGACCCAAACCGGAAATTTGGATACAACAATCAAGGCCGCATTCAGAATGAAAACCTTCATTCCTTATAGTCAAGTCGTCGATTGGTCTCTCCTTTCTATTTTAATGCAGACCGCGATCGTGCAAACAGCGCACATCACGGGTGTCCGTGTACGGGTATGTGTGACACATGGCCTAGCCATCGAAGTGGGGAGCTGGGTAGTTCGTTAGCTCTACTTGCTCTATGAATGAGACAGCGAACGCACTCATTGTTGTGTTTCCATCAGCTATGAGCTAAACTGCGGGAGCACCAGTGGTCGAGACCAATTAGCTTCTTTACTTCTGCCGTTGAAGTGGACCATGTTTCACTATCGCTCCGTAGTGTTGAACTGATCGCAGTGTTGTATGCTCTACTCTACAGTGGTACGTGCTTATTGCACCGTTGCCGTAGGTGGCGAAGATTAGTAAGCGCTTTTCGAACGTTTGCCGTTTGGTTTTTGGCCTCATCTATTCCGAATCGCTTCAAGTTTTTCTCGGTTAAAGGTCAATGTAGCGATTGTTCCCTTCAGACCTTGGAGAAAAACCTTGCATATTCGGATTACATCACTGGACGCTTGTATTTGATAACATGGTGCTAAGCCAGACAGAATTGGTTAAATAACATGTAAATAAAGAATAAATAATGTGTCAGCTGTACGCCGTAACGGCGCTTCGCTGCCGCGCGCGGGCTGAGTATACCGCGAGGACACCCACTCCTACGCGGATTCGAACCGGTGACCTTATGGTTGCAAATCAAACGTGAAGACCACTCGGCCACCGGCCGGCTAGGTAACATAGTGAGAACTGTAGGCTCTAAGTTCAATGACGAAGTGCCTTCCCTCAACTAGCTATTGTTTTTTCTTTTAGAAACGAACTGACGCCCGCTTCTTTATCCTTTTCCGTGTGCAGAGTGCCTGAGCGGAATTCAGATTGATCACGACCTCGCGAAAGCTGTCAGCTTAATGGATGGCGATTCAGTTCACCACTCAACAGACTAAGTTTCGTACGCACACGTTCAAGGTGACCTCGCGACTGCACTTCCAATCAGATTAGCTGGCCTTTACCTAGAGCGTTTGTAATGACTCAACCAGTAGTATGTAGTGTTGTACACATTCGGATTTATAACTATTGGTTATACGGAAACTTACACCGAAATTCCCCTTTTCTGTGGTGTAGACGCAGCGCGGGTGCTCTTTGAGAGAACAACTCTGTTGCAAAGTGATGCGTTAGCGTTGCAGTCCCCTTGTAATTTTATTCAATTTGCGTACAATTTCCGCATTCTCCGCTATCTGTATTGTGCTGAGCACTTTTACGCAGCTAAGGAGTTCGAGTTGAGTTTGCCGAACGACCCGCTTCTGATGATAGACACTTTTGCACTGCACTGCCGTAGTCACACATAAGAATACTTTTATGACTACTGTAATTGCTCTTTACACTGGGAATTGCAGCACAGAAGCCAGCGGCTGAAATCGAGAAAGTTGCGCACCGAGCAGATAAGAGAGAAGAAAGCGTCAGCATTACCATGTTTTCCTTTATCCCTCAGTATTTGGTAGTCATGATTCCGTTTGAACTGGAGTTCTGCTAACCTACTGGCGAACGACTGAAGCTTTCAATCAAGATTTGTCTGTTTTGAGACGAGCGATATGAAATAAATCGATACTGAATGTTCTCTTCTCGATCTGCTGACAATCCTAGTCTAACATGCACGATCTTCAGTTTCTGATGAGACGGTTTCTTTTGGTGCCGTACATCGTTACCTCCGGCGGATGAGGATGAGGCGATATAAAACATCGCTGCTACTACAAAAGTTGTGGTCATTATAGATTTAAACAAACTGATCACCGTTATCTACCCACCAAGAATCGACCACGGAATCGTCGCACATGCGTTATACAGAAGCATGAAAGCGACCCACTTGAGTATTCATTCCACTAGTCGCGACAATGATATCTTCATCATTTGCCACAGTGATGACTGACGAAAATCACCGATAGCTTTCGTCTATGTTGGCCTTCAGATTGCAATGGGATAGGCACTACATGAGAGGGATAAAAAAGCGCTTTGTTTTCAGCTGGCAGCCTTGACTCTTGTGGAAATTCGGAGTTGTGTCGCACGAGTCTGACTGTCCACTAGAATCTGTGGGCAGATTACCTACAGCATTTTTGATGGGGAGGATATCAACTCCCTAACTACATTGAATATTCGACGCGATATCTTCGAAAAGCGGGTGCTCAATAGATAGTCAATAAAGCAGTGGAATATTCATCGCAGGTTTCGGTGATTGCATACCGTTCCCATGAGAATCAAGAGTAACGATTGGCAATATCTGTTGAACGTTCCTGTCAGCAAATTTCGGGGCACCATTTTGGAAAGAGCCTCTTGGTTCGAGGAACAAATTAGACTCATTGCTGGCATCGGTTGCGAAATCAGCTACAGTCTTGCTTGTTCATCTGGGAGGAGGAGATTTGAAGTAGCGCACTGGTTGATCGGAGGAAGAGTGCTGGTGGTTGGTAGGCCCAACTCCCTGCTTCGCTGATTTAGAGGGATCATCATCATCTATCATCATCATCATCATCATCATCATCATCACCATCATCATCATCATCATCATCATCATCATCACCACCACCATCATCATCATCATCATCACCATCATCATCCTCATTCTCATCCTCATCATCAATCTCCATCATCATCGCTACACATAACCGAAGGTGAGAAACCCCTCAGCTATTATGCCGCAATACTTAAAGATAAGACAAACGGAAAAAGGAACAATACTAAAAACACGCAATTGGCTACTTGGTAATATATTGTTCGTCAAGAGGGATAACGAGGTTGGAAGGGGAGGATAAGTGAAATGGTCTGGGACAGAAACTCACAAGCCAAACGCTATTGAGGTCGGCTCCTTGCCATGTCAACTTGTGTATCGAACCAACCGTGCTCATCTTCCTTCGGACTCTGACCAGGCAGTCGGGACACATCAACCGAAGCCAAATTTGTAGGGGGGTTCCTCTTGACGAACTCATGGCTTGGTCACTCTATTTCTTCCATCCAGAACGCGGGCGTGCTAGCAATGCACCTCGTTTGTGTCGGTCTTCTAGCATGTGCAACACTTGGCCTAGCCATCGCAGCCTGGTGCGTGAAATAATGGTGCTGAACGGTTCAACCGCTCTTCCTGCATCAAATACACTACGTCGAACACGCGCATTGCTCACACGGTGCTCCCACCAGACATGAACTAAACTTCGAAGGCAGCGATGATCGAAATTGAGCAGCCTCTATGCCTGTCGACTTGTTGGGCTTCGGTTTTAGCCTCGGCTCTGCGTTTGGGTTCCGAAAGATAATGAACACGTTTAGCTTGATGCATTTGCTGACATGGCTAGGAGCCTACCACAGTGGCGTTCGTGTTGTGAATTTTTTGTCCCTCCCCATCGCTCTTAGGCTCCCCCTCCAACCGCCCTCTTATTTCTTAGCATAATACAAACTTCGCATAAACCTTTTTGCTGCATAGTAGCCGGCTGGTAGCTTTCTGATACGATGGCCATCCGTTACTGATAGCTCAGCTGGCGTGCGCCTGTTGTATCGTTTCTTTTCTTATATATTGCGGCACAGTAGATGAGGTATTTTCCGCATCTAGCCAAAGTTTATAATGAATTTTTATTCTTATCACCATTAAGACGGTGATGATAACCATCTATCAGGATGTTTGACTAGAACACATTCGGAGGTGGGCAGGCGAGAACGATTGACGATACAACTGGAAGGGCCTAACCGCATTTGTACATGCGCCCTATTATATTGCACCATAGGCAGGTCTCACCAGTATCTATAAATCCCATGACACGTTATTCAACCTAGAGGCCAGCAGCTCTCATATATTTGCTTTCTTGCCCGAGGTTCTAAGCCGTCATTCTTCTGACTGACATTTTTCTATTACGCTTATTTGTTCCCACCAATCTTTTTTTGTCACCATAACAGGGCAAATTATGGGACTTGGTGTGTTGCGCTTTAATGACCCGGTAGCACTTGACCACTGGGACTCATTGCTGGTTGAAGTGAAGCATACCTGAGCTGTTTGACGCAGTGATCTCACTCGATAGCGTACCTTCTTGTCGATAGCACACACCTCATGACTACACTGGAATCGGTCAGCAGGATGCTAAACCTCGAGTTACTAACCATTGCATCTATTTATGTCTCGACCGGAACTGGTCGTCGGAAATCTAGTCAGTCCAGGTTATTAATTGCAACTTCTCTCTTTCTCTTCTCATTCAGTTAATCGTTCCATCATCTCTGCGGCTTCATTGAAGAGTAACAATGCCTCACTGGCCAAACGGTTGGGCGAGTTGCAAATCGAACTTCAATCACAGCGCACCGCCGCCTACAATGCTAACATCGAGGCCAATAAGCTGCGCCTCCAGTTGGCACAAGTGCATATGTGCATGGAATCAAGAAACAGACTGAAGGTAGTGCGGGCTTCTCACTCACATTTTAAACTATATGAAGGAATGCTTGGTTCTTTTGCGTGAACAGGTGACCTCCATGTTCGAAGCTGGGGTCAATGTAACCCGGTGTGTGGATGAGGTCTCCAGAATGTTGGACTGCCCTAATATTGGTGATCCGTCGATTATGCTTTCAGAGTCTGCGTCGAAACTTATTAACTCCGACCATCTGTGAGTTTTGTTCTAACTGCTATTTCATCTACTCCTTATTCAATTTCTGCTGACACCAGCCACATTGTTTGCGAATTTCCTTTTTATTCTACTGGCGCTGTTAGTTATTCAGTATAGGTTTTAGTTTTATAACTAGCCGCACTGCCATTGGTGGGGCATTTGTGCTTCGGTCTCTGACATGCAACTCTGTTTGTGTTAAGAGATCTGGTTCTTGGAAGCGGTTCATACCTGGTCCCATGCGGTCAGTCTCAACGGAAGCCCAGACCAACCCTGCAGGAGTCAACGTATACCTGCGCCTTTTCTGTCAGAATTAGCCAATGAGAGCGTTTTCCTGCACATAGTACCTTCTCATACCGTGGTAACTTCGTATGGGTAATTACCAGAAAAGCTTATAAGCTAGCTTATTTGTGACCAGAAACATATTTTCCGGGGCCAAATTGGATCGTCTGGTTCGTGGTCCGAATAGTTGATCGGTTACCATTTTTGTCACTAGTTACACAACTTAAAGAAATGTCAGTTTTCACATCCCCTTATTTCCTATTATCTAACCTTTCCGTCTACTTCCTCTCACGTTGCAATCTGAGTTCATTAAGTGTCCTTCGACTGCCCTTCATCCAGTGTGATTCTAACTTCTCATTACTCAAGTCTGATGCCAAATTTCGTTCACTCTGTGTTGCGAGTCATACCGTAAGTTAACAATACACTACACTTCTCTGTTCACAAAGAGTGTTTAGGGACAGCTATTTATTTAGTGCAGCCCTTTTTTGCCGTTATCGTTACCAGGATGTTATGCATCGTTTGGCGATTCCACTCGCATTCACTATTTGACAGCCGTAACACAGGGAATTTAGATGATCCAGCACATTGCTGTTGTCATGGTTTTGTATGGATGCTTGTTTGTCAGACAGCTAGCGGAAGGAGAGCAAATCCAGAATTAGGCACAGTGTGATTCTCGTTGGTTGGATTAGACCATACATCCGCTTGGTCGGTAGCCCTCTGCGACTACCAACTTTCTAGTTGCCCAGGGTCGAACTACCAATAATTGTCGGCAGCATAAATAGGACTCGCTCTTATTTTTAATCTACTGCAACCCATCTACCTACAATTTTCTCATTTTTCTCAAATATTCTCCTACTTGCTGTTCCAATTGTCTCCTAATTTCTGGTTACCCCGATTAAGCAAAGTGGCACTTTGATACATCTCCGATTGGAGCTGATTTGGTGTACTCTTTATGGTCCATATACTGGTGTTCGGGGACAGAGCTCTTGAAGGAAATGAACCAAGTGGGCACCTACTCGTCCCTCTGTTGTTCTTGCCCGGGATATCTGCCAATGAGACTTGAGAGGTGGCCTCCCGGATGATCAAGCTCAGCTGTGTTGTTAACCACACAGAACTGGGAAAACTCACCACTGTACTGTTCTCGTGCCACCTTACAGCTTTCAATCAGTGACAGACCTTCATGTTTGCACTAAGGTCGAGCGAAGTTGATTTGGTTACCATAACTCCTTTTATGCCACATTGAAAAGCGAAAGTGCTGGTTCAACACTGATAGGAAGCTGAGTAGAAGGTGGGTTTGGAATAGCAGGAACGTCATTTAGCTAGATGAGCCTTCATTCAATTGTGATTCGAACACCTAGGTGCAGTTTGGACCTAGTTAATCTCGCATCGCTATGCAAGCAAAAGACATTGTTGCTATGCTTTTCTCTGCGCTCTATGTTTGGCGCTTTAATCCCACTTAAAAGACGCAACGCCGTACACTGAGGGGCGGTTACATTCACACTTTAGACACACTATATGGACATCCATACTCTCTAATCTTCTCTACCTTAGCCTTGATTTCTGGTTTGCTAACAGAACGCACTATATTCAGTTATCTGCTCGCGTGGCCCACTTACGTTGATCCACTAGCGCGCTTTTGCGTCTGTGCATTGGTGTTCCTTCGGTTCGGCCACCAAGTGAACATCGGCGGTGAAAGTTCAAAGGTTTACGCAAGGGAATCAAACTTTATGAAAGTCAGGAAAGGCTTTTAATCGTCAAATGGAAATAACCAGCCCGATGTGAATGACTGAGTGCGATAGTGCTCTTGCCCCGTCGACTGCGTCACTAACCACGGATTCGACCGAGCCTGAGATCCTTACCATCGGGGATGGTAAGCGCCGGTTTGACCACGTGCTCAGTCATCGTCATCACTTTTCACTTCACCGGTTAGCCAATTTACGGATCGCGAGCAGTTTAGCTCTTAACATGGGAAGTGATTTATGTACCTCAGCGATCCATTGGATTACGCTGGCTAACTCGTTCCATGTGACTTCAGAACTACCCATGAAAGGCAGGCCCGTGGTTAAGAGCCGGATAAACAAAGTTTCAGCATTCCATTCCTTAGAGGCTGGGGAGTGATCGGCGGTCTTTTTTCTCCCTACTTTGACTGTGGAAGGTGGCAACTCACGGGTTACAAGCTTGTCTTGATTGACTTAAAAGAAAACTGCCACACTGTTCTAGACAGTAGGAGGACACTACTCCGCGTGAGTAACGAGCGTGTTCAACGCATTGTTTACGGCCCAGGAAAAGGATCTGAACCGCTCAGCACCGTTATTTCCCGCACCAAGCTCCGATGGCTCGGCCACGTGTTACGCATGCCAGCCCACCGACTCCCTCGACGTGCGCTGTTTGCTCACCGGGGATGTGGGTGGAAGAAGAGGAGAGGTGGCCAAGCGATGACTTGGTCCAGGGGAATGAAGTCCCTCACTTCGGAGCTAGCCTCGGTTGGAGCGTCACGGTTCCCTGGTTGGGGTCCAAAAGACGGTGAACACGTTTGGCTGGATACACTTGCTGACATGGCAAGGAGCCGACCTCAGTGGCGTTTGTGCTGTGAGTTTCCTTGTCCCTCCCCCTCCATTTACGACCTCATTTCGTAGGGTAAAACAACTTTTTTTGCTTAGCAGCTGGCTGGTAGCTTACCGGAACGATGCCTATCCCTTGCTGGTAGCTCAGCTGGCATGCAACTCTTGTATCTATTTTTCCTGTGTATTGTATTATATATATGTATGTATGTACTTCCTTTATGTATTGCGGCACAATAGCGGAGGTGTTTTCCCACCTCTATCTGACGTGTATAATGATGATGATGATGAGGACACTACTCGCCTAAAGTTAGGGGTCCCCTGTTCATTCTAGTGTATATCCGACAAAACTCACATGTGATTGGCTGCGGTTGCAGGTACGTGATCTGTTACAGATGAAAACCTATGTAAATCGTTCTGAACCTTCCAAGGCTGCTTATGACTTGTAACAGATGAATCACATTTTGACTCTGCAATCACACTCTTAAGCTGGATTTGCTACACACACCTTTGTGGGTTAGACTAATCATAGGTTCTGTGTAGTTTCCATTAAGCAATCTTTCATCTAACCCGCCAACTTGCAGGTTGAGCTGTTAAATAAAAACTCCGAGGTCGGGCATCCAAGCAAATGCTTTTCTTCCCGAAATGGCAGCGGTGGTTATCCTCCTCCCACAATATCTCATCACCAATTCCCCTTCTTGCTTCCTTTCTCCCCACAACTTTCATCCTTCTCGATAAATGAGCAACAGATTACGGCCAACTTTATACCTGGTGCCCCAAGACCTTGTTTCACATTGTTTCCTTTATCATCCGCGCTCTACGTCAGATTGGCCAACCGACAGTGCTAACTCTAATTATCACCCCACTTGCAGTTATAAAATCCATGGTTTTATCAGTGGACATAACTCCCCTCGGTTGCCTAGAGTGATTTACGGACACCACTCTGAACTCTTGGCTTAACAGCTTATCCACAAGGCATCATAGCGAAATTAGGGAATTCGCCTCCATTGGGGCAATGACTGATTTTTCAGTTCATACTTCTTCGGTTTGGTCATATACCAAACAACGGACCGTCCCGCTCTTAGTTGATGTGTGTGCAAGCTGTGTTTCGCCGTGGTCGCACTTGCATGGAAAACATCTTTACGGTCCGCCAAATACTTGCGCATCGCCATACATTCAGCCGACTAACCATAGTTGTATTCTTGGACATTCGAGCCGCGTTCGCTCTTGACATAGTTGCTGTTTGGGACCGTTTACTGAAGAGGGGAGTACCTGACATGTACCTCAACATTCTCGTGACACTTACAGTCAAACCTGGGATCGCGTGCGAGTATACGGTTTCACTAGTGGTGTTAGACAGGGTTGCCCTACCTCTCCCTTCTTGTTCAACTTCACCATCGACATGATCCTGGTGACTACCCTGAAGAACTCTGAGCTTTACGACGTCGAACTGCTGCCGGGTGACTGCATTCGGGGCTTGAAGTACGCGAATGACATCACTGTTATTTGTGAGTCCTCCCAGGCCGGCCTCCCATTGTGCCCTTTTCGCTCGTGTAGGATTTGGCTGGAAGAGACCATACGGTGGTCAGCCGTCCACTTGACGACAGCATATGAAACCGTCGACTTCAAGTCTTGCTGCCGTTGGATGCACACATCTGCCTGGTTAGGAACTAAAGGACTAGGAGGACCAATGGCTGGAAACAATTCAGGATATGGCGCTCAATCGAAACCATTGGAAAGTCTGTGTACATACTAGTTTAGATTTAGATCATTAATGCTTAGCAATTGAAAAAGACAAAAAGGAAAATAACAAAAAGCTCCCTTCATGCGACACACTAGCTGAAATGCATTGCTCACGCGGCTGGCTCTGAACACAACTTGACTAGACAGGCTATTAAGCGCGAACTAAAGCGGAGCCTACGTGTTGACAGACAAGCCTAGTGGACCAGCAGGGCTCAAGAAATAGAGGAGACATGGGCAGTAGGCAATTACCGCAATCTCTTCCAGCTGATCCGCACCACTGGTCCCAGGAAACCAGGTGTCAGTGACACAATCAGAGACGGCGCAGGTACACTGATACACAATAGGGAATGCCATATGGCTCGTTGGCCGGAACACTTTCAAGATCGGTTCAGCTGGCCCCCTGCTCCTGGACCTCTTCCTACTCAGGTGATGCAGGACGAGCCATGGACGGTTAGTTTAAAACCTCCATCGGAGGCCGAGGTCCGAAACGCGATCACAGCCCTCAATCGTTTATGTACCGCTGGCCCGGTTTCCCTTCCACATGCACTATTTAAAGATAGAGGTGAAGTCCTCTGCAAAACATTGACCTCTCTGTTCGAACATATCTGGAAGGAGGAGAGCGAATCCATTATAGTGGTGATATACAAGGGCGGTCGCACAGACTTCTAATCACAGGGGGTATTACCCTTATGCCAGTTGGAACAAAATTACTGGCCTCGATTCTCGTTCGTCGTCTCGCTGTGGAACGGGGATCTCGGAGTATGGAAGAGCATGCAGGTTTCCATCCAGGACGTGACTGAATAGACCATATATTCACATTGCGACAGGTGCTAGAGCAGCGCCACGCGTACCGCAATAGCTGAGTTTCTCGATTACAAGCGTGCGTTCGATTCAGTCGATCGATGTATTCTGTTAGAAATACTTGCACGGAAAGGTGTGCCCATGAAATATGTGCACATCCTACGTGCTTTATACTCGAACACTACAGGCTGCGTCATGGTCTACGGCGACCTGTCGAATAGCTTTCCGACCACAAGTGATGTTCGTCAGGGTTGTTCGCTTTCCTCATTTTTCTTCAATTTCGTTGTGGATTCCCTTGCGGAATTTCACGATGTAGGCGTTGTGATTTTGCTTGATGGAAGGTTAATTGATCTTGATAATGCTTACGATATCATCTTGCTTTTCGACGATGTTGCAGCAGCACAACCATCCATGAATAGTCTGCCTAGAGTGGTCCCATTATTTGGTATGCACTTCCCACCTTCAAAATGCAAAGTGTTTTTTCAGGACCACCAGCCACTTTATGACCCCTTGACCCTTGCTAAGAAGAAACTCGAGGTGGCTGATCATTACAATTATCTTGGAAGCTGCATCAGCAACGATGGACGCATAGCAGCTGAAGTCAGTTCACAGATTGCAAAGGCCAGAACTGTCTTCTTGAACCCAACCTTACTCCTTGTCCGGTCGAGAAAAGATCAGTTCTGGTTATCGATGAACCATTCAGATTACATCTCCAAACTAAAGACAATGCTCAACAACAACAACAACAACAGCAACAACAACAACAACAACAACAAATTTCGACAGGACTCGTTCCAAAAAGAGACATCCTCGCAGTAGGAGACAAAAATCATCAACATTTCAAGAGAATTGAAAAAGGCAAAGCATATAGACTATTCACTTCTCTCAAAGCTGACCCCACGTGGCTCATCCCCCACGATTCAATGGATTGCCATAAGTTCACAAAACCAACATTTCCATGCAGCCAATAGTCGTCACGTCATCCTCAGCCTTTCACTCGGTCGCAAAATGGATAACTGAATTTCTCAAACCAATACGCAAAGAACTGTCGATGTATACTGTGACAGGTACGTTTGAATTCGTCCGACTAATAGAAAACTGAAACGTGAAAGATATTACAGGCAAATTGATGGACCCTCCATAGGTTCATTTTTAGGCCCATTCGTGGCTGTCATCTTGCAACGTGCGAACGTGACCCTTGAGTCACCTTATTGCTTCACTCAGTTCATATCACCGTTACATGGGTGACACATTCCTTGTCTGTAACTCATCCAGCGACTGCGTCAGTCTACTAGATCGGTTTAGCCGAGTACATCCTGCATTGAAATTTACCGGTGAAGTTGAAAAAGATGATCGTTTGGCCTTCCTAGATCTTCTGTCGCACCGACGTAAAGATGGAACGATGGAAAGGAGCGTTTTCCGCAAGGGGACTTGGGAAGACCAATACAACCACTTTCGCAGTTTCGTACCTTTGAGATATAAAAGAAATCTAGTTCATTGCCTGTACCACCGTGTCAGAGCCATCTGCAGCCCCGAGACGCTTGAAAGCGAAACGAAGCTCATTTTTAGCACGCTGCAAAGAAATGGGTATTTAATTTCTTTCATTAGAAAACATTCCATGCCATCCGATTCCACCAAATCTGTAGCTACAGTACCAAAAAAGAATGTTTTCCTTACAGTTCATTTTAAAATTGATATCATCTTTGAACTGTTGCGACAAAAACTTTCCACCGCAGTTACCCAAACGTTTCCCACTGGCAAATTGTGACTACTTGCCGAAACAAGACCACTTATTCCTCAGCAACTAAAGGACAAACTCCCGGTCCAGTCCGAATCGTTCCTCATGTATCAATTCACTTGCACCTGTGGTGCAAGATATCTTGGACACACGACCAGATGCTTGTTCAAACGGATCGCTGAGTATTGTCCGGCTACACTGCGAAAAGGCACAGTGAAACGCATCAACAGTTCTATTATCCAGCATCTAATCGAAACTGGACATCAAGTGAGAATGAATGAAGCTTTTAAAGTCATCTATTCCATCCCAAGATGCTACCCAAACAAGTTAAAGAAACACCTATTGGTAATCGCCGAAGCCATTGCAATTAGGGTTCTGAAACCAGAACTGTGCAAACAGCGAATGCTGGTACAAACCCTGACTTTGCCCTGGCCTTGAACCCCCTTTTTAACATTGCTTAAACTCCTTACCACATTACTTATGTGGCCTAGCCCAATTGAACAAACCATTGTTTGATCTTTTGTACTGTCTTTTTTAGTTAGGTGCCTAATGTTCTGCTTCCGCTTTCACAAACCTATTCAACTAACACTTATGTTTTATACTTCTAGGTGCCTAAAGTGAATTATCGAAAAGAATCTTCTTCGCAAGCAATTGTTAACTTCTCAATTTGTGGGCATAATTTATGCAATTCTGATGAGTTCCCACAGACTCTTAGCTGGTGTACCGTGATATTGTCTGAACACGCGATACTGGTTAGTAGGTTGTATCGGCGAAGTAAACCACAAAACCGGACAATGCAAAGCCAGTAGCACAAGATCTACAGTCCTAGGCTAAACGTGTGTGTGATTTTATAGGAGGCAAATGTTTTAATAGGGTTGTGGATTTTATGAGCCAGGCGACGTGTACTATGTTCTATTATACAAAACAAACCCAAGCTTCGTGGGTTTTGGTGAAAAACCTGTGTACCCACCTGTAATCAGTTGCACACTTCACTCGATAAATAAGGTTTACTCTCTTTTTGTGACATAGTAACGAGTTCGCACACGATTCCGTGTTGCCCTCTGGTTTCGGCTTTTCAAGCCATGGATTTATCTGGCTTATGTTGGTTCTAACCCTACCTGTCTACTGTGTTACTTGCTTATTTTCTACGGCAAGTTTGTTGTCTACGTCCATGAGCCTCGGTACAAGGAGATGCCATTTCACCTCTGCTGCACTAGCTCATATGTGACTTCATCATTGCGCAGCATAAACGGCTCAATTGTTTTTGTGTAATTCACCGTGCCAAGATTGTATAATCGGCCGGCCGAACTACTCTTCAAAGTGTGCCACCTAGGGTTCAGGTCAGTTAAGGGATCTGGAAGCGAATCGCTTACCTTTCTCTTGCACTATTATCTAGCTAACATATTCTCTGACTGATGATTCCCAGTAATGCCGGTTTTCCTTATCTGACCGCTCCCGATCATCTGGCTTCATTGTTTCGTTTCAGGGTATTGCGGACGCTCTACACCTGATTACTCGGCGGAATTATTTGCCCTTCAATGAAAGTGATAATCGTTTTAAACTTAGAATTAAGCGACCGGTTGTATGAGCTCTACTGACCCATCCTTGACGCTGCTATGGCATCGAATCCCATTAAAGTAGACTCATGGTTCTTCAACATTACTTAGCTTTCAACTTTTCTCCTTTTATGCTGGCCCAGGTGTTTACCGCGCAGACGTCGCACCGTAAGCACTGTAAGAAAAGAACTCTGCTTAGGATACGAAGGACCTAATCTTGGACATGTATTGAGCATTCATAGTTTAAGCTAGTGGTGCTCAACCTTTCTAAGGCCACAGGCCAGAATTATCATAGAAAAGCTGCCTGCGGACCGGATACACTCCTCCTCGTCCTCCTCCTCGCTAATAACATACTTTTCTCGGGATTTCATGATCTGTCAATCAGAGGCAATTGATCGCCATAGCATTACAACAGGAAACTTGGGCCACCTAAAGTACGGTTATGACCATTCCTTCAATTAGTACAGATCTCAGATACAGATGAGCCAGTCACAGTTGTACCTATCTCAGATCAGCCAACCTTGCAAACAACCGTTTCAAAATACTTCAGCAGACCGGCATTATTGGTACCGGTCACTCACAGCGAACCGAGCTTCTATTGCGTCAACAAATACAATGCCTCTACACCAGCGCTCAGGGGTGGTTGTATTCTGTGCTCCCGGAACTGCGCCATCTACATGAAACGACAACTTGGGATCTAATAGCAGTTACTGAAACTTGACTTTCAAACGACATACATGATCCAGAGATTGAACTCAGTGAGATATCAGTCATTCGAAATAATCGTCCATCTCACGGTGGCGATGTTGCCCTCTAATATCGAAATTACTTGCAATCTGAGGCCCTTAACGAATATTCTCTTGTTATTCCCGACGCACTATTTTGCTGACTGCACCTAGCAGGTCGAGATGTTGGCTCACAGAAGACGCGTGATGCTTGCCTCTTAGCAGTTAGCTATAGGCCTCCGAACTCATCGGCAGACAGCGACAACATTCTGTTAAACGCCCTCCCCTCTGCTGTTTCACAAAAGTACTTTCCCTATCTTATAATGGGCGACTTTAATGCTCCTTCATTAGCAATGATGGCCCCCTAATGGGCCATCATTTAAACCGAAACTCCTCGAATTCATGGATATGGCAGTTTTGTATAACCCTGTGCATCGACCAACCAGACACCGCGGTTCAAGCAAGCCATCACTCCTGGACTTAATCCTGACTAATGAAGCGTTGATGGTTGAGTCAGTAGCATACGATCCTCCACTGGGCCGTAGCCACCGTTCAGTCCTAACCATTGGTTATATGTGTTATGCCAGTATTGTTGATAAGGAAAAAACGAGTCAACGAACTATCACGGACTATTTTAAGCTGCAAAACTTAGCAGCAATCGTTGACTGGGATCCACAGACGCACATTTCAGCGAATGATGCATAGAATGAACTGAAAGATAAAATTAACTGGGTCATACAATCAGCATCGAAGGTTGTACCATTACGAGCATCGCGCCGGACCAATATGTGGATCCGAAGCAGAACACGTGGATGGATCAACAGAAGAGATGAGATCTGAAGGCAAAAATCGCTAAGCCCATGTGATATCATATGGCAGAATTACAAATTCATAAGAAACTACTACACGTCGCTCATTAGAGTCGATAAGTACGAATGTCAGGAGCACATGGTGCTGAAATTTACGAGTAACACCAAACTACTATAGAGATTTATGAATGACTAAAGAAAGGTTAAGCCCGGAATGCCACCATGCAAGACGGCCAGTGGCCTAACAACTACTGCTGTGGATGCCGCGAACGCTCCACTCCTGCAGTTTAGCTCGGTAGCTGCAAATTCCATGGAACCTTCGCCCTATCAACTCCCTACAAATGTCGTTGACTTATCCAGCGTCACCATTACTCCAGCAGTTGTTGCAAGCAAATTACAGTCTCTCCTGGAGAACAGTACCCCTGGAATCGACATGATCTGCCCAAAGGTACTGAAAACCCTTTCTTCCACCATAGCAGCACCATTTGCAACCTTTTTCCAGGGTCTGCCTAACTCTCATACTCTCCCTTCTGAGTGGAAAAATGGAATTATCACTCCAATATACAAAGGAGGTAAGCGATCGGATGCTGTCAACTACCGACCTATTACTCTCCTTCCTGTTTTACCAAAAGTGCTGGAATCGGTAGTCGCAGATGAACTGATACGATACTTTGAAAGTCAACAGATAATTACGAATGCTCCACATGGCTTCAAACGCAGTCGATCTTGTCTCACCGATTTGCTGCTTACTCGGGACTCATGGACCAGGGCGACTGATGAAGAAGTCCCTATAGATGTGATTTACTTGGATTTTCCTAATGCATTCGATAGGGTCAATCACTTCTTTCTCCTCTAAAAGCTTGCTGCTTACGGTATCAACGGTTCACTGCTCACCTGGTTGGAAGACTACTTACACGGCAGAGCAATCAAGGTAAGAGTAGCCGACATTCACTCTGAGATCCTGTGTGTCTCCAATGGTGTACCGCAAGGATCCGTCCTCGGTCCGCTATTGTTTTTAGTCTACGTTAAGGACCTGGCAACCATTCTATCCCCGACGCAAATATTTGCAGACGATGCTAAACTATGGAGAGCAATTCGCTCAGCATCCGACCGTGTCTATCTTCAGAATGATCTGATTCGGATTAACGAATGTGCAGAAGCGAACCAGCTCCTACTGATCCCAGCAAAGTGCCACCTGCTGACGGTTCGCAGCAGCTTCGTCAACACATATCTTTTGGGGCAACACGTCCTGCAACATGTGGCTAGTGAACGCGACTTAGGTATAATCGTGCAAGAGAGTCTTGGCAATTCGCTCCAATATTCGAAAGCAGCAAGTGTGGCGAACTTGAACTTGAGACTTTTGAGGCGATCTCTCGGCACCTTTGAGCGACGGCAAGTACCATTGCTGATTAACTCCTATATTCGCCCTCACGTTGAACATGCGATTCAGGCCTGGTGTCCATGGTTAAAACGAGACATTCGCCTATTAGAACAATCCCAAAGAAGAGCCACAAAGGCAACGCGTGGACTATCCGGTCTGTTACGAACTGCGTCTTGTACTCGGTGTGTTCTCAGAATACCGACGGCTTCGCGGAAATCTTTCACATACCGGATACTAACTGAAAGCGAGCATCCGTGTACATCATTGTTGACACTAGCCCCTTACAAACAAAGCCGAGGCAACCACCTGAAACTACTAACGCACCACTCCCGTCTGAATTGTAGAAAGTATCTCTGCTCACTTAGAATCTGTTCTCACTGGAATACATTACCAAGATATTTGGTGCATGCACCAGATATGACGGAATTCGAAACACTCCTAGAATTTCATCTTAGTGATAAACGCTACACAACAGTTTGATAAAGTGCAATGGTTTAACCAATGATACTTCACGTTCCACGTCGGAAAATTTTGCTTTTAATTTTCTTTTGCGTATCCATCTTGTGGGTATTGTAAAGTTATGCTTTTTATCCAATCATACACTGTTGAACTATTGGAGCTTACTCTGCCCCACCCCAAGGCCTGTGGACATGAGGAAGCGAATCTATGTAAGTATACAAAATAACCAGGTTTATGTGATTACATATTTTCCTTCTAATCACAACTAGTTAGTCTTTAATGGGAGCATTGCTCCTGCATTTCAGACATGAGCTTCTTCATGTTTACTTCGAAGTGACTATCGCCTATTCGTAAGAGTTCGTGGAGATGCCGTTCTCTTCTCCGTGAACGATAGTACGACTTGGCTCGCTTCGTCGTGGAAAATGTTTTTTCATAGATATATGTGCTTGCAATTATCATTGCTATTTGAATGACGAAATGGGGAAATTCGAATACACATCCCAAGGGAGAGGTGAATAAAAATCAAGCAAGGATATTTCGCGATACAAATCCTGCAAGGTTGTTAAGTACTTCAGATCAATCAGTACCAATTGTAGGTTAGGTAACACAGTCGCAACATCAGTACCGAACGGGTTTTCAAACAATCCTATTTCTTCACTAATATTTTGAAAGTCTTTAACTGTTCGCTGAAATTGCTCTTAAAAGAGTTACAGACTCTCAACCATGCGTCATGTTGGAAAGAGCACGCCGCCTGTTTATGCAACTGTCTGCAGTTCTGTACAAATAGGAAAATGCGCCAATATGCCTTTCTATGCATCCTGAATGAAGAGCTGCAATTTCGGCCCGTAGCCTAGAGGTTATTGGCTTGTATCGTAATCTTGCGGCGCGGGTTCGAATCCCTGTAGGGGTAGGCGTCCTCACGGTATACTCAACCTGCGTGCGGCTGTTGGTAGTCGCACGATAGCGAAGAGCCGTTACGGCCCACAGCTGACACATTATTATTATTATTATTATTATTATTATTATTATTCGGACGATTTTACATCGCCGTAGATTTGAGAGATCAATTTGCTCTGGCCCTATATTCTGATATGGAGATTGTAGTAACATCATCATGTATGCGAATACGACCGACCAGCAACGAAGGGAAATTAATACCGTGTCTAGTAGTTGTTTGCCAGTGTTTTGAATACAATGTCCCCAGCTTTGGTACATTCAGGCCATCATTTTCTGAAATTAATCGCATACATAAGGATGCCTTGGAGGTTCATCATGTAATTTCCTGGCTCCCACCAGAAATATTACTCCTGGCAAAAAATATCCTGAGAACAAGCCCTACGTACCAACATCTAGGGGACTTGTTAGTTCGCGAGCTTGGCCTCAGTGAGCGCAAGAGAGTGCAACGTATACTTAATATGGAAAAATTAAGCGATCACACTTCCACGTAACTATTGCGGGCCATGCAAGCTCTAATAGGTGCTAATCCTTCAGAGAATTCCATCTTTAAGCAGCTATTTTTGCAACCGCTCCCTACTCATGTACAACAGATATTGGCCAACACTCTTCAGGATACCGAATTGATAAAATAATAGCAATAAAAATAATAATAGAAATATTAATAAATAATAATAATTGAAATAATAGAGATACAAGATAAAATAATAGAGATAATAGAGATACAATAGATACGGAGATAATAATAGAGATACAACTATCTCGACCTTATCGTCTTGTGCATCTGATTGGCCACTCGTTCAAGTCGTGCGTTCTTTACAGGAACAACTCACTTACATTGCCATCGCCAGTCGAAGGCGCACCTTTCGATCTATTCAACGGTGTACTCGGAGTGTTAGTCGTTCGCACGCCATTTGATGGTATCACCGGAGGTTTCGTAACAGGGCTCAGAAATGCATAAAGCTCACTTGCTCGTGCACTGTAGTGTGCCATCCACCATAACAACTGATCGCGGAGCGCAATTCGAATCAATGCTCTTTCGTGAGTTAACTAATACTCTCTGAGCCAAGCGAGTAAGAAAAGCTGCGTACCACTCAACAGCAAACTGGTTAGTCGAATGATTCCATCCTCACCTCAAAACTTTTTGATGACGTTTTCTGACAACTCCTTATACCGAAACTTTACTGCTGGTTCTATTAGGTCTCCCAACGACACCTAGGGCTGATTTGGGTTGCCCTGCCGCGGAGCTGGTATATGGTACTACTTTTAAGCTTCCGGATCACTTCGTTCAAGCAATCAACGCCAACGCTGTAGATCCCACAAACTTTGTCCATCGCTTACGTTCATCTATATGCAAACTACCTTATACTGCCACACGCGCACAAACTAATAGGGGTTACGTACCAAAAAACCTGACAACTTGTTCACACGTGTGGTTGCGAAATGATGCAGTCCGCAATCCACTACAGCCATCTTACGAAGGGACATATGAGGTGATCTCTAGTGCAGAAAAATACTATAAGATCATTGGAAAGATGAGACAACAACACGTTTGGAATTGGTGGAGAGGCCGCGTTTCCAAAGCAACAGCGTGTGCAACTTGGAGGTGGAGATTCAAATAGTTCACTGCGGTGAGTTCATTTTGTTCCTAATTAAATCGCACAGTTTCCGAGAGTTGCCATTTTTACCAGCATTATATTAGACGTGGATTTTCAGTTAAGGATCAGAAGTTAGCACCCATTGTCTTAGCTCCTCTGATTTTGCTTCAGTGTATCTCACTTCGGTTTCATTATCATGTCTACAGTAAGGACAAGCTCGATTAGGAGAAAAAGTATTGTGTGCCTGGATGCTTCCATTTTAGTTCAAAATCTGAGACAACGAACTAAGGTAATTTGCACAAAGGCTGGAAGCAGTAGTGAAGAAAATACCCAAAGCAGTGTAGGCGCTGTGGGAAATTCCCTTGGACTACATGCTGACCTGAGAAAGACACCTGAAAAATGTCCATCCGTAGCTGAAACTGCATACGCTGAACTTGCATTAAAAGTCGACATGCTCACATCGATATTGCAACCTTTGCAGAGTCTAGCTGTCTTATTTGAATCGCCCTCCCAATATTGATAAAATGAACCTCATGAACTGCAGTGTACTGATAGACTCCATTTCGACCGAAGTACACAATCGAGTACGCTGTTCACGCAGTGCGGTGGTTTTTAATGTGCCAGACAATTTACCATTAAAAACTGTTCAGAAAGTGCTTCTCACTGCATGCGGTATGCAATCTTGTTGGTCCAGCTGCATCAGACTACGAAAAAATGTAATGCGTTACGCGTGTCCCATACTTTTCCAGTTTCAAAATGAACTTATCGCTAAACAATTCATTCAAAAGCGCAATCTCATTGTCCTTAATAGGACTTCCAAACTTCTGGAAATTATGGAGAACAAAACCCCGCTACAACGAGAGATAAGGAGGCCAAATTCTGAGGTAAATCAGAATACCAAACTGCCATATGGCTCCCACGTCCAGTTGATATTGCTCTATTAGTGGTCACCACAAAAGTGAGAATAATACTCCGATTGCTGTAAATAGGGGTGAAGCGGTGGATAAAAAAGTGATTTTTGAAATTAGTAAGGAATCACATGAATATGCGGGCCGCTCTATTGCATTAGATGCTGTGTCCGGTAGAACACCTAATTCTCGCACTTCAGTGGTAAGATCAACGTCAGATGCAACATTGGTTACTGAAGGACCTCCAATAGGCTGCAGTCTTGCGGCTAAGCATGATAAGCCGACCAAGCCCAAAACGACTACAATCCATAAAACTAGCGATGTGGATGGTGCTTCCTCTTGGATGATCAGTTCTGGCAGTCATTTGGGTTTCCTAATGCTGTTTCCTGCATGCGAAGTGACAACAATGTGGATCAGCGAATAACAGCTGCATTACCTGCTAAATCCCAATTGCATGCAAAACCGCTACCTCAAGCCTCGAACTGTCATCTCTGGCCAGTGTCCAAGCTCATCGAGAATATCGATGGATCCGGTCAAATTGATTGATAGTAAAAGGACGGTTGACCTAGATTTATCGCAAGCATCACTGGGCGACTCTGTATCGTCATTTTGTTTGGATAGACGTACATCCATTGGTCATAAAGTTATGGAAGACGTGCCCGCCATCTTTGCACCTTACAAACGGTGTAATTGGGTACCACAACTTTCTGATTTCATCAATGAACCACATGGACTATGCTGATGTTGGTGTATGGATTGAGACCGGTGTGCCTCCACCGCGTATAGTGAATCCTTGTATATCGAGCGCAATTAAGCTGATTCTACCCATAGATGGAGATGACAGCAACCACTGACTCATCAATCGTTACGTAATCAACAGTATTAGTGACATGATGCAGACACACTGACTCAGCCCCAGTATTAACAATCATGACTCTTAGCTCTCCTGCATTCACCCTTAATCACGCGTACAACTTCCATTTCTAATCCTAACCACCCTTGAATAATTATTTAATAATGGGTTTAAACCGGAACTTAATTTTGTAAACGCATACATCCTAATAGTTATTGTCATGCTGCACTGATAACGCCTCAAAACTTCTTTTTATCGGATCGACGATGGAACTGTCAGTTGGCTACCTGGATTTCCACTTTTTTACAACCGAGAATATAACTACTCTCGAAACAACAAGCCGTACCTTCGTCGCATATTCATCACGCTTCCCACCTAATCCAAGGTTAACAGCAGCGGATGTAGCCTAATAGATATCAGCAATTTTAATAATGGGTGCAGCACACTCCACAATAGGGAGTTTCCAGCAAGCCTGTGAGCTCTTTCAACACCTCTATTGATCTGCTAAAGACGATATCGTCCATATCCGTTCAGTCGCTGTTAATGTGAAAGCCTACCTGGTCTGTTGCTACCTATACCTCGATCAGTTTGTATTATTACAGTGAATTCAAGTCAGAACGATGTGATAAACTTGGATTTGACCTAGTTTGGCTTCGGAAAATGAAGCTGAACCTATGTTTTCTTTACAGCATCATAAACCATCAAATTCGTAGTTCTGATGACGGTGTTCACATATCATTAAACAGCAGATATCCAATCCGTAACAAAGAGGTAAAGGTCATAACTCCAAAATTTACTGCAGGAATCAGAACGTTTCTTTCTAACCTAATACTCAAAGATTTGGAACAAACTTCAAGTGATATCAGAATATGCTATACACTTTGCAATTTTAACCTTGCGATTAGTAAGCATTTAACCGTCCAAAACGTGAATGATATGTTCGGGACATCACACTCCCTAGATAACGCATTCGAAACGGTATCCATGGTGCCTGAATAAATTTTCGAAACACATACACAAAACATTTCGGACAACAGCCCCTTCCATTACATTTTTTCTCGGCCCAAACATCTGTTATGTGCTTGCGAAGAATCCTGATTCAATAGCAGGAAAAAAATAGCAAAACGTTTCTGCTTACTCTGTGTTACCGAATTTGAAATTGAGCTCGTGTTTATTTCTGAAAATGTATTAATACAATGTCATGAAAAGGTTGTACCATTATTTGATCTGTTCCTTTTAGGGAACAGAAATATACAATTTATTTATTTATTTATTTATCAACAGAAATGACCAAGTCCATGTGGTTGCTGTAGACCGTCTTAAGCCAGCGTATACCCAACAACCTTGCGAACAGCAGTCAGTAGGTCCTCGGAAATGATCCTCTGCCGTTAACATCTAGCACCTAACGGCAGACACGGTCAGGAAGGAAGGTCCATTTTGCAGACCACTTAGTGTTTTATGCATCTTGATAGTACTATTGTGTGCGAATCACTTAGCTATACTACCTGCTGCCAGTTTTTTTCACTGGTTGTTCTCCAGCTTTTGTCAGGACGCGAAGGAACATCTCAAGCAAGACAAAAGGAACAACAGGAGTGTGCAGCAAGACTACCAATATTTCAAGTGCCATCCTTGTTTTACTCCCAATTTTTTCCTTGTACCTTGGATACATAACTATCCTGCATGCCTCCCATGCCTCAGCCTCGGGCATTTCTTGCGCCACTGTACCAGGTGGAGGTCAGTTTTTACCCGGGTGGTTCACTCCTTGTCGCTTGACCATCGTGCGGCTAGCTCACTGGTGGGAAGGTATGTAGTCACACCAACATTTCGCCACACAAGGACTGGTAAGACACTATCCTTAGTCGCGTGTTGACCCGTGGCCGAGTGGTCTGCGCGACTGGTTTGCAACCATAAGGTCACCAGTTCGAATCCGCATAGGGATGGGCGTCCTCGCGGTATACTCAGCCGTACGCGACTGGTGATTGCACGGCAGCGAAGTGCCGTTACGGTGTACAGCTGGCGATTAATTCACTTGGTCACTTCACAGCTTTACGAGCCCTATTAACCTTCATTCAAAAAGCTACAGGTAGCACACAATCGATACCAACTTTGAACAACTGTACACCAAGAAACATCAACACCTCGCTGCCTTCTTTCACAGGTTTCCTTCTTTCCTACCGTTATTAAATTTGTGGGAGCATTAAAATATATCAATGGGAATACTTGTTTCTACTTCTTTACGACATCCAAGATCAACGGGTCATTAGTTCTGAATCCGGCACTTAAAAAGCGCTCCTACAAATCATTCGGGTGAACACACAAATCACAAAAATTCAGGATTTGAAATCTGCGGTACATGCTTTGATTTCTCCGTCATAAAATTCTCATTGTTTCTGCCTGATGAACCTTGTGAGCACTTTTCCTCGACCAAGCCATCGAACTTCATTGTGGTACAGCAACGCACCGTACTTATCCACAATTTCTCGAGAAAGTCTCTGAATTTTCTGCCATTATGGACATCGGTTCATATGAAACTCATTGTGCTTATTACTGTCGTCGTGATACTTTCCAAGTTCAGCACCTTACCACACATTACCACTTGGTGAATTATGCAGTGCAATTCAATCAGCTTTGAACCGCCATTGGATTCCTCGACGCTTCTTTGACACTAAACCAGCGAAATTTTTAGCGCTGTCGCTGGTCACTGCACACAATTTTATCCACAGCAAATTAAGTTTATCAATAGTTGTACTGACCGCACTAAAGAGATCTGCTGCCGTTGGGTCATACGAGCTTTTCAAGATACAAGCTTTTCGGTAACTTCGAAAGTATTGCTAATTCTCCTAATGGAAATTAGCAACCATGAAGTGTCGGCTACATCCAGTGCTATAGAAAATGCTCTCTCCTGTAGTCGTGTCATCAAGTCCCGCCCACTATCCTCCACACATCTCGTAATGGTACAACGGGAGAGGCTAGCAGCTTCAAAAGCGGCCAGTTTTTGTGCAAATCAGCCAGCAAACACTTCTTCGCTAACTATCCATCTGGGAAAGGCGTGCATGATTTGCCAAGGATGTTTGCAACACGATAACCTGTTGTTATGGCAGCCACGTACTTTTCTAATTCTTTGCTGCAAACTTGTTTTAATCCACCAGCTAATTTCCTCAACATACCTTTTATTTTTTGCCGTGAATTCGTCGTACGTAAATTTCTGTTTTGTATCGTAATCTCTTCACACTATTCAAAGTCGGTGTGTCAGTGTTGGGAGGAGCAACACCGAACCACCTCCTCTTCACACTACGTTCCTTAAAAAATGACGGTTGTTTCTTGACATATCAAACAGAGTCTTGTCGTTAGGTTCGGCATAAAATCATTTTCCAATCATCTTTCTAGCTACCCTGCAGAGTTCACTTTTTGCTTCTTTTGGTAACCCATTCTGTTCGCTGCAACCATTGCACACACTCAAAGAGCTCTGAAGTGAAGCCGTGTCTGTTAACAGTTTTACACGAACATTCACAACAATAACGCTACCCGAATGGCGCCAGTCTCTGATTGAGAGTAATCTAGGTATTAATCCTGGAAGAGAGAGTTTAATGTAAGGAAAACGAAGTTTCCAATATGTTTTCACTTAAAAATACGAGGCTGGTCAAAAGTCTGTGAGCCGTAGGTTGACCACCACTAGTCTACACTCTCGCGTCTTTGTTCGATGATTCGCACGCTGTGAACATTCTGCCCTCCTTTATTGCTTCCAGATTATCAGTTAACACAATTCAATGTCGTACAAGTCAGTTGGGCTATTTAACATTTTGTTTTTTTCCACATGATTTATCTTTTTCTCTATTAAATTCCTTTACATTGTTTTACTCTACATTGGCGTCAGTCTCTTGGCATTGGATGAACGCGTCCTGTACGTGCATATTCGAAATCGGACACATCCGCGTCACTAGGGTTGTCGGGGAGAAAGTATTCTCCCGCGATAAACTATTCTTTAAACGAGAGAACCACTTGAACCAGCAGTGTTTAATAGGGGAATCCAGTCTTTATTTCATAAAACTTGTTGGACGACTAGTTAATATATTTAGGATGATACACAACGTTTCGCTTTTGACACAAAAGCTTCGTCAGGCAAAGTGAATTTGCTTAACATTGGCATTTTATAACGATCATGGCTAAGCTACATACAGAGACTAATCAATTTTGAGGAATATTCATGTCTGTCACGTGTCACCTGCGTTTCCTTCCCCATTAATTGGCAGATGACCCATCTGGTCTAAAACGTAGACATTGCTGGGTTGACCTATAAATGTCCTTTTAACTTTACACTGTATCACTTCATTGCTTTACCTTCGTCACGCTTTTGCGTTCATTGGTTGACTTCTGGTATTGGCTGGGACCGGAGCTCCCGGGGAACGAGATCATTTCAACCGGCAACGCTTAGACAGGGAGAGATCTAACAGCTAACTCATTGCTCACGGTATCTTTACTTTCGGGAACTTGCTTGTATTTTATTGTTATCATTTTTCTGCTCTTTTCTCGTTTGTAGCAAGGAACGCTCACATCTCGTCGCACCCAATTTGAACGCAACTGCCTCACCAGACCTCAGTTCTCTCGAAGCCCGACTCCGCAACGTCATCACGAAGCGACCGAGGGTTCCCGATGTGTCCACCGATCAGGCATCCGTGCTGGCTCCCAAATTGACACCTAACCCTGTGCCAAAAAGCGGAGGGGCGATTCCTGGATGTTCCATTTTCAATCCTGAATCTCCGGTTCCCTCTGTTCAGGTGCGTATGTTCACCACTACGGAACCCTTTGTCTTAATATTGTTCGTTGCTCCCCTGTGCGCATACTCTTCTTGTAGAGAATTAGCAGTCATCCGTTAGTTGGACTGTCTGCTCATGTGTGCGGTGTCTTCTCGTAGTTCCCTCTCGCTTCGTCAACCGAGGGGTTCATCGGCTCTGTGGTGTTTTACCTATATGTGTGGTTGGTGACATAGGCTACCAAATCACCTGCTCACAAGCATTCGGGGATGGCTACACTTAATACAGTGATCATCAATCGATTTGTGGTTTAGTGGCCCAGAATTCTAGCCTCCAATTCCTGCACCCCGAGTTTTTACACCCATCAATGTCTGCGTTTAATGCTCATGGTGGTATCACAGCCAACTGAATATACTTGGCAGCTTATTGTCGGCACTGTGGAGTACTATCCTGCTTCTGATGTCAAATCGGCCACCATTTTCATGTATTCTTGGGATCTTGCACCTCATAACCACCACCGGTGGAACGTCTAACTGACGCTTCGCTGCATTGGGACCACCGTCGGTTGAGTGCTTGCGGAGGGTACTGCGACATCACCCGCACCCACATAGCCTCAAATCGGTAACCTGTTGATTACATACACAGGGTCTAAACCACTCGCTCACCGGCCGACAACAGGCGGTCGATAGTGGGAGACATTCTCTTGTGCTGCCTGGAGTTCAGATTCCATTTGACTAAAGCAAATTACCTGCTAGCATCGGAACATATCTCTGCGTTTCTTGGTCTTAGTAATTGCTTCGCTGATCGGGTTATATCGGTTAACCAACTAAAGTATGAACTGTCTGGTCATTTAGTTACTTCGTCCGATTGTCAGAAGTGCAAAAAATACAATTTGCCGATTTACTTCTACCCAACTAAGGAAGTTGATTTGGTTTTGACACAACCTCTTATTATTTTCCACCGATTGCAATGATGCGATTTTGCCACCACCATATGCATATTCCTCAAAGGCGTGGGACACGGTTCAGCGAAACTGGGTGTTACGCCCCTAGGTAATTAAATCAAGCTTCTGTGTGGCAAGTGAGGAACGCTAGGGTGGGCGTAAGTCTTGTTGTGTCACGCGGACACTAGACCTTTAAAATCAATCCATAGTCACGACAGCAGCTTTACATACGCACGCACGCACCACGTGTCCGGCAGTTTCACGGTTGATCATATTGCGCAAATAAATTCTGCCTGATATTACTAGTGAGTAGTGTGGATTTGGGTGTAATTTCGATGTAGTTCATCACAATTACCTGTCAAGCAGCTTCGCACCCATCTTGAGAAGCATGAAACGGCCGTTTCGTCCTTCTGGGTCTCGTCATTGGGGCTCGTACCTCGGATCTCTACCACGTTCCGACCCCATGACTTCCGGATGCCAGCAGCTTGTGCCTCTAAGTCATGGTTGACGGTGGCAGAACTGCATGTGTGACAGTCGGCCGCGATATAGCGCGGCTCATCCTCCACTGTCATGCCATTTACCAACTGTGCTAAGGACAGTGATTGACCCCAGATCTACGACTTTCTGCATGGCGATTGTGTACGACACAGCACTTAGAAGCCATACGGACGAATTTTTGATTATAAATGGTTGATAGTATAAACACTTTTACAGTTACGTCTGGGTGATGTGGTCGAAGAGATACAATCTACGTATGTTGTAGGACCACTTAAGCGTTCACAACCACAAGACAGATTTGCTCGACTTCTAGTTTTATATTCACCCTTTTTCTTCCATGGACCGATGTCACCTCTGCGACACAAGTTTGAGATGGTCATTCACAGACAGATCATGCTCTTGAAGTGGCCTACAATTTTGTGGGTCCCCGAAAAAAGAACCCTTCAGTCGCTTTCAATATGTTATCCAACATTAAAAACGAGGGCTGTGCTACGATTCTTGCAAGCATGTCGTGCTTCGGGCTGCTGCTATCTTACTAGTTTCCTCTGTTTGCTCTCCCGCAAACTTTCAAATGTCGCATGCCCGCAATCACATGATTCGTCTACGATTCCTGCTCATGAGTGATTTCAACTTACTTCTAATACAGTGACTTGAGGTCAAACTTCTTCCCGGCTATTGTGAAGTCGAAATTAAGTTCGCGGTGATCATACTTTGAACTGGGGCCACACAGCACATCAACCAATCGACGCGCATGACGGCGTTCTCGATTTCTCCGTGCTTAAACCCTCTATTGACTAATTGTGAGCAACGTGTACACGACATCCAAGTTCTAGAGCCCATGGGACTGGGTGACCACTCGTTGATCAAAGTCAGCTTGGAGTTGCCGCTGCTGTATTCTCCTCCGTTGGAGCCAACCTTTAACTACTGGAAGGCAAACTTTATTGGCTTCATTCGGGCCGCGAGCCAGATGAATTAGTCGTTACCCAAAGATTCATCTGCTGAAGCTTGTTGGTCTATTATAAAAGAGAAACTACAATCTTTTTTCGCCAGATTTGTATCCCTTAAGTATCGGAAAGTTGGGCCAGTCAAGCCACATTGTTTCGACAAGGATTATAACAAAGTAGATCGACGGCGACGCAGACTATGGAATAGATTCGTCTTGTCTGGCTTTAATGGGTATTAAGAGATTTGCAAGAGACAGCGGAACCTTTACAACAACGCTAAAACACAAAAGCGCTGCAACAAATACGGCTCCGAAGAGGATTTTCGTCCACGTAAAGCAATGCCTGAAGCCTGTAGGCAATGTGTCAAGGTTGGAGCGCTCGTATGGACAGCTCATAACTTCGAGCACTGATCGTGCGTTCTCGTTGACGGCACCCTTTGCTTCCGTATTTGCAAATGAACAGGTATCTGTACCGATTCTGACGGGTACCACCCCAGCCTGGACTGTAGAATTGAAAACGTACACAAGCCACTGGCCAGTCTTAAGGGAACCAGGTTTGTCAGGCCTTAGGAATTCACCCACCGATTTTCAAGTCATTATTGGTCATCATCCCAGTTTTCGTAACGGAGCTGTTTAACAGGTCGCTGTTCATATGTTTATTACCGAGAGACTGTAAATTCTCGGTCGTAAAGCCAATACCCAAAAGCGGTGACCCGCGAAAAGTGGAAATTACCAGCCGATTTGCTTAACCGCCGTTTTGGCTAAAGCACTTGAGAAGATCGTAAAGAACGGTCTTCCACGGCCTCTCAAACAGAAAAGCCTTTCGTCGATTACACAGTATGGTTTCCTGAGGTCGCTCGTGCATCACTAATCTGCTTGTGACGAGGCAAGAATGGTTGCAAGCGCTAAACCAGAGGAAATCCGTCGACGTCGTTTACCTCGACTTAAGTTAAGCGTTTGACGAATCGCATTACGAGATCCTTCTTCACTGGTTGAGGTTATGTGGTGTTGGTGGCTCGTTGCACCACTGGATCAGGAATTTCCTTATTGGTCGAAAGTGGAGAGTCCAGGTCAACAATCATCTGACCGTCTGCTATCCCTCGATCAGTGGCTTGTCCCAAGGCACTGTACTAGTGCCCATTTCGTTCCTGATCTATAAAAACCATGTGCCTCAGCTTCTCCGTCCGCATTGTATGTTGTTCGTAGATGACTTGAATGTGTGAAGAGTACACAATGCATCCGATGACTGTGACCTACTTCAGCTTAATATCCACCACTTCTCCATGGGGTCTGCGGGGGGTCAACCTCGATAAACCCCGTCAAGTCGCTATTCATGAGCCTAGGTAAGTGTCGACACAGTCGAATCTGCCATGTGGCCGGTTAACCCTTGAATCCCACGACTTTCGTGTAAGAACTCGGTGTACTCTCACGCTGTGACCCAAATTCCGTGGACAACGCGAATAGGCTTTATCAAAACGGACTTCGCATGCCTTGGGCGTTCAAGCGCAGCTTCAACACTTGGTCTGAAGAGATTGCCACGTCTCTCCGTCTCAATCATGTGACCAATACTAGAATACGGCTCAACTACTTACTGTTCTTTCACCTGGGTCGTGGTGCAATGGATTGCGCGAGTACAGCATGTGGCCACCAGGTTCATCACCATTTTACTCAGTGTGCCGTACGAAGACAGATGCAAGAGGCTAGGACTTTACACCTCTTATCGTCGAGTGCGGGTTTACCCCATCATGAGGCACCAGCTATTACATTTCGGTGATTACCCCATGTTGAGACCACCACTCCATATGCGCTCACCAAGCAGCACACGGGGACAACGATACCAGCTTGTAGTACCGGACTTTAATCGGATTGCTTAACAACTTTGTTTCGAACGATGAGGTCCTGAGGCTTTCCTACGCCACGCTACTTACTACACGCTACTCAACAACACACTGATGATGATGTCACATAGATTAGTGACGAAACGTTTGCAACGAAACTGCCAAGTTCAACGAACAGTACAACTCCTACTGCAGTTCATTCATTCGCTCATCAAGTTACTTCCCTAACAGGATGTAGCATACCCCTCTAGGCGAGTGATATCCGTTGCAACCAGACTGGACCTTAACGTGGTGTGACGGTTTGTCCACTTCTTCGACCCATTAAACTATACTGGATGGTGCACTCGGACGCCTTGAGATCTACTCATACCGGGTTGGTCAATAGTTAGAGTTCAGATAAACTCTGTCTCTTGGTTTTCTAATTTGCGGTCGGTAATTGGATGACATCTATTTATATACAACCGAATCGTTGCCACGTCGCGATCAGGCTTTTGAGCCAAAGGCATTAATTGAGGACCCTAATCGTTCTTCTATCTAAGTTTGGGTGAGCACATAGGTCAACACGCTGCACTCGCACGCACATTAGAAACCCTGGGTATTGACGTGTGGTGTGTTTCTGCAACTAGAATCAATGGTCCTCACGGGGATGTTGAATTAACTGCGCCCGACGTCTCCTCTTTGCTATTGGTTGTACGCATCCGGAGACGCTGATGCGAAAATCACTGGTCATACCACTGTGGGCATTGTTCTCAGCTCCAAGGCTGAGTCATGGCTAGTTGATTGCATTCCCTAAGCATCCGACATCAACTAAGGTTACTTCACGAAGTAACACTGATTATGCACCCACCAACTGCAGTTCTGACGCTACCAGCATGCTGCTGCGCAATGTTACCAGACCAGATATCGCTGTTGTTGCAGGGGCTATGAGTCCGCAAGTAGGTCATCTGGGCTCCTCAAAAGCTCAGCTAGGTAGTATGGGCTTTATTCCGAACGGACCGACAATGGTCAGCGGCTCGCGGAACACCAGCTGTTTCTTTATTGCACCGCTTTTAGGTGCAGTGGGCGCCAGTGATGTACCCAAATAAATCACATTACCATAACTTACAGATGTTATGGTTCCATCCTGGATCGTCGCTCTTTCTGGGATACCCTCGTCCACCCTGATCATGCCTTGGTACGCTGTTGTTTTTTCATGAACTTTACCGGGAGCCTTACCAAGCATCTCCGTCGATTACCAATGAGAAGTTATCTCAGTCTTCAGTTAGCCAAGCCCACCAGGATGTTTTGCTTGTCGAAATTTCTCTCTATCGCCTAAATGACACCGTAGTTCAGTGTAATAGGATGTCGGCCGCCATGCACGATGCGGATGTCTCTGCTTTCGGCACTGTCAATCATCACCACACTATCCGCTCGATACTCGAAAGGTCGATGAATCTGTTGGAATTGCGCAGAACCTCCTGCTGTCTCTGAACACTGTAACCAGAGGGTTTACTTGGCGCGAACGGAAACGGAGCCTGTGTTACTAAGGAAGCCTGGTGGACCAGTAGAGCTCAATTCTTGGGCGAGGTTAGAGCAGTAGGCATTTATTGTATGCTCTTCCCATTAACCCTCATTTATGGCCTCACGATACTTCGCATCAGTAAGACAATCAGAAACGGTATAGGTGTGCTAATCCCAGATATGGAGCTCCGGCTGACTCGATTGGTCGTGCCCTTTCGAGAGCGGTTCAGTTTACCCCCTGCCCTTGAGTGTCTTTACTCAGTTGGTACACACTGAGCCATGGTGGGTCAGTCTACAGGCACCATCGGAAGCTGAGGTTCCAAACGCGATCACAACCCTTAATCGTTTCCGAGCCGCTGACTCAGATTCCCTTGAACCCGCACTGTTTCAGGATTGTGACGAGATTCCCTGCAAATCATTAGCCCATCTGCTCGAACAAGTCTGGAAGAATAGGACTATCCCAGCGAACTGGTGTTGCTCGACCATACTGACAATACACAAGTAGGGTAGTCGCGCCTAATATGCTGACCATAGGAGTATCAGCCTCACGCTGGTGGTGACGACATTACTGGCCTCAATTCTTATTCATTGCATCAGTGCGAAGCAAGAATCCCGCATTAGAGAAAAGCAAGCATGTTTCCTCCCATGACGGGGCACTATAGACCACATTTTCACTGTGCCAGGTGTTAGCACAAAGTCACGCATACCGCAGACCGACACTAGCTGTGTCCCTCGAATTCAAGAGTGCGTTTGTTTCAGTCGATCGATGCATTCAGTTCGGAATACTTGCGCGGAAAGGTGTTCCCATGAAATATGTGAACATTTTACATGCCCTCTATTAGAACACCACCCTTACCAGTGTCTACGGTGCCTTGGATGTCTTTCTAACAACAAGTGGCGTTCGTCAATGTTTCTCAGTTTTACCATTTTCATCCAACTTCGTTGTGTTCTCCCTCATGGAGTGTTCCATTGCGGGATCTCACGATGCAGGCGCTAAGGTGGCTTCTGGTGGAAAACTCGTTGATCTTGCTAGTGCGGACGTTATTGCGTTGTTGAGGTGGCGCAATCAGCCATCTAGAGTGGTCCCATCATTTTACATGCACCCTCAAGGGGCACTGTTGTTGCAGGACCACCATCCACTTGATGACCACTTGACTCTGATAGCGAAGAACTCAATGTATTTGATCAATTCACGTTGAAAGCTGTATCAGCAACAATAGGCGCATAACCACTGAAGTCAGTTCACGTATTGCGGAAGTTAGAACTGCTTTCTTGAACCTTTCACATCTTTGGCGTCAAAAGAGGATTTTCCTCGGTTTGATAAACGGTGTTTACAATGCCCAAGTGCAACCACACTCTGTGGGAGTGAGATTCGGACACTTCTGTCGGAGGATCTGAGGTGCCTTCAAGTTTTTGATGGTCGTTGACTGCGACACATTACTGGTGTCGGATGGCAATAGCGTATCCGCAACCATGATGTGCATAGGTGAGTGGTAGAAGTTGGTAATCGCGCTAGTTCCCTAGAACAACAAATATGATTGAATAGGTTGTGTCGGCCTTAGTGCACGGTCCTAAAGGTATGATCCGTCGCTGTTTTCCCTAGGATACCCTTATTTTATTTGCCGGATGTAGAGTGGCGCCATGCTCGAAGTGGGAAACAGTTAATTTGAAGGCGGAAAATGAGCTCTCTGACGACCAAACTCGGTGCCGATGGTCCGTCCCGCCTTCCAGGCTGGAGTCCACGCGACCAGCCTTGTGCTTGACTGAAGACGTTACAGAACATGGCTTGCAGTTGGCACGAGTAGCGCGTCTGCTGTCCTCTTGTAGTCGGATCGGCTGTTTGGAGTGTGTTTAGTACTGAGGTATATGTGCGATAATACCTGACCATGTTGTTGACAAGGTGTAGGCACCTTGGACCTGAATGTTTTCTTAGGGCATTTAAGTTTAAGTAGCAGTCTACCTGCTGATTACAAAGAAGTACTAGGTGGAGTTGAATGGTAACAAGTCATATAGTCATCGCACACCTTGAAAAAGTACTATACGGCCGTTTTATTCCCTCAGGAGTCGTCAACAGTGCGCACTCCAGCTGGTTCCTGTGAGGATAGAACCCGAAACCCGACTGTTACCAGACCATGATGAGGACCGCTGGGTCATGGGGGACGGTAACGATCGTCGTGGTTACGTTAATAGATGCGATATAGCACGTTACTGCCGTGTTGAGGACTAGGTATCCCGCTGACTAAGCGACGAACTTACTAACTTAAGCCGCCAACTAACATGGCATTATAAGCAGCTTGGCGTACGTGCTGATTGCGATGGAGTAGTAGGGGGAGTTGAATGGTAGATATATGATTAATCACATCTAGACGCAGTTAGCTAGCCATCACGCGCCCGGAAAGCACTGCACGGCCGTTTCATCCCCTCGGCAATCATCAACAATGCAAAGGTAAAAGGCATCAGCAGTAGACCGGTACGCAATACCGACGCTTCGCTGCCGCGCTACCACCACCTGTAGGACGTGGGCTAAGGATACTGCCCGTCGCCCTGTTCCTATGCAGGCTTGAACTCGCGCCGTCAGCATAGAAATCAATCTTGTTACCTTTAGGCTACGAGCCGGTAACAGTGCACATTCCATGTGGTCCCTGTGCGGCTTGAACCCGCAACCCGACTGCTATCAGTCGCAGTGAGGACCTCTGGGCCACGGGGACGGTAACGACCGCCGCCTTTTCGGGCGTGTAATGACTGTCTTACTGAGGCTAGACGGGACGAACTACTTATGTCATTCAACTCTCCCTACTACTACTTCGCATTTAACTTTCACACTAGTTCTTCTTTCTCTCACTTTTATTATTCTTCGTTCCATAGACCATTGTGATTGTACGGCCGCGAGGAATCAGTTCAAATGGTTGATGTACTGCCGTTGTTGATAATGGTCGGTTATGTTTATGTTTTCACCTATCTACATTGACCGAACGTCCGCATGCTAGACGGGTTTACAGGGTTTTCTGCACCTGGCGTTCTAAGTATCCTTCACAACTCTCAGCTCGTCTCCATAAAACGACGGACTGCCTACTGCATGGGAACGCTCAAGCTGATGACCATATTTCTACTCTAACTTTCAGACAACTCCCGTTATGGTTCATCTCGAATCACCCCTTTCTCTGAAGCCCAAGGATTCTGATTCCCTGGGTAAGCAACCTATCAGATTGATTTTGTTGGTATGGCATCGCGTTTTCGTGGTATACGTATTCTACCGATACTTGCCTGTCTTTTTTTAATCATTTTTACTCTCCGGGCCGGTTTTGGACCGAAAATTGCGGAAATCTCCGTGTTTGTTTCCATACACCTAACTGACGAATTGTTTTGCGAGTCGTGATTATTAGAGCGTACCGCAGCTCTCCGTTCTAGTTTTCCAGCTCCATCTCACTGTAGCCATGCTGAATCATGACCCGGTTGAGCGTGTTTAGAAGAAATGCTTGCATGATTCTGAGACCAGCGTATTAGTATTAGCGCTCATCCTTTCATTTCGATATCAATGCTGGTCGCTTATACTAAGGATTTTCTCTATACGACAATGCATAATGCAAAAATAGCGGGATCACAACTACCTTCAACCAGTCGACGACATTGGTTCAGCTTAGCGTTACTTAATACCTTTAAGCAGTCCCTAACCGGGGTCGAGATAGCTTACCTCTACCAAGTCGCTTTAGTCCCACGAACTTCACATGGGAAGCGGCTTGCGCGAATTTCGGTTCACACCACATAGGTGGGATTCATCAACGGACGCATTAATGCTACAGTCTAGTGGAAGCAGTTGCCTCGACTCTTGTCCCTATATAGTGGGCCGAAAAGATGGATAGTTCGATCGAAGAATCAATATTTTAGTGGCAAAGGCAATTGCTTGCTTGAAAACACCGTCAAGAGAAGTGAGAGCTTGAATGTGAGGATTTCACTGACTTACTATCTACATTATGGCAGGTGGAGTCTCTGGCTGTCGATGTGCTCGACTTGTGTCTGCCGCCGTTTAAGACTCAGACATCAATACCATTCCATCTTGCCATTCGTCTGCATGCTTCTTCGTCATGTACTCACCTAGTCCCCTTTGGGCCTAACCCAACTCGACACTTTCGCAACAAGCAGAGCCTACCTAACTGGGTGGTCGGCAGTCACACGAACTTGACCGAAAGGGTGTTCATAGTAGTGCACTTCTGTCGAATCTTTCAGTGCGTAGTCTGAGCACATACTGCCAAACACCAGCTGCCCTGTTTGAATACCATTCCTAGTATAAATTCTGCCAAGCATAAGCATTTCTTCGCAACCATTTAGCATCAGTGTTATTCTACTGCTTAGGGTTTTCAGCTTGCACTGAACACGCCCGTAGTCCATACATCCACGTTGACCGCTTATGGAGTGTATATTCTGCCGAATGACTAGCTTCTGAATCTGGGATACGCTGAAGCCATAGCCATCGTTAAACCGAAGTCATGCGCTACTCGTACACCTTCCGATGGATTGACTCGAAGCGCAGGATCGGGCCGACACGCCGCTTTTCCTAGCAATTACCAAAAACCCACCCTAAAATGATAGATCGACCCAGTTATCTAACTAGTTCTACCACCTCTGGGGTCACATCGCTAGTGAGGCTACGGATTGGATAGGCAAAACTTGCGTGGTATTCTAAATTCTCCGTCATCTATGGCGATGGCGGTGTATCAGCCCATCAATTAGCCGCATTGAATGTACACTAGTGTATGGGACACAGATATTGGCCAATTCACACCGAAGAGATTTAGTGATTCGACATATCTGATCAGAAGCGCCTGCGAACTAATGCCCAAATTTGGCGTCACAGTTTAGTAGCTGGTGTTTGTCAACGGATTCACTAGCATCGCGCTGTTATGTGTTATCTTCGTGGACGAGATCAGCCACCTAAACGGTTGGACACTTTACCCGACTTGACGTAATCACGGAGCCACTGAACTTTGTGCATCTAACTGGTAACACACCGACTCGTTCAGTCTTGACTTTTTTCCAAATTCCCCTTGCGTCTTTACTCTTGTCGCGTTCTACCTCATTTTCCTTTCCATTGCTAGTGACACCTCTATCCACGTGACGCGAGTCGCGATAGCTGAATCGACTGAACTTCGTTCTCCTTATCAGGGTTGTTTAACTGAATTGACCCCAAGGAACGTTTGTCGATCCTGTTCTTGACCATCTCAATTAGTGAATGAGGCCGTGAATCACCACCGTGGTGAGTGATGGACCACTCGATCGCTTCGACTGCACCAACCGATGGTTGTGCGCATCGCTAATCCTAACAAATTCTTTTATTGTCTAACGTTGCGCTCAGTAGCGTGCGTTTATGAATTGGGGTAAACTAGGGGAGGATTATATCGTCGATACTCTTCGGTGTGTCAACCGATCACCCGTCACAGTTTCCAGCTCCATAAAAACATCTACCACCGATCCGTTGTTGACTGTTTCGGTCACAGTAAAATGGAACAATAGTATAATACAGATAAAATAATCAAAGCTTGACAAGTCCCGTGGGATGGTTTGTGGGAATAACGTTAGTTAAAAAGTTGCACAAAACTGAGAAATTGCATCTGTGGACTCACCGTATTATCCACATTAACCTAAAGGTATATCCGTCTACCCCGATTTCGTGGCGTTGGTGAGCACAGTGTTTGCCTGCGCCATGCCGTCACTCAATGAATAGGTATCAGATCAAGTAATGTAGGTGGTTTAAAGCATCGTCGATTCTTTTTTTAGTGGATAGCGTTGGCTCGGAAATGACGAAAGTCGAAAGAGCGTTCCACGGTTGACAAACTCGAAGGGAAAAGTAATTCCGGCGGCATTCCAGCCTACTATATTGGGTAGCAAGTTTCAACTTATGACCCCTCAATTCCCTGTTGCGGCTAAGCTTCAGGAGGTGGCGGCAGACGTGACCGGGGTTTTTCGAGATCTGGAACGCCAGGATGAGGTCACCCCGTAGACGGCGATATCATCCGCTGTACACTCCCAGGGCTTTCAGCCGCATATGGTGTTGCAAGTGGGACAATCCCTTCACATTTTTCGTTGCCCTTCGCTGGGCGGTCTCCAGCGCAGCGAGATCGCGTTTTAACCTGGGTTGCCAAGCGTGGATTTCGTACTCTACATGGGGCCTCACATATGCATTGAACATTTGGAGAAAGATGGTGGGATCGAACCGCCCGAACGCTCTCCGTAACACACTAACATGTTGGTTCGCGGTTTTGGACGCCTTCAAGGACTGCATCGAACAGCCGACATCGTTTTGCATCACCACCCCAAGGTCTTGCTCGTGTGAGGCGGTTTTCAGCATGTCGTCTCCAAGCTTATATGCGTTAGTGAGCTTGTGGCGGACATGCACAGTGTTGCACTTGTCCGTGTTAGACGGAAGTAGATTTGCCTTTGACCATTCATAAGCACGGTCTAAGTCTCGTTGTAGCATGTCATGATCTTCCTGACAGCCCATCGCCCGCCATGTTTTGATGTCATCTGCAACAAGTAGAAAATTCGACTTTATGACACGTGCGAGGTCGTTAATGAAGAACAAGAGTAAGCGATACCTTTGTGGAACACCGCAGTTTACCTTAATTGGGTAAGAAAATGAGCCTCGAACTCGAACCTCAAGGCGCTGCTGAAGGAGGAAGAGGTTTCCGATCCATTCAAGGATAGGGTTCTGAACCCCATATATTTGCAGCTTTTGGGGAAAGGTTGCGGTGATTTATGCGGTCAAATGATTTAGAAATTCTAGGAGTAGATGAGATCAGTGTTAGTCCCACTATCGGATACCTCGGTTCAACTGTCACGGGCAATCAGTAGCTTGTTGGTAGTACATCGCTGATGCTGACGGAATCCGTGTTGCTCTGGTGCTTTCAAAGTAGCCCTTTAGAGCCTCAGCTATGATCGACTTCATCACCTTAGAGAGCACCGCGAAGAGAATCACTGGGCGATAGTTGGCGGGCTCTGAACGGCTACCACTTGAAAATCGGGGTAATGATGCCCTTCTTCCACATGGTAGGAGCCTGTTGTTCGTCCAGGCATCTTTGGAAAAATCTTGTTAATAGTTCAGCTATCCTCGTAGCTGCCACCTGCAGTACTTTCGGAAGAATGTTGTCAACTCCGGGGGGCTGTGGGTACGCAACAGCCGCAGCTTCCTCAAAATGGTCGCCGAACTAAAGGTGCCGTTTGTAAACACGCGTCTGGAAGATTGGGACAGGTATGTTCCACATGCTGGTAGCACGTCGGAAAATTGGAGCATATTTAAGCTGTAGAATGTTGGCTACATCCACGGCGGTTTGCGCACATCCATCTGCTGCTACTAGGAGGGGGAACACCATGTTTCACATTTTGGTGGCTGTTCACATGTCTGTGCAGAAGCTTTTTGTTAGCACAAAACTTTTCCGCTAGACTCTGCTGGTTTACTAACTTGTCCTCACACACAAGTGTGGTACAGTGAATTCGATGCACAACATAGTTATTCCAGTTGTCAGCGCTAGGGTTCGCTCTATGCACATGCCACGCTGCGTCCCTTACTGTCATGTGTTTTCGGTTTCTGCCCCGAATGAATGAGTGTGCCCTTGCAGGACGTAGGGGCTTGTTGACCACGCAGATTTAATCAGATCACTGAACTTGTCAGTAAACTCCATCCAAGCACTGTGAATAGAACAGTCGTCCGAAAACTCCCAGCTGGCATCTCCCACAAGTTCTGCCAACATGTCGTAGTGGGTGATTGTTCGAAACAAGTTACCATGTAATCGTGGATACTCCGCATAACACACGATGTTGTAAACTATGGTTACTTGGTCGCTGCGCCCCAAAGGGCTTGGTTTCGCAATCATGAGCTCTTCGTTCGTAAGCACAGATGGTTTATTTCCGGCTCTGAATCGGGTGGGTGAACTGACACAACTCAAGTGCCGGATGCTTGCAATATATTCTTACAGGTCTACCTTAAATTGCTCGTTGGGGGATGCCGGAACTTCCAAATCATGCATATTGAATTCGACTGAGATGAGAACAGGACTGTGTCCTCGTCTTAGGACCCTTCCCAAGGATAATGTCTGTCGGGAGTCCATCTCTGGGATGAACATTGAGGGACGATAAACAACGACCAAAAGGCAAGTCTCGATGCGTCTCAGTCCCAGACTGCACCAGAGTGAGTGGGTGATCAGCGTTTCCGGGTCGACCACGGGTTCGCACTGCAGGTCGTTGCGGTAGTGTAACATTACCCTCTGCCCTTGCTAGGTCGATCGTTTCGGAGAAGGGGCATGCCATGTTTCTCGACCTCGGCGTCGGTAATTTCGGAGTGCAAGCAAGCTTCCGTGACGAATATGAGGTCCCAGACATGTGACGCTTGACGTAGCCGCAGTTCGGCAAGCTTGTTCAGGATACCTTGTGCATTAATGTACATGCAGGAAAGTTTCTGTTCTTAGCAATGAATCGTGTGATGCGTGTTTTGGATGAAATGTTGTGCCGACCGGTGAAATATCGGCCACTAATCGTTTTTTAGGTGTGGCGACGACGAACTGTGTCAGATCCAGTTACCCCACCATTACCTCTTTGCTATTCTCTTTGTATGTAATGTATGGGGTGTTTGCCAGCTTCGCTAGCTAGTTGATTGAAGTTATCCGAACTCTTGTCGGGAAGTGGTCCGATTAAGTGACTGCTCTCATGTGTTTGCTTTAGCATATGCTGCTTTGATTCGGAGCTCGGAAGGAAGGCTGCTGCGGCCCGCATACCATCCCTCCACTACCATTGCTGACATTTGTCTAGATTGAAGGACCACTTTTACAATCCTCGGGCCACATTCTTTGTAGTTTGGTGATTGGCGCAGACTGGAGATAGATTGCGGTATAACATTTTCCAGGAGAAGGTCTCGCGAATGCATCGCCATTGTTCCTGGTCGTGAGTGGTCGCTTCGCTCTCATCATGACTTCCAGCCTCGGGAACGCCGTGTACCAGGATGGTCCTTGCTACAGATTCCTTCCGGTTTTCGTCCAAATAGTGCTTCGCCTGTCTGCGCTCGCTCCACGGAATATCCGGGAATAGGCGGATGGAACATGACCCATTCCGGAGGCGAGCTATCGATAACAGAACATCTTCTGCTTCATTGGCGGAAGCCAACACAACTCGCAGAAGCCTTGGTTGACCGTAGTGCTGTGAGTATGGGTGACGCGTGATCCGTGTCAACTTGACAGGCTTAGCTACAACACCTATAATGCCACATATGTAGTTCCACTGGTTCATGTCATCAAGTTGTTTTCCTTTTAAGGAATTTGACGTCGACTCTGGAACGTCGGTACAGATAACCGCTGGTATGCTACGTGCAACTAGGGTTGAAGTTAAACAACCAGCTGGTCTGTATACAGTCGATGGAGGCTATTTTGGTACAGCTTCGTCTTCATTTACTCCGGATCCAGTGGGAGTGGCCGAAGGTCTAGGTTTTCAATCGCCTTTGGCTGCAATCAAATTCCAACCACCCCTGGTGTCGAAGTCCTTCTGCATTTTCGGAACTGTTTGGTGGGTGGAAGAGGCCCTGACCGTGCACATTGCAATCAGACTGGTGATGGTTGTTTCAGGCATATTTGAGCAACTGGTGGTATTGACGTTTAAAACCACAGATGGTGCATTTTTAGCGCGCTGCCCAGCCTTCTTCCTAATTTTAATGCAGGGCCTGATGTGAATGACTGGGATTTACTCTATCACGCTTTCTTCAAATGTATCGCTTTTGCTGCTCCTCACTTGTTCTATCCTTACCACCAGTCTTTCGCACTTCTGCGATAATTCATGAACAATCTTTACCAGTGGTATGACTATACATACTGAACAGAACCACAGTGAATCTGCTTTACTATTGTGTAGCTTCAACTGGTTTAATGTGAGCTCGGAACATGCACGATGAGAGTTGCCAAGGCAACTGCTACACTGGATTCCAATTCGTACATTTTTACGGCATGAAGGAAGGCCACTAACTACTGTTGATCTGGATGCGGTCACATGGTCTTTTGATTGGTCGTCACAATCCATTACGTCGATCGACGGTATTCCCATAGGGGCCCGAGCGCTTATGGTTTCCTGCGTATCGCGTGTGCGCTGAATTGTCTGCATGCCTGCCAAGTCGTCGCGTTCTGTGCGTCTGGCCGGGGCAGGTTTAAGCGCTTAGGTCGTTCACACGGTAAACGACGACTGAACGATACGGACACAAAGTGTACGATAGCTACTTTGATGAACGGTCCACAGCTTCGGTTGTTGACTCGTTGGATAAAACGTCGATTTGGCTTTCGTTTGAGACCACAAGTATTGCTGTGTGCTTCGTGATTCGGAGAATTCCTCGATTGTATCTTTGCGGGAGTGGTTCGAAAACCTCAATGTGGAGATAAAGGCGATCCACACAAGCTAGATCCGAAAGATGCCGTGCACTAGATAGCGCTGAAGAAGCTGGGTCAAGTGTGTGTAAACACACATTCGTGTAACAAACGCATCTGAGAAAGAGCGACAAAATAACATCTTCACGGATGAGCGATTAGCATGCCGGCTCGTTCAAGGTCACAGTACTGGAGGTTAAATGGAACTATGTTGATTGTGACGCGCCACATTTTTTCCGCCAAATCAAAAGGGACATTTGTCCTTGACGCCTCAATTCCTCCATGGATCGTGACTTTGAGATTTCTTGGTCAGTGAGGAATTAAACGGTTTGCCTATTTTGATGAACATTACCAGGGTGCGTTGCAACTTACTGGAATGAAAGCAACATGTACGCAGGATGCAACAGCGATGTTTTCCTGCAGGAGTGCGACTTCTCGTTCAACCACTGAGTATAGCTGGATGAGCGCGTATGCAAGAATACAACAGAATGCGTTGCTGCGCTGCATATGAACTGGTTCCCATCCGTTTGTACTCCTGACTTCATTGCAACTACCTAGGAGGACGACAGCATGACTGAGTTTTTCGGCGTTTTTTGACAGTTTTTCCTTCGTTGTTCATTGATCACGATGTTTCTCCCAACCTGATGCTGCATTGCAAACAGTACACGTGGATCCAGTCAGCCGATGAGCATACTGTGTACATACTCCAACCAGCGTCCGCGGTTCGCATTCAACACCTACCCCAGCGCTGTACCGTAGGTTGTATTTCTAATCTTCAGCTGGCGGTCCCTCGTATTGCTCATTTAGTGCTTTCAGCATCAATGTTCAATGCTTGGTGGACATCACCGGCCTTGCTATAGTGTTGTACGGCTGGTTCTTAACCGCATACTCCACGAATACCTAAAACAAAAGGCTACGCTAGGTTCACCGTTGCTCCTTACCTATGATTTGATCGTCGGTGATGATACGTCCACGTGAATCAACCAACCGACCGATCATCTGTTCAGTGGTCGTGAGAACCAGTGGCGTATTGGACCAGTTCTTCTGCAGCACTTTAAAGGCACTAGGCACATGCTGAAACGTGTGAGTGATTGTGCCAGCTTGACTCAGTTTGACACTAATGTTCGCCGACAATAACGACATATCAATGTCCGATCTCGTCGAGCTCGTCATCTTGAACCGCCCATGAAAGCCCTGTATTGTACACCACGATACCTTGGTGGAACATTATTGCTTTGTTGTGTTCACCGGCCTAGTGTTGTCTAGAAGTTGTCAATTCACTTGCCTCCGATTCCTTCTTTCTTTCTGCTTCTGTTCCTTCACTTACATGATCCTGTCATTTTGCTGCGATATTCTGATAGGCAATTTTGTTACACAGTTGCTAATTCCCCCTGTTATGGCGGCATAAGTCAATGAAATTGGATCTTCTTCACCTTCACCTTCGAATCGCGCTATTTTAAACTAAACTGAACGCTTCAGAGTCGAAGCTCTTTTTATGCTGCATATGCATTAATCCATTGCATCACCGTCATGACTTTTCGTCTGTCAACACTCAAAGTTTGCGCGTTAACTTGTGTTGACTGTATGATTCCGGTGCCTTGGAAGTGGGTATACGATCAACTGTTGACTTAGTCTATATCCTCCTAGATGTCATTGACGCAACCCTCATTATTCGTCTTTTGGTTAACCTCTCAGTTATTTGTATTATCGCGCCTATTCATAACCATCTCCACTTTTTTAGTCACCCTCGACCTCAAACAATCCCCATCACACGTTCCCGCTTATCGATCACCTCCTTCAATGCCACCACCAACGGCACCATCTCCTCTATCTCCCAGTCTATCTTTTCAACCCACACCAAGCAGCACCGAGGTACCATTGCCATCCGATCTCCCTTCCCCAATCGTGCGCCTTGAGAACCACATACCGACTGCTCAACTTCCGTCTCCCATTGCACCTCGGGCTCACCTCATGCGCGAGGCGCGTTGCAAAGCTGTGCCTATCGTCGATGCTTCCCCAACCTTGCTTGAGTCCCCATATTCCAAACCTGCCAGATCGAAGCGACGGCGTGTTGTACGAGAGCAGGACAGTGGCGATGATGAGAACACCGGTGGTCGTAAGTCGAAAAAATCCCTCACACGCAAGTCACTCGGTCCACACGCAAATCCTCCGGGTCCACGAGTCGTGGAGGTTCACATGAATCGTCCTGGCCAGGTAGCTTTCCGTGCGGATTTAAAGCACTCAACTGAACGGGTGGAAGCTAGCGGGTCAAGAAGCAAAAAGTCGGCAAATACTGTGACCATCACCAAAGGGTATTCCAAAGATACCGGCGCACCGAACGCGGCTAAAGTAATACCGTTTACAAAGCCTGTAACATTGCCTTGTTAGATTGGTTCTTTTTGTTACGCGCGTTGCGCGTGATTCCGTTTTCAGGGAAGTGGATTTTCCCAACTCTAATACACGGATGTCCAAAGTCCGGCTCGCGGGCCAAATGCGGCCGCGTTAACGTTTTAACTGGCCCGCGGCCTCATCATGAAATAATGAATTCAAGCTTGCATTTTTTATCTACAGATGACATTACATAGAGTACAAAATCTACGGACGTTACGAGTACATAATTCGATGTCGTCAGATTCCGGCGAAAAGCAATGATGTACTATAGTTTATTTTTAACCAACTAGGAAAAGTCAATTTAGTACTTTTACTAAGGCGTCCCAACTAAATCAAAATTCCGAATGATCTGCAGATCTCAGTTTCACCATTCGCATTAAAATGCAATAAAAATTTATAACAGTCGTTTTTCATTATTATCTTAATGTCAGCTTGAATATGGCCCGACATATTTATACCTCACAAAAGGTAGCTTTCCTTGCGAAAACTTTGGGCACCCCTGCTCTACTACGACCCGTTTTTCTTCTGTCCTGAATTCCCATGCGTATGAAGTCACTCTTATCTGACATGTGCTCATTGCTTACTCCGGCACAATCCACTGCAACTTCTAACCCTAATTTCTTAATCTCTACTAAAATCACTTCGATTTTAATTCACGTCACAACGTGGGGTCGGGGAGGCTTTGGGGTTTTTTAGTTGAAGTTCAGCTCCACTGACTTTCTCAGCCCATTGACTCAACGGTTGACCAACACCCTCATTAGATAGAGACACTAGTCTTTCGACCTGGCACAGAGACGTAGAGGCTATCAGGCTCTATACCTAACCCAGTCGTGGGCAACATTTGTCACAACAGATTTATTGTATGTGCTTCAACTGAACCCCCAGATCCTAGAAGTGCCATATCTACAGTTAAGTATTCGAAACGCTACTTATCCCGTGGATCTTCCCAGCCGCTCATGCTGACGATGTTTATTGTTTCGCCTATGGACCTCGGCGTTTTGTGCCACATACTGTATCCTACCTTGTATATCCCATAGGCGGGAGAGCCTATGGTGCGCTGAGGCTGGAGGTGGCTAGATCCTGACAGATGGTCTACACACTGCTGCTACCGTTGCGCCATATT
>OX104070.1:25959955-26018235 GCA_944474145.2 Dicrocoelium dendriticum
TGGAGAGGCAAAACGGCCAAATGCCTGGATGCAATTTTCCGGCGCAAAGCAAGGGTTCGTTAGGTCTGCGAACAAGTCGGCTAGCTCAGTGAAGTCTCGTTCGCGTTGGTGGTCGAATCGAATACCCAGTCTTACGCGTAGGCCCCGTGTGAGCCGTGTCAAGATTTCTGAGCGGCGACATTTGAGAAAAATTTTCGGGGGTCAAACTACTAAGGAGCCGGAGATGTCAAGCCCAGCTGCGTCTACGTGTTTGCCAGGACGCCCTAGCAGGTGACATCAAACGTACTTGGCATACGGAGGCGGAATCTTACAGCCAAAATGCCAGTGTGACGGCATATGTTTGACTTATAAATATGACCATAAATACTTTTGATAAATCGCTCTCTGTCAGCCATGTTGTCTCTCCTGATTTTCACCGGCTGTGTTGGGCGCGGCATCAGATAGTATGCAGTGTGCAGAGAGCGATCAGTGTTGCGACTGGGAGTGTTTACGACAGTATGACATAGAGCAGTTTACGACACCTTTGTGCGATTCTAATGTAGAAGCGGCAGCACCAGACATCCGTCGCATCTATGGGTGCGTCAACTTTGAAACGGGAGAACTACTAGGTTTCGTCCCTGATCGGAATAGCGCGTATCATCTCTTTAGCCTTCATGATGTCAGCGCCATTCTTATGGCCGGAGACTTTCTGACCATTTATCTGTCTCAAACGCACTCAAGCATATTCGTTTGTAATGTTCGCAGGCTATTCACGGATTTTCTGGTGACTTGTTCCAAGTTAGCGATATCCGGAACCACAACAATCCACCTGATCTGGCACGTGGTTATAGACAGTCTCCGGCGTACTTGACGTAATATAGAACTATAGTGAACGTGCACATTGTCTCTTTCGGGCATCGCGAGATATTTTACACCTGAATCACCTAAAACTCTTAGTTATTAAGGTGGTGCCAGGGATAGTAGCTTCGTCGCTCTTGTCTTCTTAGTTAGGACCAGATGAGTAATGGGTTAAGAATTCTTTTCGAGTAAACTCATCGGACCCAAAAGTTTACATGCCAGATAGTAGAGGATGTTATCGTCCAATTGGGCTGAGAAATTGACAACTGGGTTATTTCAATAGTCTAATCGATAGCTCATGGCTTAGCTGCTCGGTAAAGTAAAAATGTGAAAAATATGACATAAAAGCTCGACATATAATATACTCGGCTCAGGTGATAACCAAACGGCTAAGCGTCATTGTTCCGTTGGCTGATCAGAGAGCGATTTATTATTATTGTTATTATTCATGGTCATATTTATAAGCCAAACATATACCGTCACGCTGCTATTTTGGCTGTAGTCTTCCGCCTCCGTATGTCAAGTACGTTTGACTTCTGCTGCTCTGGCGTCTTGGTGAACACGTAGACTCAGCTGGGCTTGACATCACCGGCTCCTTAGTAGTTTGACCCCCGAAAAGTTTTCTCACAAGTCCGTTGGTAATAATAACGAACGGACCTGCCGTCTTGATTATCATCATGGTAATTTATCCGCTGCAGATGCCTTCCTTTTGGTAGTAACTGCGAATAAGTCTCCTTTGCTTTGCAGGCGAGATAAATAGGCAGTCGCGGGATATCAGCGGTAGCGTCTCAGATCGTGAGGAATTCTGGGCTGGTCACCTGGTTCTCCATCAAATACCACAAGAGCTCATACGGCGCTGTGTCGAAGCCAATGTGACCGGCTATAGGGTCACTGACCACTCCTGTAACTGGAAGTGAGTGCCTAACGGAGGGCGGATGAACAACCTTGTTAGTCACCGGCTTCTGTGAAGACTACTTCCGAACACTAAGAAGACATGAGTCACCTGGCTGTCAACGGCCTTTCTATTCATCGATCTCTGTGGTGCTTTGTGGGTCAGGTCTTCAAGATCAAAGGTTCGGGGTGGGGTCTCTTAAGTCAACCCGCTTCCTCAGCCCGAGTAAGCGGGATGGTGTCTGCCCACACAACACATAAACCCAGTTAACCCTTCCCCTGACTGCTTCTTTTCCTCTATTTTTGTTATTGGTACGCATGTGTTGTGGCACTCTGCCGATCGTTTATTTGGCCAAGTGTTTAATACTTCCGTTACAACTCGTGACGAAGTAGCCCACTCTCCAAGATGTTCAGTACTTCAACTTTGCTACGAATTGGCTCGAAAAGGAATTGCGTAAGACATCTACCAGATAAGTCAGCCACCACTTCTAGCGTATCATCGGCGACCATGCAGTCCCCATCCCTCTTTTATTTGTGTGGACAGTTGTTCACTTCCAGGCAAGTGTCGCGCGATGTGATCCACGAAAGGTACTCTGTTCCTGTGTTACGCACCTTCACTGTTGTTTGGTTGACTGCTTTCAGCATTATCCTCATATGATACTTTAGTCAGAGGTTTATTTACTCATCCATCCGTGTACCAACACCTGATTTCCTGACTGTGTTTACATTTCGTTTTAGAGCGTTTTCGACCTGTCCGCCAATCAAACTGCAAATATCTCTATTCTTCCACCCACCCTGGATGAATTACGGCAAAAAGAATTAGCGAAAAAGCAGCAGCCACTACAGGAGAGCTCGCGCAACCAACCTGTGCCAACTTCATTCCCGCAACCGAAACCACCTCTGCTTACGAATGGGCCGAACTCACGGTATCCCAGTGCCGTTGGTGTGGAAAATGTTGATCCGACTCGAATTTCTACTGTGCTGACTTCCTCAATAGGTGCGCATGAGAAGGGGGATATTGTTCCGACGTGAGTTATAGTCTTTCGTAGACACACACTGTTGTTACGTCTAGACTTATCGGGTTTCCCGTTCTATGTTCTCGTTCCTCTCTGATTAGGCATTCCGACTCATTGCTTTCTCACTTTTCTACAGCGGACCTAAATTTGGTCGGAAAACACCCGCTCGCTCTCCTTTGCAATCAGCGCAAAAACCAACGCCGAGATTTCGTCGCTTGTATTTACGCGATGACGACGAAATTGAAACAGAGCCTATGCGAAAACGGCGGTCTTCCACACGTGTGCGCAGCTCTCCTGATGCCAGCAGTCGGCAGACGCGGTCGAAGGTGAGTCTGGACGTCCCTGCGAAGTTTGCGTCTCTCGCAGCGGTTCTCTTTTGCACATGGAATTCATCCACTTCCTTGTGGCATTTGCGCGACCTGTGTTCGCTTGTGATACGCCTGGCCTGACGCTCACCGCGTGCGTACGTTTGTGTGTGTGAACTACGGCTATTGGCCCTCTGGCATAACCATTGATTGTTAACTTGATTCTGTGTGCTTGTGACTTCCAATGTCTTACGCTCCTTTTTTGGTGTGCCGTGGTACTTGCCGTTTACGTAAATAACCGTATTACTCCACAGCTCTGTATTTTTGTTTTCGTCTTGGCGAAACAAACTAGCGACCGAGGTTGTTGCGATCACTAAAGGCGAATTGAATTACCTCACCTCAGCCGTTTTGAAATTCTTCCACGAAAGGCCTAGTACACAACAATGGCTGCAGTGTAAAACTACCTTCACTAATTACGTGGATCTACTTTTTCTGCTTGGTGGTAACAATACGATGGATGATACATCAAAAATCAAATTACTGCGTCACCTCTTAGGCAAGGAGCGGCAGCGACATTTCGATAGCCTGCAGCTACACGTGAAACAAAACTTACCAGCTGTTTTCCATTCTTGATCGCCTGTGGGGTGAAAAACCACATGTGTTTACAGCACGTTACAAATTTGATACCAAGCGGCAGTAGCAAAATGAAATTGTAAATGAGTTTATTTCCCGACTCTCAACTATTCTTCCTTACTGTGCCTATAACCAGATCAAGCCAGCCCAATTTGAAGATGCTGTGCTTTTACAGACATTAATTGTTGGTGTTCTTGACGAGAAGGCACGAGAGCGTCTGTTATCGGAAGACGAAAAAACCTTGACTTGGGAAAGAGCCTGTGATTTAGTTCGACAGGGTGACAGTTTCGTTCAGGAACTAACAGCATTCTCCTCGCCATTTCGCAAGATGTACATAAAGCCTCTCAGACTAAACCTGGTAACACATTATCTCACTCCGTACAACGCAGAGAATTCCGTTGTTGTCGCTGTGGTGAACAGCATTCATCACCGGCTTATTGTCAGCATCTTCATTCGATATGCAGATTTTGTGGGAAGAGGGCACATCCAGAAAATGTGCCTTTCAAAACGAAATTCCGTGGCGCATGGATACCTTAAAACTACAAATCAGATCACCGAGGACTTAAACCAGAATTGGGTAAACACCACAATCGTTTTTAATCACAATATCACCGCGCAGAAACAATTTGTCCTGTCTATCCTACTTAACGAGCAACCTGTAGGTTTCGAAATTGTTATCGGCGCAGCAGTTAAGTTGATACGATCTGGTGCCTTATCGCAACTGCCAAAGTTAGATCATCCTACAACACAACTATGATCTCACACTGGACAAATAGTGAATGTATTGGGTACTTTTATTGCACGCATATCCTACGGCAACTCGACGGTTAACATCCGAGTGTACGTCACTGGGGGACCCGGCCCTAACATATTTGGTCGCGATGGATTTAAACGTCTTCCTGGAATTATGTCAAACGTCAACATTGTGGAAGTTCGTCTGCAGCTCTCCGGAATTTTGCAAAAATATACAGCTTTGTTTGACCAAACTAAACCAGCGTTTTTGAAAAATTACGTGACACATTTGACACTGAAACCACAGACAGCACCGCGATTCTGAAAGACACGTACCGTACCCTATGCTCTTCGGGACAAAGTTGAGAATGAGCTTCACTGACTACAGCAAGAAGGCCCTATTGAACCCGTTCAGTATTCCGATTAGGCTGTTCCTATAGTGCCTGTATTGAAGAGCGATGGCACCATAAGGATCTGTGAGGACTACAAGTTTACGGGACCGATACCCACTGCCAAATACTGAAGACATCTATGCTTCCCTCTCATGCGGTGAACTTTTTACTAATCTAGACTTCAGCCACGCTCGACGAGGAGTCATGTGCCTACACCACCATCAACATACACCTTGGGTACTTTCGTTACGTTCGCATGCCTTTTGGAGTAAGCTCTGTGCCAGCTGTCTTCCAACATATTATTGACTCGTTGGTGAAAGACATACCAAAGCATGTGCTTACTTGGATGACCTCTTGCTCACTGGACGAACCGCTGATAAACACCTATACACCTTAGATGTAGGTCTGCAAAGATTGTCAGATTCTGGGCTTGTTTAAAAAAAGAGAAGTGAATTCTTTGTTCCAACTGTGCCTTGCTTTGGATACCATTTGTCACGAGATGGGTTACGCCCTTCAGCAGAGAAGACTAAAGCGCTACTTAATGCACCGGCACGCAAAATCGTGGGCGTGTTTCGGTCGTTTCTGGGAGCGGTCACGCAGTTTTCCCGATTCATGCCGTTAGCGGCCGCCCATTTGCACCCGCTTCATCAACTACGCAAATGCCAACCTTGGAATTGAAACAGAGTTCTGGAAAGTGCTTTTAACGCTATTAAGAAACTTTTGGCATCCGCCGAAATTCTTGTGCATTACGACGCACGGAAGCCCATTGTTCTTTGTTGTGGTGCTTCACCCTCCGGTCTTGGAGCTGTATCATTGCATAAACTATCGGACTTCTCTCGTCGACCTATTGCTTGTGCTTCACGAACCTTGACGGCAGCAGAACGTAATTACTCTCAGCTTGATAGAAAGGTAGCCGCGGTTATTTTTGGTACTATTCGGTTTCATCAATATCTACTCGGTCGACCTTTTGTGATTTACACAGATCATGAACCTCTTGTATCACTTTTGGGCCGTGAACAAGGGATTCAGCAAATGGCTTCACACAGAATGATCAGTTGGGCCTTGCTTCTCTCTGCAAATACATATCAAATTCAATACGTTCCTGGCCGGCAACATACAACTGCTGATGCCCTCAGTCGGCTTTCCTTGCCGGAAGTACCTTTGCCCCACATAAAACTCATGAATTTGATCCAGCACCCTAACAACTCTCGTTATCACAACAGACATACGCCGAGAAACCGATAGAGACCCTACTTTAACACTCATGAAACGCTACGTTCAGGTCGGGTGGCCAGAAAATAAGACCAAGGAACTCATGCCTTCTCGTAACCGATTGACCGAACTCAGTCTCCATTACGGATGTGTACTGTTGGGAGCCCGGATTGTAGTCCCCAAAAAGCTGCAATCAGTTATCCTGGACGAACTGCATGATGCACACCCTTGAGTCGCTAAAGTGAAGTCACTAGCCCGTTTTCATGTGTGGTGGGCTGATTCAGACAGGGACATTGCGTCGAAAGTTGGAGGTTGCGTGATTTGTCAGGAAAATCGGAATGCTGTACCCCATGTGACAATGCAGCCTTGGAATCGTATTCACGTCGACTTTTTTGGCCTCTTCGGAGGTCAACTGATCTTGTTCATCATTGATGCCCATTCCAAGTGGCTTGATGCCCACGTCCTGACTACAGCAAATTCAGGTAACACAATAGTTAAACTGCGTACGACATTGGCAACCTTCAGTCTTCCGGAAACACTAGTGTCAGATAAGGGAATAGCATTCACTAGTGCCGAAATTTCTGCATCCCTTACCTCGAATGGCATCATACACGTAACTACTGCGCCTTATCATCCATCACCAAACGGTTTGGCTGATAAAGCTATGTAGACAGTGAAAAATATGTTACTGAAGCAGCCCGCAGCCCCACTACGTGTGCGTTTAGACCGTGCCCTTTTCGCTTATAGAATCATGGCACACGAAACCACCGGTAGAAGCCCTGCGGAATTAATGTTCGGTCGTCGTTTGCGTACTCAGTTGGATTCATTGCACGGTATCCGTGGTTTGAAGGTTTGCGAAAAACAAGGACGCTCAAAGCAACGCTCTGACACCGGTAGCAACGACAGTCTCGTAGAAGAATCTGATCCCATCTATGTCCGTTTACCTACAGGTTCCGGGTGGCAACTGGCCATTGTTGAAACTGCCAAGGGGCAAATCATTGAAGCAACAGCTGATGGCATGATTGTCAGACGGCGCTTAGATTACGTGCGACCGAGACCGTCGACCTTAGCAACAACCGGCGAGCCAGAAATCCAGACACGGAGCTGATCGATTCACAAGTGGCCGATGCTGTACCACCGATCCAAATGTCTCTACGGCGGTCTACGCGCCTGAATTGATTTCAGGCCGGATAGCTCAAACCTCGGAGAGGAGAGGTGACACGCCTGGCTAGACGTTCACCGCGTTCGTGCGTTTGTGTGTGTACTACGGCTATTGGCCGTCTGCCGTAACCATTGATTGGTAACTTGATTCTGTGTGCATGTGACTTCGAATGCCTTGCGCTCCCTTTTTGGTGTACCGTGGTACTTGCCGTTTACATGAATAACTGTATTACTATACGCTCTGTTCTCTGATTTCATCTTGACGTGACAACCTGTCTGCTCACTCTCACCAAGGCATTGTTTCAGTCCAACGCCAAGCTAGTCATCGATTAACCTGTGTTCCTATTGGCTGGATCCACCAGTGTCAGCGTGGGTGTCCCTTGATGCCAAGCTAACTATTGATTAGACTGTCTTAACTTATGCGAAGCGTTGTGTTTATGGCGAGACATACTATCTACTGTGTACTGCTGAAACTGACGTGTTCTGCTGTCGTGCGCTACAGACCGAATACTGCGTTCTACTAAGAGTCGTGCTTTAGTACCGGTCTAGTTGTAACACTGGCGACGGAGATCGATTTTAGATACTTTTGTCATGAGCCAACTTACTCCTCCTGACCCGTTTTGGTAGGATGCATTTTTTGAGTCAACTTTAACGCTTTGGACTCGCTGGAAGGGAACCTTCTGCGATTACCTTGAACTATTCTCACTAACAAATCCTCCCATTAATCTTACCTAAACCCAATCTGTCAAACTCCTGAGACAACATATTGACGCAGAAGGTCAAAGGCATTTTGATGCACTGCGTTTTTACGAAAACACATCTTTGTCTGACAGTCTTAACGCACTCGATAGTCTTTGGGGGTCGCGGCAATATATCTTCATGGCACACCTCAGTTTTTCCCAGTTACGACATGGGGAGGAAGGTATTAATGAACTCTTCAGCCGTATACAATACTCCCTTCCAGCCTGCCGTTATAATGAAATTCCACCCACGAAGTTTGAAGAGAATGGCCATCCGGTGTCTGTTGATTGGTATCTGGGACGATGAAGCCAACGAACGCCTACTTTTGGAAGACGAGAACAGACTTAATTGGGGACAGTATGTACGCTGGTCAGACAGGCGAGAACGTGGTGCAACAATTGGTTCACTATCGGAATGATTCTCTTCCCGACACAGTTCACGCTATAAAATCGCGTCTTCAACTAACAGGTAAACGTACTTTTAGTTGCTACCGATGCGGTGAAAGGGATACAAATCGCTGCCGACTGTAGATACATGCAATCTGCCTGTCACAAATGCGGAAAAGTTGAACATCTTGCACGCATATCCTTTTGAACGATTTACCAACGATCGGTACCCCGCCTTGCACAAAATGCTGTTGGGTCAGTGGAAAACTAACGAACCCATGTCGTATTTAATATCACACACTACCACAACTCATATCATGGGGATATCTCCATATACTGTGGAGTTGGACACAGCCAGCCAGTGCGCTTTGAAATCGACACCGGGGCATCAGTCACCTTGATCAACAAGCGAACATTGCCTGATCTGGTTCTGACACCGACTCAGTCCACGTTACGTTCCTGCATAGGAGAGGCGCTCGATGTATTTGGTGTGTGTGATGTGAGGATAAATCATGGAAGCGATACGTTGACTATTCCCTTAATCGTGGTTAACACCGGCGACCCAAACCTGCTTGAGAGGAATTGGTTAAAACACGTGACAGAAATACCGAACTGTCAAAATGGTGGGTCGCATTCCCGATTTACCCGCACTTTTGAAAGCTTTTGCAACGGTTTTTGATTCAAATCTGCCCGGGAAATTACGTGCTTTCCAAGCTCGTTTCAACATCATGCCAGGTACACAACCGATATTTTTCAAAGCACGAAGTTTGCCTTTTGCGAACCGTCGGAAGTTAGAGTCGGAGCTTGATCGTCTTCAAAAAGACGGAATAATCACTGTACGCCACTCATCTTGGGCCGTACCGCTCGTTCGAATACAAAAGCCAGATGGCTCGATTCGCATTTGTGGTGACTACCAACTGATGGCTAATCAAGCGACGACTACTGGAAACTATCCTATTCCGCGTATAGATGATCTCTATGCAACCTTATCGGTTGGACAAAAGTTCTCCAAACTTGATTTGAGGCACGCTTGTTATCAAGTGGACCTCCATGCGTCTACTAAGGAAGTTACGACTATCAATACACACCTGAGGTTGTTTCACTATAACCGCTAACCGTTCAGAATACACTCTGCGCCGGCGATCTTTCAGAGGATTGTAGACAATTTAGTGAAAGGTATACCTGGAGTGTGAGCTTACGTGGACGATATCTTGGCTACTGCTAGTACGGACTACGAGCATCTGATGGCACTCAATACTGTATTGGAGCGCCTCCAAGAGAGCGGACTTTAACTCAACGGATCCAAGTTGGTCATCGATTAAACCGTGTTTCTATTAATTGTATCCACCAGCTTCAGTTGTGTGTCTGTTAACGCTAAGCTAACCATTGATTAGACTGTCTCAACTTATGCAAAGCGTTGTGCTTATGGCGAGAAATAATACATTCTGTGTACTGCTGAAACTGACGTGTTCTGCTTTCGTGCGCTACAGGCCGAACACTGCGTTCATGGTTCAGTACTGACCGAGTTGTACCACTCCCCTATGTGCGCACGCTCTGGCGTTTTTGGTTTGCATATTTCACCACCTTAATCACTTAACGTCGAATCACCTATAAACTTACCTTTGCCCTGCCAACTATTATCAGATATATCACGCAATTCAGAGGATGCTATGACATAACTTGGCTCTCCGACAGACTTGGATTGTGGCTCCTGACAAGTACTCGGGTTTGTTCCACTCTTTTCATGAGACGCGCTGAACAATTTGCAATTTCCCCTTTTTGCTGCTTCATTACCGTCGTCTCTGATTCGTTCCATCATATTCGGTCAACGTGATTCGACCGGACAATCGATTCATCATCTGAGGATGCATTTCTTTGCTGTCTAAAGAAACGACTGTTGGACACCTCCCCTTAAGCCGACTGCTTTCCGGTCGCTTCCAATGTTATCCGTTTATCTGAGATCTACGGAACAGCCTCCGGGCTGGAGCCCTTGCTCCACCATGCGATTGTGCCTCATAGCCCACATAAAACTACATGCAATTGCATGACAGAAGTGTCAGTAACAAATACTGTTACTTTGCTCATACTTTTTCAACGTGTTCCTCGGTCGTCATTTGTCGTTCCGCCGATGTGTGTAGAGCTAGACGACTCAGCTGCCTCCTCGGTTCATCTCGACCTAGTCCAATCAAGCGACTCTGGTGGGGGTGATGAACTACGACGTATCCTGTTTCTATTCCTCACTCAACAACGTCAGTATTATGTGCTCTACTCTGCACTAATTCTCCCTTGTCATGTTGCCGTGGCTTTTGAGAGATGACTCTACTATGGTGGACTAAAGGGCGAGCTGAAAAGGGAACCCAATGTGCACTTATAAGCACTCAAGTGCGTTTTCAGCGTTGAGGCACCTGTACATTGTCAACGCCGTGTGGTTTTTGCCAGCCAGATGGTTTCGTTGCTTTTTCCACTTACCGACCTCATAATCCACCAACCAGCGGTGTTTATCTCCAGCTTTCCCATGTCTGCGAGCCACCACAGGACGCTTGTGTTATCAGAGTTCACATTTTGCATACGCTACACCACTCACAGCTCCATGCACAAACATCATACATTGTACGGATCCGAAGAAGTATGACTTACAAATGTGCATGGGGGCATTGTTAATTCAGAGGCGGCCCGCGCCCACTCACTCATACTTGCATCCAAACGAGCAGTCTGGCTACTATGTGGTAGTCATTAGACATACACTAGACATTCTACGCCCGGATTCCGCAGATGGATGTGCGCTAAGAAGGAACTCAGAACCAGTACTCAGTAAGGGCGTCGAACCAGGGCGCAACATCCAGGAAGGCGTTCACAGATGAGTAGAGTCACTGATGCTCATTTCTAATACGTATGGTGGATACTCGTGTCTACAATAAGCAACTCTCCCGGCACTTCGTGGTTTCTTGCAGATTGCCACTGGTTGTTCATGTCGAAACTTACGCCTTTCTGCACATAGTTAACGAAGCGCAATTTCTCGTCAATCATCCGATGGGTCGATGCAATTTAAATTAATCTTGCGGAAGTTCATCGTATCCAACTTTCGACGGACCGCCTCCGCACATCGGAAGAAGTCCTATTGGGACTCGTCAACAGTGTATCTCGCTCGCATCTTGCGTGAATCGATCCCACAACTTTCTCTTAGACCGGTGACTTAGTTTATCGGATCACGCATGACAGCGACGAACTGTCATGGTTGCTTGCTCTCTGCAATGTGACTCGACTCGTCCTCCATCTCATTCGTTCAACTGATGGATCGAAGTGGTCACCATCACCTGTCGCTCAAGGCGCACCTCATTATTGAGGACACGTTGATGCTACCTGACTCGAGCATCGTTACATGTGCTCCATCGTTTAAATAGCTTGGAATGCCTGAGACTTACATACCGAATTGGATAAGTTTCATGTAAAAGTGTACGACCCTCACCGTGGCTTTGTAAGCGCCATCAAGAACTGGGAAATTCCTCAAGTACGTCGAAGAGTTACGGGGACAGCCCCCACTTTCGTATCACATGAAGTCATGTCGACAGTTGCCCGTCTTTCATTACTGATACGGCTACCAATTTGGGGTGGGCCGATCAGCTATCTCAAAATCTTCATATTGGAACCAATGTAACAACTCCGTGGATAAGAGAGAGCGGCGCCGTTTTCTACTCGGCACTTGAATTTTGTTGGCAACTCTCACTTCACTCGCTGATGTGCGGCTAACCTCACCACTCTTACTCGTCAATTCTGAAGCTAATCATTTTACTGCATGTTCGGTTGATATCGGACGTCCTCCTCGAATCGTTTAACGCGACGCCTACTTATTTACCCCAAGTGGGCGACTGTGCGCTCGGGCTCTTATCTTGTAACCTTGTAGTTTATCAACCAACCCTTTGGTAGTCACGCGGGGCCAGGGACGCGGCTGTTTCTATGGTTGTCCAAATTTACTTTGGTCGCTGTTGGATATCACCTTACTTCCATTCATTCACTACCTACATCAAGTCAACGGTAACATGATTGCTCGAAGTATTGCGTGATAAGAATGCACTTTACCACGTGGTCATTTTATGTGCGATTGTCGTCTGGGTACCTGACTACCCACCCTCCCCCTCATGCTTAGGGCTGATTGTGGAACGCTTCTAATCAATTGTAGTAGGTAGTAGTAGTAGTAGTAGCAGCAGCAAAATTCCTCACGTCAATTCACAAGTTACTTGTATAGTGAAGCTGATTGTGGTCTGGCCATCTTGTTTCATGCCTCCTGTACGTATGATCCCTGATCATCTTGCACTAACCGTGCCCCTACGACAAGCTCATTACGTCATGCGCCACGGATTACATACTTGCTGAGTACACCTGGACAGTCGCCGGATTAATCTTTGTTTCTGCCAGCATACCTGGCCCGTAGCCTTAAGAACCACAAGCCTACCTTGTAATCCGAGGGCGCGAGTTCGAGCCTGCGTATGGACCGGGCGACTCTCGCAGTATTCTTGGTCCACTTCCAGCTGGTGGTGATTATGCAGCGGCGGAGCGTCGGTACGGTATGCCGACGTACTGCGAATGCTTTAATACAACTTCTTCCCCATCTATGGGGTGGGGTTGATTCAACATGGATATCGAGCTCTGAGTGGCCAACACATGCCACAGTCGGTGGGAGGACACAAGCACACCTGTGTCTCTTCGCGTTCAAGTAAGCTCCATGCCTTTTTTCCGTCATTTTATGCACCAGCACCCACGTATGTCTATGTATCATTCCTTTTCTCCCTCTTCGTCTAGCTGTCTCGACGAAACTGAACTCATACGCCGGTAAGTCTCCTATCTTCTCCTTCATTGTTCGTGCACTACACGTCCGTCCGTTGTGGACTGTCCATTTTCTCACACCGTTTAACACATGTTAATACGAAGCGGCGTAGAATTCGCTGTCTATTCGTTTGGACTGCGTCACTAGGCTCCAGCTTCCTGCTTATTCCGAATTCTTCTGTCTAACATGAATAGACCTGATAAATGTGTCGTTTTCTAGCTGGGCTTGATTTACGCCTCCATCGCTATGCTGCAGCTACTTCAGATTGTCACTTGACTATCCCTTACGCTTACCTGGTCGCGTTAGCTTAGACCAGCGGTGTGCAAACTTTTTGCAAGGAGGGCTACATTGTGTGATGTAAAAATATGTCGGGCCATATTCAGTCTGACATTAGGATAATAACAGTAATTGCACAAGTACGAAAGAAGTACAAGCCTGAATTTATTATTTCATGATGAGGCCGCGGGCCATTTGAAATGTTAACGCAGGCTGCATTTGGCCCGCGGGACGAACCTTGGACATCTTTGGCTTAGACGAAAGTTACGCGTGACCTGAGCACGGTCTCTATTCACGCACGTATTCGGGTAACGCGCTGAGTCGTCGAAACCAGACAACTATGCGCACACGACCGGGGGATTAGACTTAGGCACACATGAAACACGTTGCTAAAGCGACGCACACGATCACGTGACCACGCGAATTCCATCCAGCCCACAAGAGGGTGAATACAAGACGAAGCGGACCTCTGTGAGTTTTTTTACGACCCTCAGGCCGAATCACAATCGGCACAATGATTCATTTTGGTGATTTACGCAAGAACATTGTTACTTTAACCCATTTGTGCCCCGACTCGGACTGGCTGCATACTGCTACGTTGTGGGCAGGAATCGAACTCTGCGTGACACAGCCCACACACTGGTTTGTGGCGCATTTTTGCGGGGTTATTTGACGTTCCCACTACGCTTGATTAGATCTGTACCCCGTGCAACCGATGGTAGGTCAACTCATTCGACCTTCCTTAGTCAAGGTCGCCACGATGTATAGCGTAACTTATTATTCTGAACGCTGTTGGCCACCCCTTGAGTTATTACACACATTGCCTGCAATAATAATGATAATAATAGTAATAATAAATACATACTGTTCAACTGGAGTTACGAGGTATGCGCATATGCCGTAAAGCAAATATCCGTTTATGACGATTGAGATGATAGTGACGAATCTTCTCTTGTATCTTGTGACATCCATACTTTCCCTCTTCCCTAAAAATCTACTCCATTTTTGTGTTTTAGTCGGCGCAACACTCGTACTTGCTATCTATCGCCCGCGAAGACAACAGCCTTCCCCATTTCGTTTACTTTATGTTTCTCTGACCATTGTACACATCCCCACTGGTTGCAACTCATTTACTGTGAACAAATTCAGTCGAAACCGCATGTCGACATGAGATCTGCCTACCCCTTTTGCTATCACTAGTAGCACATGCGCACACAATGTTCAAATCACATCATTGTCTTTTCATTCTTTTCTTTCCCTCACCGTGCACTTGGTTTTGCTACTCTTGTGGTTGATGTTTTGTTTAAACGCACTTGAAGTGTCTTCCATTCTTCCGGTGTGAAATTTATGCACTCTTTGGTGTTTGGCATGCGGTATCAAATACATCCAATCATGATACTCTTCTATTCTTCTTGGTTAAGGGTTTATCTTGCGAAGCCGAGTGACAACGCAACCCCAGGCGGGAATAGCTCCATCTACTTGCAAAAAAATGCACACTTCATGTGTGGATTTCTACCGTTTATTCAGGTGATAGATGTTGTTGCATTGAATTATCCATCCCGGAGTAATTGCAACTATTGATAGACATCCGCTGTTTCGGTCACAGTCATCCCTCTTCATTCGAGCGAGCTTTATTAGACGGGTTCCCTTAACTAATGCCGATCCGACTAACTCTTGAAACACTCAAGGAACCACTTTCACCGTTGACGTCACATTCCTCACCATCAATGCTTTTCGGCGTGAACTGTTGGTGTTGAAGTGAGACAGCTGTGCTTCATTAGATCATTCTGTGTTAAGAGTCATCTGCTACTCATTAGTTTTTGGTCCAGCCGCTCTATTCAACGCCATATGATGCACAGCGGAGACATTAACATTATTACCAAGATGTTCCAAGACGTCGCACTAGGCTAGTTGGCAATCGCAGAAGCTGACTTCCATCTTAGTTTGGAGTCCACTAACCTTGGGAATTGTAAATTCGCGAGGGGGCTTATTCTGTTGCTAATTTCCAAGTAGCTTGTACATTCTTAGATTCTGACCGGTTGAACTGTATCCTTATGTACTCAGTAGTGGGGATTTAGGTGTAATTTCAAATGAAATTCATCGCAATTACCTCTCGGTCAAACAGATTTCTACCCATCTTGAAAAGCACCAGACTTCCGTTTCTACCTTGTGCGTCTCCTCATTGGGGTGCGTTCCTTGGACCCCTGCCGGGTTCCGGCCCCATAACTTCCGGATGCCGGCAGCTTATGCCTCTAAGCCATGGATGAGGCCGAAAACCTACATGACTGACAGTTAACTACGATGTGGTGTGGCTCATCCTCCACTGCCATGCCAGTTACGAGTTGTGCAGAAGACAGTGGTTGGCCCCAGAGCTACGACTTTCTACATAGCGACCGTGCACGACACAGCACTTGGAAGCTATACGGACGGATCTTTGATTATTAACGGGTATCCTTATCTGTTCGCTCCTCACTCTGTCAATCGACTCCAGCTATAGAATTCCAGGTTTCAAGTTTGTTTATTTTCTGTTCTTAACCGCCTCTTTTTGACACCGAAATTGACGACATCGCTCCCGTTGCTGTTGCTGCTACTATAACTTCTTTCACCTGTTGCTTTGCTTATAATCACGATTGCAGAATCACGGTTTAGCAGTGCAATTTATTCTGCCCCCTGCTCTAGGTTTTGTTGTCCATACCGTGCGTTTGTTTCTGTTACTGTAACAGACCTCATCATCTCGTTAGCCCATTGAACAGTTGCCAGACGTACAGGCGATTACCCACCATGCTGGCCTTCCTTGACTTGAATACGAATTTGGTTCCATTGAGAGCACCAGCTAGTGTCGCTACCCTTGTTTGAGCGTCATACAACCTAAACTTCTTTCTACCTCAAACTCGCTTCTACATCTCTCTGAGTAGATTAAGACTGCGTGTACATGTTTTCCCACGATAGTGTGATGCAACAAGTCTGCTCTATTTCCACCTCATGTTGATCATTAATAGCCCCATGCCATCCGACTTCTATGGAGGGCATCCTGGTTAACAATCCGAACTTCCCCTCAAAGTGATCGATCAGTTTCATCAATCTGCTTCGTCAGTTCACCTGATGAATTACTGCACGTGTGGCTTTTCAAATTAACGACCGAGTATCGCTTACTCATTCATTGCGAAGTGCAATCGGTTTTGATTGATCAATTTGTTCCGCTTAGTGTTTCACTAGTATTTGATTCCTAATTGTATTGGGTTCGCGACCGAAGAGAGCGATTAGAATCTTAACATTTCGGAACTTCTTTCTGCTCCTAGTAAATGGTTAAAAGATACACGCCGTTTCAATTTCCTTAAAAGAACATTCCCCACCGACGTCTAGAGAGCATTGAATTCGTTGCGTTGCAACTTATCTGTGTAGCGCGTTCGTGTTAAATTTTTTTGAGAAATGTGTCCGCTCAAATCATTTTCCGTCCGATTTCGCCCAACTCCTGTCAAAGAACAACTTAGCTCCAAACAGCATGAATCTGACTAGGATTGCTTCCGCACATATGGACGCGTGTGTTGAACAACAACTGGTTGGAGACGCAAAAGCGGATCGTGCTTACGCTTAAAGAATTGTCGCTGGTTATCCGGGTCAAGTATGGGACCTTTTCAATCGAAACCCTCCGTCGTACTAGGACAAGGGCATTGCGAAGACTGCATAGCTTGCTATTTCGGGTAACCAATTCTCCATTTCCCACCGAAATGCGGAGGCACGTACATGATCTGTCATGATTGGGTTAAAAGTTTCTTCGATAGGAATGACATTCCGATTAGCACCAAGGAAAGTTGATATACTCAACGCACAGATTAGTTTTGAGCACTTGTATTACCAGCTCTGCAACCCAGATCAACGGAAGATGCCGGATGGTCCTGAGCAACATTGGTAGATTTATCGAACCAGTTCCCGAATGCTCCGATAAATCAACGGTGTTGCTTGTAAGCCGAACGCTACACGACAATCAAGGAGTTTTGAGAGAGATGGAACACGTGATGTTCCTGTAACCAGACAAAAGATCTGGTATTGTAGTTGTGCACAAGGTAGCTCACATTGCGAAAATGTGTACCATTTTTGGGAATGGACAGACGTTCCAGCTAGTCAATACGCCGAACAACAATATCCTGGTGCAGAAACAAGTAAACAGGAACCTCAGATTCTTTTACTACACGGATGTATCTCAGAGCCACAGTGCCGGCAACTAAAACCGACTGGGTGGCGTTCCGAGGTTACACAAACTGGGGATTCCACTGCGCCCGACCACAAGGTCTCTCGGTGGTTAGCGGAACTGTTGGAGCCTGTTCGTATCCCGCTGTCAACCTATTGCTTAAAAGAGTTTTTGAGCTGATTGATTTGCTTGAGCAATTGACGCTAGGTGCTGAGCTGATGTTTTCAATAGATGTGAATTCCGATGTAGTCATGAGCAGGGGATTTTTGATATAATTAATTGAGGTTCTTCGCAGCCAGCTTTCAAATCAGATACTCGTCCACATGCCCGGAAAAGCACTGGACTGCAGTTTCAGCCTGTTGGGCATCATCAGTAGTGCGCATCCATCGGATCCACCAGAATTCGAACCCATGACCACCAGCACTACTGACGATGCCCCACAAGCTGAAACTGCAGTCTAGTGCTTTTCCGGGCATGTGGACGACTATCTGATTTGGAAGCTGGCTGCGAAGAACCTCAATTAATTAGATGTGGATTCATTTTTCACCAACATGCCAGTGTGTGAGGCAGTCAACGATTTATGCCAATTCTTACAGAGCCAAAACCTGTCCATAGGTTTCCTTTTAGAATATCTGAATAATCTAATTCTGTAATGCAAACAGAATGTACGGTTTGCATTTGAAGGGACTGCGTGCAAACAAATTGATCGTGTCGCAATGGTCAACCCGCAGTTCAACGTGGACAAATGTAAGGTCCTCTCCATACGATACCAGAGTACCTATTTCTACAGGCTAGGAACTCAAGTACTGCAGTGATCCTCCGTTGAGCGCGATCTTGGCGTGCTTGTTCAGGATAACTTGGGTTGTTCCAAGCAATCCGCAAAGGCCTCGAAAACTGGTAACCAGCACATCGGCTTGCTACGACGGGCGTTCGGACAACTAGACACCACTATTTTCAGACAGATGCTGAATGCATATGTTCGCAATTCAAGCATGGCAGCCACGGCTGAAACACGACCTTAGAGCACTGGACGAACCTCAACGTCGGGCTTCTAACTACGTCACTGGCATGCGGCACCTTCCATACGAACAGAGCCTGGAACATTTGGGAATATTCAGCAGCAGTATTCCCGACTACGAGGCGACTTGGTTATGGTGTACTTGATTTTACACAATCCAAATCATGTATGCCGTTCTTTACTGCAACTCGGCTGTAACACCAAACTTAGAGGTCACTTCTTAAAATTAGCAGGACCGTACACCAACCTGGCGTGTCGTAGAAACTTCTTTTCCGTTCCTGTGTGCCAAGCCGAATCGGTTGTTTCTGCACCCACGTTAGCCATAGTTAAAAGTCGGTTGGATGACGCACTCTTCCACTTACATTTTTCTACTTGGCGCTACTCTCCACCCTACTCCCGGGAAATACCTTGGATTTTTTTCTCTCGCCTATTAAAGCTATGGAAATACTCGGACTGAAGGGGTACTACATTACATACGGTATGTCCATTCTTTTGACAGTAAAACTACTAACTGCTTTTTTCATTTATGTTTTTTGATCATCCACCAGACTTCCCGCTATGCTAACCTATTGCTGATCAATTTCCCGGTTCTTGCACGCCCTAGCCGGTTATGTCAAGCTCCCTAGTTGCTTGCGACATAATGGTACTCGTCATCCGGATTGCCTCACTTACCATTAACCGGATGGGTTTCACTCAAATTGATACACAGCGTGTAGACAAGAACATTTACTCGTCTCACTTCCCCTACTCCTTGAATACGACTCCTTAATGGCTTCTCTCTTCTACAAACTCTTCAGCGGAAGGCAACCCACTGGGATACGGATTAGATGTTTCACGACTGCCGGAACCCAACTCTTGATCTCTTCTAACTGTTAGCTATAGTATACATTCTACCAGCGTTGAGCACCCATACTTGAGTCAGTTTCACGCAATGCAATGAGCGCTGCTGAAATTCGCGCACTGTGATTTCCCCCAGGCACCGACACACTTTCGACACAACCTGACTATCAATTCGAGGTGCACGAGTTCTGCTCAGTTGTTGACCATCTTGTCCTTCATGAGTTGACGACCATTGCGCTCGATTCAGAGGTTGGGGGTAGGTGGTGAATATATGCATTATGAAGCGATGTCTGCTCCCGTTGAGAAGAGAAGCGCCTCAGCAATGTGTCCTGGTCGTGTAATGTGTGCTAATAGGAGTGGTCATTGGATTCGTCACGATGCAATATCCTATGTTGGCCTGAGAACTTGACGACTGAGTACGTGAAATCCAGAGATCTTGGCTAACCTGGTCACCGTATCGCGAACCCGCGCAGTGTACACACGATCTCATAATGCTCGCAGATTATTCGTGGTAGATTATTGAATGATGCGATAAACCGGTGCAATCGTAAGCGACTCTGTCAGCTTTTTAATTTATTCATTCCACTCATTGCATGCGTTGCCTTTTTCCTCGGCTTGTGGTTCTTCATTTGGTCGGAAACAGCAGCAGAAGAAATCGCAACCTTCCCGTCGGAAGTGTTCGTTTGCCTCTCGGTCTTCATTATCCGTTGATTTCCCACACTTGTGTTTCTTTGCTTTACTCAGATAGACTATTACAAAAATGAACAGTGAAAGCAACCATACGAAAGTGATCAAAGTCATGAGAGTGATCACATGAAGTGAGCCAAGAATCATGAAAGGCACTTGTATCGCGCTAATGTCCGTTTGGACCTGTTTGACTGTTGTCATTGCCGTTTGTATGTGGGGCAGGGCTGTTGAAGTAAACAAAAGAGAGAAAAGCGAGAGCATTGTGATCAAGACCAATGTGCTTTCGAGCTATTCATTGGGAGTACGCTCATACTCTGGTCTGCGATAAATCTAGGGAAATATGACATTCAAAAATGTTCACCTTGTAATTTAACCTAACTTAAGCGTAGAGGTAAATCAATATAAAGTCTTAATGTTCATCATTTCGTTGTGCGTTGAATGTTTGGGTTTATCATCATCATTATTATTATACACGTTAGCTAGAGGGGGGAGAATACCTCAGCTACAGTGCCACAGTGAGGCTGGACCTTACCGTGGTGCCATGGTTTGTGTGCCTCAGTGATCCGTTGAGCTATGCTGGGTGGTGCTTTTGCACCTTCAGAGTCACTCATACCAGATTGGTCAATGGTTAGAGGCCAGACAAACTCAGCCTCCTGGTCCTCCAAGTTGAGGGTTGGAATAAGGGTGGCTGCCTATTACTTAAAACGGACAAACACACCGGGAGCGACACACACAAGTTCATCTTCAGTACCGAGCACGCCTGGCGCAAAGCAGCTGTCACTGTCAACTCCAGTGGTGCCCTCTAAACAACCTGAATTGCCGGCAAAAAGTATAAAGCCAACACTCGCTAGACAAAACCACGCTGCGCTAACTCTCGTGTGCACCAATGTTCCCGAATCCAAATCTGGAACAATAAAAGGCAAGTTGCAAGACGATCGCAACCAGTGGAGTTCCATCTGCGAGGCGATTGGCATTCGGGTTGAGCCAGCAATACTGCAACGCGTAGCACGTCACCCGACCTCAGTGCACTCTGGTGAACCTCGAATTCTTCGAGTAACACTAAACTCAGCAGATGAGACAGAGGCTGTCCTGCTCTCAGCAGTTCGTCTTCGCAACTCACCGAGCGGAGTGCGCATATTACCTGATCTACCTTGGAAAGACCGCGCAAAAGAAGCAGTGGAGCAACGCGGTATTGCTACTAGGGATAGCAAGAAAACAATATTTGTTCATGGTGTTCCCGAGCTCCTGCATGCTTTTGATCACGATGCACAAACACATGATCGAGAGCAGTGGTGCTACATCCGCGAAGCACTCTCTGTAGACAATGTTATTGCCAAATCCCTAACAAGAGTTCCGTTATCACCTAACTACAAGGGCTGCGGTCCAAGGCTAATGAAGGTAATACTACACTCTGAGGGAATGACGCAAGTTCTGTTGGATAGCTGGCTAAAGTTTCGAGCTAGGTTGCCAACAGAAATACGGCTAAAGGCAGCAGGTGTACGACCAAAAGTCGGAAGAAATTCGATAGAACTTGCAAACGCTGCAAATTCTTTATTTGCACAGTCCTTCGGAGAGACGGACACAACAGCGCCCACGTCACACAGGAGGACCGAGCACAGCATAGTGAACCATCAGTTCAGGAACGCTCAATAATGTCATGTAACACGACTGAAATATACAAACCAAAAAACGATTAATTGCCGGCCACCTAACGGCCGGCTTAAAAACGAACACCAACTTGACATCCACCAATGAACTCCTAACCACAAAAGCCCTAACTTGCATGTATACAAACGCTCAAGGCCTTCGAAGCAAGTTGGTCGAACTTAGAGAACTCCATGCCTCACAACCGCGGGACCTCGTCATGATTACAGAGACATGGTTAAACCCTGAGATAACCGACTGTGAGATCAAGTTACCCGGTATGTCGCTGCTTCGGACCGATAGAACCGGAATGGGTGGCGGTGTGATTCTTTACTATAATACAAGCCTCCGATGTGAAGTTATCGATCACCCGGAAATCCGAGCTCCCGATTCGCTTTGGTGCCGCCTTTGGTTGCGAAACAAGGACACATGTCTACTAGCCGTGGTTTATCGCCCGCCAAACTCAACGTCGGAAATGGACTCCAAACTGTACCACGTTTTTCAGTTTGCTTTGAACAAGTCCTACACCCACATTCTTATCGCGGGAGACTTTAACGTGCAAGACATAGAAACGCCGGCAACTGACGGTACGCAGTTTAAAGCCTGTTTGCAAGAACTTATTGCTAGCCACCCTCTTTACAACCACGTAACCTCTCCCACCAGATTTCGAACTTCTAACAAACCGTCGATACTGGATCTTGTGCTAACTAACGAAGAACTCATGGTTGGCGGGATAGTTACAAGCACACCACTGGGTCGTAGTGATCATGTCACCCTACTCTTTGATTATATATGCTATGCCGAGTACCCGGAAAAGGAGGAGGATAAAGTGCACACTGTCACGCACTACAATGTGTTGTCCAAGCTTGTTAGGGATACATCTTGGACTTTCTTAATCAAATGCCCCTCAGATCTGGCCTGGGATATGTTTACAAGGACTTTGAGCACACTGGTAGCGCAAGCATCGGAACAGAAGTCCTTCCAACCCAAAAACCGGAGTAAGTCATTTCTGAGGAGCAGAACACGTAAATGTATGTCCCGAAGGGATTTGGCATGGCGAAGTCACCAGGGTTGCCCGAATGCCGAAACCTGGACTGCATACGTGACCCATCGTAACTTCTGTGTGAAACTGATCCGCGAAGACAAGGTCACGCATCAGCAGAAGTTAATGAAGCGATTCTGCACTAACCACAAACTCCTGTACAGGCACATTAACGGCCTTCGAAAGGTAAAGCGAGGGGTTCCGGCGCTAGTCATGGCTGATGGATACACGCGGTCAGCAATGGAAGCAGCTGATCTCCTACGGCTTCATTACTCCCAAACGTTCCAACAAGTGTCGAGCCCGAACATTCACCTCATTTCTAATACTCCACCATCTGGTTTAGAAAACATCACCTTCACTACGGAGGCTGTGTTGAAGAAGTTGTTATCCTTGCGTATCCACAGTTCTCCCGGAGCTGATAACATCTGACCAAAGGCTCTACAGGCAGTGGCTAGTGATCTAGCAGAACCACTGGCTGTTTTCTATCAGCGATGCCTAGAGGAAAACCTTATTCCACCAGTATGGAAGCAAGGGGTCATCACTCCTATCCATAAAGGAGGTAGCCGCACTGATCCTGCGAACTACCGTCCAATAACACTACTTCCCGTACTATCCAAAGTGATGGAATCAATCGTCGCAGACGCGCTGATGCAATACTTGGAAAGCCACAATTTAATAGCCCCAGAGCAACATGGCTTTCGTCAAAAGCATTCGTGTAATACTAACCTATTAATTGCACGTAATAGCTGAACTGAAGCTGTTGATGATGGAGTAGGAGTCGATGTCATCTACCTGGACTTTTCAAAAGCGTTTGATCGTTTAGACCATCGAGTTCTCCTTCAGAAGCTTCGGAACTACGGCATTGGCGATCCAATCCTGAGTTGGATTAGCAATTTTTTTACAAGAACGAAGGCTAGTAGTGAGAGTCCGAGAATCATTTTCTCATGCAATCGACGTGACGTGTGGAGTACCACAAGGCTCGGTTCTTGGACCTCGTCTATTCTTGGTGTTCATTAACGATTTGGCGAGATCAATTACTTCCGATTTCTTATTTTTCGCTGATGATATCAAGATATGGCGAAGGATCAGAGGACCGGATGACCATGAACGGCTCCAGTGTGATCTTAACACAGTGTCGAACTGGTCAGTTCAAAACGCTCTACCGTTCAACGTAGACAAATGTCGCGTAGTACAATTACGCCATAGACATAACTACACCTACATACTTGGGACAAACGAATTGCAGAATAGCTCCCAGGAACGTGATCTTGGTGTGATCGTACAGAGCGACCTCAACTGTTCAAAACAGGCTGAGGTAGCTGCGAAAAGAGGCAACCAGCACGTCGGCATGCTGCGAAGGGCATTCGGGAGAGTTGACCCTTTAATCTTCCCAATGATGCTCAATTCCTACGTGCGCCCGCAAGTTGAGTACGCAATCCAAGCTTGGCATCCTTGGTTGCAACGCGACCTAGAAGCGATAGAGGCACCACAACGGAGGGCAACAAAGAACGTGAAGGGCCTGCGGTGTCACTCTTACCACCGAAGGCTGAAGTTGCTGGGAATTTTCAGCGGACGTTATCGAAGGCTGCGCGGCGATCTCATATTAGCGTATCAGATATTGAGTGACCCCAACCACGTATGCTGCCATTTGCTGAAACTTAGCCACAACACGCAGCTCAGGGGTAACTGCTTAAAGTTGAAGGAACAATATAGCCGTCTAGAGTGTCGACGGAATTACTTTTCCCTTCGGGTTTGCAAACCATGGAACGCACTCCCAGACTCAGTTGTATCCTCTCCTACCCTGGATGTTTTCAAAAAACGATTAGATGTTGCTCTCAGCTCCCAACATTTTGTTACCTAAGCTCCTCTGTTGTGGATTACGCCAGGCATGTTTTCAACAGGACTAATGTATCAAATGGACCTAAGTGAGCGACCATATTTCATTTTCTCACTCCTTACCTCAACTATCACTGCGCCACAGTGTCTTTCTGAATGTTTACGCGCGATATTTCTTTTTCATTTTACACTGATGTTAATTATCAAAGTATTCATCTCGGCAGACGTTCGATAGATGACCCAGACATATTTTAATTGCATCATATTCATATTCACCGCTACCATCCTACGGGACGTGTCAAGCACTTGCTTTTATCCCGTGATAAATCATTGTTCATTGTTCATTGACTCCTTGGAGCCCAACGCCAAACCCGCTGCCTTGCGGTCAGGTTTTTGAACCAAAGGCTTTGGTTGAGAACCCTAATCGTTCTCCTGTCTGGGCCTGGGCAACCTGACAGTATTCTGCTCACGCAATACAACGAATCTCTCTTTAAACAAATTTCTGATGCTCTGGCCACCGCAGAGGATAATCAACAGGGTCCTATCTGCTGCATGGGGCAGGGTAAATAGGGGTTTAGATGCTACTGTTCAAACGTTTTCGTCTTCTTATTCCTCCTCTTACGCTTTTTTACTCTTACCGTCCCCTTCCAACTTCACTTATATCCCCCCAGTTTTCAGCCCCCCTATTCTTGGCCCTCCCCCAACATGCTTTGCTAGGTATTTATCTTCTAATTTCAACTCACATGTGAACGCAGAGCGTCACTCCTCTCCTGTCGACAAGCCCATGTCCAACCAAGCGGTCCATTCCAATTCATCGGCTTCCATTTGGAGCCCTCGTTTGGGGTTATGTCAACCAGGAAGCGAGCTAATATGGTCCCATCAGAGGAAAACTTATGAATCACATCGAGCTCTTCGTAAATTCCCAGCAGGATCATTCATCCCCTGAATTTGAAATTCACCTTTGGTTAATTTCGAGACTAGCTGCCTGACACTGCATAATAGTGATTACTGGAGTGGGTTTTTGCTCATCTTGGAAGCGTCGCTCTGGAACCACCAGAAATTCGGACATCCTTTAGTCAGCATCACAGCTTGGGATGGCTCAATAATTCATCACGCTTCGGACTATCTGCTTACTCTGCTTCACCCTGTGTTTCCGAACATCGCCACAATTGCTCCCACCAAATGCTCTGATTGTAGGTTATCTCACGTCTGTCATTTCTCAATCAAGCCATTCAACGGTACTTTTAAGCTGATTCATACTGCGGTGCAGTCTCCCTAACAGTTGTCATTCATAAACTTGTGTCTGCATCCGATGTCACTGACTGTCCAGTTGACATTCTCATCTTTCTGGATACCAGCAAATGTTGCAAAGGATAGATAATTTGCACATTGAATGCGTAAACCGCGCTCGACGATAGGCTGGCGTCAGCCCTACGTGGCCGAGCCAGCGCATGTGGTGTCGGTTGAGAGTATTGTGGAGACAGGGGCTGTTCACTCTAAGCACTTGGTCTTGGACTTCTGTGTTACTTACGTGATGTTGCCACCACACACCAACAATCCATCACAGACAGTAGTTGTCAAAAGCCAATAACCGTTTCACGTCTTCCGTGTGCATAGGCCAAGTCTCACAGCTGTACAAAATTACTGCACAAACGGGGGCATTGTACACTCTGATCTTAAACTTGAGGCTGACTTCCTGACAACGCCACAGGATCAGTTCAGTTTTGTTGAACAACTATGATCTGGGTACTGAAGTACAGTGGATCCAGTCGCCATGACACGTCACAAGATTAACATAAATGACAACGGCAAGAAAATGAGGTCAAATGTAGCTGGAATCTAAAGAAAATGTGAGCAATAAAGAAGCGCACAAAACTAATCTGAATGGAACATTTGCATCTAGATGCGAGGAATCAAGTGCAGGAACGCAACTGACTGCGCGACTCCACCATTATCTGATAGGATCTCCGACCACTGGTGTGTATCATCCCGGTGCTCCCACCCACAAAGACGACATGCACTAGCCCGGTCAATTTCATGCTTTTATGTCACGTCATCGACTGGCCACCTCGCGGCTTCACCCAACTTGCTGCAGCCACGGCATATAATGCACGAAGAGGAAGCCGGTCAACGGGCATACGGAGGACATGGCGTCGGCAATGTAAGCGGTTAATATTCAGCAAACAATCAAGTATGTCACTAGAAGGTTTCTTGTCCAAACCAACTGGCGGACCTCAGCCCTGTTCATCATGTGTTCCCACTAGACTTGAGCAATACTCCACAAGTACCGGTGGTCGAACGCGCCCAAGCGTTTATTGTCTTCACTGCGAACTGGCTAGGTTTGATCTATCCAATACCACCGGCCTTATCGTAGCGTTAGACACACTACTTTTCACTGACAGCCGTCTCCATAGATGGTTGAGTCTTTGGAAACCCACACGGGCCTTGCTGATACGCAAACCTTCCTAGTGATATGACCATTAGAGGTGAACCGATTCACCACCTACAGCGCCTATTTTCTGATACCTAATACCGGTGGTGCCTCGGACCAGTCTTGTAACAGTACTTTGCACTTTGAAGGTGCGAAGCACCTGCTGAAGCATGCATCGCTACGCACCAGTCTACCTAGTAGTGTTTGCATAGCCGCTGCGTCAGACCCATGGAGAGCTATGTCGTCCGCATGCTCCAAGTTTATCAGTCGGTCATCTGGCAGTACTTCCACTGCGGTAGAATCTGAAAAAACCGAGTCATTTATGATCATTTCGATCACAAGTTGAATATAAAAGGAGATATAGGACAAATTTGGCGGACGCCATTTGTTGAGAACTCAGGGACAGGTTCCTACAGACCCTTACGCGGCGTCGGAAATCAAGGTAGAGAGACTTCAGAATAGAACGGAATTTAGCTCACACGCCGTTTACGGATATGCAGTACCACAAGCTAGCGTGATCAACAGAGTCGGAGGCGGCTTTCAAGTCCACGGAAACCAACATAGTCAGTCGTCTGTGTCCTTTTTCTAACTGTTGACTGCCGGCCCGCGACCTAAAGAAAACAAGCTTGCTTTGTTATCTGACGACGCGGGTTCGAGCCTGCGTATGGACAGGGAGATTCTCGCATTATGCTTAGTCCACGTGCCACTGGTGGTGGTTATGCGGCCGCGAAGCGTCGGCACTGCGTACCGGCGTCCTGCCGATGCCTTTTTTGCCTTATGCTTGACGAAGAGTAGATATTTGTTTGACGCCGCTACGGCCAGGACGAGTCAGTCTGGCTTTCAACGATTCTGTTCTCACAAGGATTACTAATTCGTCGAAGAATGATATACCCGCGAGAAGTTTGTGACAACAGAACTAAGGCTAATGTCTCGATGGTTTTCGCACGCAGTACGCCTACCCTTTTTGAATATGGGAACGGCAGTCACTAGTTTGAAGGCACCTCCAGTTTCCAAAATCTTGTTAAACGGAAAATCAAGTCACTTCCATCGTTCAGAAAATATGTAGGTAGTTCGTCGGGTCCAAGAGCCTTGTTTCGTTTCAACACGGTGAACTCGTGTCAAATCTATTCCAAGTTGGGTAGTGTGACATCGACTTCCAACTTTAGCCCAGGTGATTAAGCAGACGGCAGCGTCGCAGTTGCCTTGCTGAACTGCCCTACAAAATCTTCCGCCAAAATGTCGTGTCGACGAGGCTGTGTTAGAGAGGAAAAACGGTCAAATGCTGGGATGCACTTTGGTGGCGTAAAGTAAGGCTCCTTAGTCCTGCGAACAAGTCGGCTAGCTCAGTGAAGTCTCGCCCGCGTTGGTGGCCGAGCCGCGTAGGCCTCGTGTGAGCCGTGCCAAGATTCCAGAGCCGCGACATTTGAGAAAATTTTTCGGGGGTCAAACTAATACGGAACCGGAGATGTCTAGCCCGGCTGAGTCTAGGTGTCAGCCAAGACGCCCTAACTGCAAGCATCAAACGTACTTGGCATACGGGGGCGGAAGCTTCGAGCCTAAATGTCAGTGTGACGGCATATGTTCGACTTATACATAAGACCATGAATAATTCTAATAAATCGCTCTGTGTTCAACCAAGTTTTCTCTTCCGATTTTCCCCGGATAAATTGAACGCGGCACTAGGCAATGAGCGAAGACAAGTCAGCGTTACGACAGAGCGTTTACGACACTAAGAATGAGTCAGCTATCCGTCTTTCTCAGCTATCATCCCACTAACTGGAATTTTTTTCAAACCCTTGTTCTGGATGAACTGAAGCACTGCTCGGTTATTTCCCATAGCACTGGCTTTCTCCATCTCACTGGCGCTTGAACGGTGTTCATTGATTTGTAACGGGTAAAAACGCGATTGTTTAACAAGTCTCGGAGTGAGGATTATAAAAGCACAGTTAAAGGGAACTTCGGGTATGAAGTGACTCACTAAGCTATTCAGATGTACACTGATGTCGGTTTCATCACCGCTACGTTACGGTGAGAACTGATGAATGTATAGCTTGATTCGCGTTATTTTGTCCTCTGAGTCAAGCGGACTATATCACTTAATGCAAATAGGATAGCGTGTCGTCGAGACTTGTGTAGAACGTTTGCGTTGGAGCAAAAATGACCTGGGTTGAGAGGGGTTTCTGTGTTCGGGATATCCGAAGGGAGAGAAACGTTTGTCGGTAATCAAGTTAACTGTAGTAGGCAGTACGTTTGATCTTTTGGAATTTCAGGTTAGTATTTTGGCTGAGTTGCAACAGGTTACGACAAGCGTGACTTGGATTCGTCAGTATTAAGTAAACTATGACGAGGTCTCCTCGCTGACGCCGATATTCACCGCTTTACAGACCAAAGGCTTGCAGTCTGCGCTGGAAGGGTAGGTGAAACGCTCCTCTAACGCATTCAGACACCCTGCTTAGTGAAGAATCATGCGCAACAACATCGTTTTTGCACCATGGACGTCGAGCTTGGATCGCCTATTCCACATGGCGCCTCACGTAAGCGTTTGGCATTTACGGAAACATAGATGACTCGAGCTTTCCGAGGGTCCTTTGTAAGAGTCTGAGGTGCTGAAGGACTCTTTCCGATGCCTTTTCAGCCTGTTTCGTGCAGCCAAGGTCATCCTGCACGAAAACCTCGAGGTCGCTATCCCGGGAAGCAAGTTGCAACCACTGGCCCCCAGGTCGATATACATAGGTTTGCTAATGTCTTACGTTCACAACTTCGCACTTCGTCACGTCGAACTGGAGCCGGTTCTCGGATAACCACGTATTAACCCTGTAAAGATGGCTCTGCAATGCCGTATCATCGCCTACTGTCTTGATATCATGTTAGATTTTGCCATCGTCTGCAAATAGTAAAAAGTTAAACTGGTAAAGACTAGCAAGATCGTTGGTGAATACTAGGATTAAACGTGGTCCCAGTACCGATCGTTAGGGCACACCACACTGGACTTCAGTTGGGTCAGAGATGGAGCTACGGTCTCTCACATTCACTTGATGTTGAAGGAGGAAGTTGCTTGCCCAACAGGGTCGCCGTTTCCATAACTTCCAATTTTGTGGAGAAAAATGTGGTGGTGCAGGCGGTCAGACACTTTAAAGAAGTCCAGGTATACGATGTCGAGTCCTACTGTGACATCGATTGATTCCCTCTAGCTTGTTTAGGCTGACGGCAAGTTTGCAGCGCATGTCCGATTTCGGCGGAATACGTGCTATGTGATATCTTTGTTTCCATGAGTGCCTCTGCGATAATTCCTTCCATTACTTTGGATAGCACCAGGAGGAGAGTGATTGGACAGTATTTCGAGGGCTCCGCAGGATTGACATGCTTGTAAGCAGGAGTGTCTATTCCATGTTTCTACGTTGTGGGAACCTTCATTTCATCAGAGCATCGTTGAAAGATTGGAGCTAGCTTTTCAGCAATACTCCTGGCTGCTGTCTGTGCAACCTTCGGTTTTCTGTCGTCCACGCCAGGAGGGTTGCACACTTTCAATGACAATAGTGATCTCATAACATTTGCTGCAGTGAAGCATACGTGGCTTAACCCTGGGGACGGAATGAGCTGTGTCAAAAACCGGTGTGCTGACGATTCACTGTGGAGAATACGGATAAAGTGTTGCGGAAGCGCGTTCGCCGCCACGCATGTAGTTAGCTGCTGGCTATCTGTTGTACGCAGAACTGGGATTCCGCGCTGCACTATGCATAGCTTATTGACGTGCCTGTACAGCATTTTAAGAGTAGGACTGAATTTCATCGTGAAGTCCTGTTTGTATTTGAGTTCCTCTTTACGGATCAACTTGATGCACTATTTCCGTTGAGTTATGTAGGCACCCTTGGCCTACGCACTAAGCCTGAGCGATGTGCTAGGCTGAATCCTTAAGGCCGTGTATTTTCGGGTCCGGCTCCTTAGAAAGGACTTCTATTGTCTCGGGAGAAGCAGTTCGGCTACTGACGCATTTGCTACCAGCCAAGTGAATTGGGCGACAAACGCTTTCCAGGCGATATCAGGCGGTTGCTCGGCTAGGAACGACCAGTCGGTTTCTTGAACGTGGTCGGACAGGATATCGCAATAGGTGACGATATGGGTTTTCTCATTATTTCGGTTGATGTATTCCATGTACCAAATATAGCGGGAGAGTGCGATCACATGATCGCTACAGCCAAGCGGTTCGTCTATGGTCACTCTATCGACTATTATTTTCTCGTTGTTGCTCACAAGATATGAAACAGATGGTTCGCCACATGTTTTGTATCGCGTGGGATAGGTGACATGGTTGTATAGCGGTAAATCGTCGATTAATTTTTGCAAGTCAGCCATTAATTGTTCGCAGAGAGAGTCATAGATTTCGATTGCTTGACCGTGCCAGAACTCGCTTCATAGTAGAAGTTAAGTGATGGTCTATTTTCTGGGTGGACATTGGAGGGCGATAAACTATTGCTAATAAAAGCACATCCCCCACATCTCAGGTGCAGACAATACCAAAGGGAGTCAACAACTTGAGTGTCTGGATTGTCGATTATATCGATCAGCAGGTCAGCTCGGTGCTACAGAGCTACCCCGCCTCCTTCTTGATCAGCCGTTTCGCAGGAGTATAGTGCCGGGAAGAGCTATCTCACTATCTGTTATCTTCGTATTCAGGCGTTTCGGTTACCATGACGATGTCGCAAGGCGTTGAGACCTGGCGAGCACGAAGTTCGATTAACTTACTGTGATTACCTTGTGCGATGGTATACAGTCAGCTGAGGGACTCACAGGTTAGCAGCTTGTTTGTGGATGCGGATTTACATTGAAAGTTTATACGCACCCCTGTGGGTCGTCTGCCAGTCTTTTTTGTGTGAAACCACCGACACAGGCTCCAGGACCATTCCGGGTTAGTGTGTAAAGCCCTCAGTGTCAGCAAGTGGCAGATAACCTACTCCTTCTCTTAACAATGCTCCGGTTCTGAGCTACGTGCTGATGGGTTACACGGATGACCTGCTTGTTCATTGCTACTTTGTCTATTTGTGACCGTGTGTCCATCGCCTTTAGGCATAATTCGAACGGCAGATTTTGCACCTTTCGTACCACACTTCGAGCGCCTTTTCTGCCATCTGTTTGTATTTCAATGTTACTTGCATCCTTCGGGCGCACTCCCTTTGCAGTTTTCTAATGAGTGTAACCTCGGTGTCTAATCGGCGATCACGTTTTCGAGCGAGAGCATTTCACTGATGAAGCGCCATACCTTCCAGTCATGTGCTTGTGCCTATAGCTCGCTTGAGCTTTGAAGCTCGAGGACACCCTGGACACGGATCGACTTTACGTCCTCGTGTCTACAGTAGTCATTCGGTTTTCGTTAGCTTTTATGACATTCACTTCATGGAACATCTGCATAAATACGTACAATGTATGGGTAGAAAGGAGACGGGTGACAATCATTACCTCTGCATCATTTCTTGACTGAAATGTTACTAGGAAAAATCGCGGCTCACTGTAGTGGATGACGAATGAGGTGCATCATACTGGTCGGCTTAACTTGGACCCTTATTAATTGACACATGGAGTTCCATTGTTTCTGGTCGTCTAATAGCTTGTCTCCAATGAAGTTTGCCCCGGATTCAGGCACATTAGAGCATATAACAGTTAGGGAATTATGGATTTTTGTTGTTCTCCTCTTTGGTGGGGGTGTGCGGATGTTTCGTTTAGTCAGACAACAGATGGCTTCTACGCTGTCGCGGTAGTAATGGCAACACTAACTACGATGAATGGTGCCTTTGTCATGTGGGTGGTAACAATGGATATGATGTTGTCGGTCCCTCAGCACTATTGGATCTAACGCGCAACTTTGATGAGGCAAGTGCTACCAACGCATCTTTAGGAGCAGTCCCTAGTATCGGGATGTTTACATGTGGATCGTTGCTCACGTTCGACCTGGCAGCTCATTCCCGAATTGGAGTTTGATGTTGGGCATCGAGTTCGAGGTGGTAATTCCAGTGGGACAGCTCTTACGGTGGCTGCTTGCTCTAAAATCTGTGTCAGTCTGTTGCACTTCTGCGCCCATACAGCTATACATTTGACGAGTAGAATAGCCGTACACTGATCGCAGAACCAAGGGACCTTTCGGTGTGCCGGGAGGAATAAGTACAGAGGCATACGGAGTAGAGCCACAGCTTATTCACAGCAAACGCAAACTTCCTCGACACGCACGTCACTGTTGAAAATTTTCCGGAAGAATGTGTTACAGACATGCATTGTGCTGATTGAGTTGTAGCCTATTCCACAGCGTAACCAACCCTTGAGTCTGCTAATGCCGTTTGCTAGAGTCGATACTAGGCGGTGGTCTGAAGAGATGTGAACTTGATCAACGCAACAAGTGCGTTCAGACTTACGGTATCAATAAGGGGATGCGTTAACTCCATACGAAGTTCTCCTACACAAGCTGAGGGCATGCAGTGTTGGTGTATCACTGCATTAATGGGTAAGCTATATCTTTATTATACGAAAGTGGCGGATACAAGTAGATGACCATCTAACCGATTGATATCTCTCTTTTGACAGCTTACCCAAAGACACAGTACTGGGGCCCATTTGTTTTTCATCTACATCAATGAATTACCTCAACTTTTCGTGCTCCTTATGCCTTGTTTGAGGACGATATAGAGATATGGGAAGACTGCGATGTACTTTCCTATGGCTTCGACCGTCTGTCTAAGTGGTCTGCAAAAGATCACCTACCGGTTAACCCAGTTAGGTCGTTATTTATGAGCCCTGGGCATGGTGGTGATTGGCGTACGTACACCTTACCAACCAGCCACCTCATCGCCCATTTTCTGTGATGGGTCCCGGCGTGCTCTCATGCTGCGATTTGAAGTTCGTAAACAACATGAACCGGTTACACGGAAACGGATTGCACACGCCTTGGGCGCTCAAACGCAGGCTCTGCACTTTTTTTAAGAAACTGCCACTCGCCTATTCTCTTCCATCATAAGACCAATGCTCGAGTACCTCCGACCCGCCTATTGTCCGATCATGCTAGGTGCAAAACTGAAATGTGTTCAGACTCATCCCCAAGTTACGGGATATATATTAAGAAGACTGATGCACGGGACTAGGACTGTATACCCTGTCGCATCGCAAGTTTCGAGTTGCCCTCAGTATGACGCACGGGATGTTTCATCTAGGTGGCTTCCCCATGCTGAGGCCATTGCTGCATGTGCGCGCACCAAACAGCACTCGCAGTCACCGGTACAAACTTATAGTACCAGATCTGAAGCGGATGGCTCACCTCTAAGCTTTGAGCGTGAGTTGGTGGAACAGTTTGTCCGAGAAATTGTCTAAGCAAAATCGGCGTTAGAATTCAAATTCTTTCAAGACACACGATTTGCGGATTTTCGATTTAGATAACGCATTGCACCTGAATAGGGTATTGTACATGTATAATAATTGTTTAGATGAGCGAGATTTAATGACCCCATTCCGCTTGCGTGCCTGATCTAATTTCGATGACGCAGCAAAAATCAGCCTCTTCTTTCACAGCATTTAGTCTTCTGGTATTCAAGTGCGCTCCAAATGAAATGACATTGCCTTATCAGTGCTTTTGCTGGTAGCCCTCGGTGCACATAATGTTACATAACCATTACAAGCTACGCCTCACATCCTTTCAGTCTGCATATATTTACTGCGTGGTTATGTTCTGCATTAGCTAGCGGACAAGTTTGTACTCAAAATGAGTCTGCAATGTTTGGTTTTTGGTCAACCCCTTGTGTGCAACGGTTTTTGGAGAAGCATGTTTCTCCTCTGGTGTCGGCACTACTGGCCCCTCTTATCGTTTTGCAGACTCCAGCACTCACAATTGTATATGGACTGTGTTGTCGGTAAGTGCTCACACGCCATTGAAAATGCGTTTCACATTGCCTCATAAATTTCATCAGCGGCAATCTACGCACATATATATACCTCACTACGAGTATCACTAACAAGATTGAAGTACAATGCGAATAACGAAAATTCTGTTCATACATCCAGCGCAGTCTAGGGTTGGAAAATAAACAGTGTTGAACACACAGTACTGCTACCTATTAACTTGTCACATTCGCCTTCTTGTAACGGATAAAACATGGATTAAAGTAACGTAACAAAAATTTTAGGTACCCGCTATCCTAACTCTTTAGTTTCTGAACAATTTGTACGAACTCACCGTTTCCATCTGCGCTACCTTACCTTATCTGTGTTATCGTTATTTTGTCATCATCCTTCAATATGTTGGTTAGAGGTTGGAAACGCCCCAGCTATTGCTGTGCAATGCAGTTCAATTACATAGTTGTACATCAACCGTGTGATTATTATTGAAATGTTAGGGAGTAGAAGCAACGGCGACAATTTCTCGAAATATCACCTTGTGTATCCTTTAGTTTGCCTAATAACGATAGGATGTTCTACTTTGCTTTGCTCTTTTAAGCAGTCATAATCGAGATCACACAGTTCATAACTGACCAGTCACCCCCGGGAGTCTTGAACTTAATAGAATAATTTTGAAGCATAACCTCCTTTTCTTGTCTGTTTGCCTAGCGTACTTGCGTTGCTGCTCAAGTTAATCCCATCATCAGTGTCTGGAAGTTGCAGTTGCCTCTGGAAAAGTTTGCTTAGCCAGTCAGAACCAACTCTCACAGCTTAGTACAAGCCGTAAGACTGCGGTGTGTGACGTATGCATAACCGGTATGATACTGACTTCATAACGGAAGAAACACTCATGACAGAGAGTTCACTTTCAAGCCCCAAAACGACCCCGCATCTTGTTCCAATTATTGCGTCATATAGGCTGTCAGTCTACTTGACATAATGACTGACGCTGACTGCTGTTCACCGGATAACGCTCCGTTCGGTATTCGCGCTTATCCCCGATTATTTTGCTGAATAAATCTAGTTCTGTGTTTTCCAGATTAACTCTATGTCAGCATTAGGTCCTCTGGAGGTATAGCCCAACTTCTGCACTAACTGCTAACCTCAGCCCCTCTTTGTCGCAACCGCCGATCACTTACTTTCAGGTCACTGGTTGAAACGTTGTATGTGTGTACCGCGACTTGCTACACAACTTTAACCGGGCTACAATTCCAAGCCTACCCACGCTATTTTCACCATTCCAGACACGGTTGTGGTGAAAAGATGGTCCCATTTTGCCCCAAAGTAAGTCTCGATCTAAACTGAGATCGATTCTCCCTACGCACACACACTCAATTTTCCAATAATCAAGTACGAGATTTTCACGACGACGACTATAGTAGACCGCGGGCCTGGGCTGCAGCCCTAAGACAGCTTTCACTCCAATAACAAGCCACACAAGGTCGAAGCCAATATTGAAGAGCGTTGTTGGGAGTAAACCACCCCTGTGCTGTATTCAAACAGCTCAGTACTGTTAAGCGAATAAATAGTGTACGCAGTAACTTAAAGTTCAGTCGAATCGCCTACTTCATTCTTAAGGTACTTCCAAGGCAGATTCAATACCGCCTTACTAATACTTCCGCGAATTACTCAACTTAGTAAGTGCTCTCACTGCATGCCTCACTATAGTAACTGTCTGACAATGTTCACAGACTATATTTTATCAATCCTTTTTACGCTACGTGTGCACTTAGTATGATTATAAGTTTGTTGGATGCGATTTCTGCGTGCTGATTGCGCTCGTTATTACTTCCTTATCTAAGCTAGCTCTGGGTCTGAGCTTATTCCATCCCTGCCGCGATTACCTCAGAGAATACCACACTTGAGCTGTTGTACGGGAAGGCTACGTTTTACTGTTGCACAACCTGCGGGTTACAAATCTCTGTTCTTCCAAACTTTACTGAATAGAACATCGATGGATCGAAATGTAATCCGCGTATTTCGTTTCACCACTGCAATGGGTTCCTCAGTTAACTGATGAAAATTTAGTGCAATCTTGACTCCTTCCCATCGTTTGTAGGTGTACAGCTCAGTAAACTATTTAGTTTCCCACCGGCAGAAGCCCCAGCGCTGCATATTCGGATTTCGAGACATCCACCTTAATAGGAATCTCGTTAAGGCTCGTATTTCACATGTCATGAATGTAGCAATCTTGTGGCCTTCATTTTTTATTTTTAATCTGTCAAACCCACCACTCCGCGATTTATTGTCGGAAGGTTATACATCATGGTGCAGTTAAATTTACACACACGTGCAGATTACACAAGTTTTATCAGTGACCTTGAGTAATCGGATGGATCATAAATAACACAATACAAGCTTGACTTCATACTAGGCCACTAACCGATCGACAGTTCATAGCAAACAGGCCGTCATACCAATTGTGATAAATTGCAAACAATTCGCTATTTGTTCACGTTTCGATCACTCGAAGTTCATCCTTTTAGCAAAATGACTCAGCGAGTAGTAATACTAACTCATAATCACCATCCTCTTACCTTGGCCAGGCTGATTTCAAAAGGAACACCCCAAACATTCGCCGTAATTTTATACTAAATAAAGGACTCTTCACATTGGCCAACCTTGGTATTTACGAATGCGGGTAACGAACCATAAATCAGCTTTGATGACGACATCCCGCATCAACTAAATCAGGTTTTCTGTCGCATTTCTTTAGCGGGGTGGACTAAGTCGTTGCGGTGACGACGTAGCAACTATCACCGCACAATGCCACAAGCATTCCCATGTTCAGAGGATGGGGCTGGCCTCCAAAGGTATGGCTACTCTTAATGGACTTCCACACAAAGTAGACAACTACAGGTCTATTTGTCTGACACCTATTTTGGCAAAGGTTACTGAGAAATTCATAAAAAGGGATTATTACAGTTGCTACAGTCGAAAGAGGTCCTGACGCGCGCACACCACGGTTTTCTGTAAGGTCGCTCATGCCTTACAAACCTGCTTGTGACGAGGCATGAGTGGTTGAAGGCAATAAACAAGAGGAAGTCTGTCGACGTGATATTCATCGATTTCAATTAAGCGTTCGACAAGGTCAGCCATGAGGTCCTCCTTCACAAACTCAGGATGTGCAGTGTCAGTGGCTCACTGCACCAGTGCATCTGCGACTTTCTTGTTGGACGAAAGTGGAGGGTACAGGTCGACGACCATCTAACTGACTGGTCTCCCTCTAAGTGTGACGTCCCTCAAGGCACTGTGCTGGGGCCTACTCTGTTCCTGATCCACATCAACGGTCTACCTCAGCTTCTCCGGTCGCCCTGTGCCTTGTTTGCAGACGACCTGAAGATTTGGAGAGAAATTGATGCTCCCTACGATTATGGCGCACTACATCAAGACCGTAACCGCCTATCCATATAGTCTGCATCAGTTCATCTCCCGGTCAACCCAGCAAGTCTGCATTTATGAGCCTGGGGAAGGTTGCTGACGGCCAACCGCTATATCCCACACTCTTCGTGAAGGACCTAGTTGTACGCTCGTGCCACGATTTGGAATCCGTGGATAACACTAACAGGCTATATCGTAACGGACCGCGCATGCTTTGGGCGCTCAAACGTTACTTCGGCACATGGTCTGAAGAGTTTGCCATTCATCTCTTCTCTTCCATCATTAGACCAATGCTAGAATACGGTATGCCCGTCTACTTTCCGATTACCTGAGGCGAGGCACAAAAGATCGAACGGGTCCAATATGTTGCTACCAGGCTCATTCCGAGTTTACCTGGCTTGGGGTATGAAGACCGGTGCGAGAAACTAGGACCCTACACCATGTCCTACCGTCGGATGCGAGTCTACCTCTTTATGACATATCGTATACTACATCTCGGTGACTTCCCCACGCAGAGACCAATGCTGCACTTACGAGAACCATTAGCACACGCGGACGCAGATACACACTTGTCGTGCCGGATGTGAAACGTGTTCCCCACCCACTGTGCTCCGAACGGAGCAGTTTACCTGAACATGTGATGGAGGCAACATATGTGCAGCAGTACAAAATGTTTTTAGATTTATATTTTACCATCATTCGATTCAGAGAACGATTGCACACTTACGATGATATGTCACATTTGTGAGTCAGATATTTTAAATATTACATGAGAACGATAACGATATTCACGGTTGACAATCTTTATAAGGTTTTTCACCATATTTAGAAGGAGTTGTACAGAATTCATTTCTACTTTCTCTATAATATAGGATTCCGTATTCTGGTAACATTTTATGCTCGCTCTAGCAATTGTTGATTTACAGAACAGTGTAAGGGGACTTGCATAAATTTCGATGAATGTTTGCCAGTTGTTTTTATTCTAACAGCTACCACACACCGGGAAAATGGGAAAGATAAGCGACTATCACCTTAGGACAGTAGCGATTTATCTCTTTTAGAATCGGGAAAGTCGTCGATGGGTACTAGAAATACTGCAATATACGTAAAAGCCGTGAACACGCACCAAGTAGAAAGCATCGCACGTTATTCAGGCAAAGCTACTGAACTCATCACATACCATAAATACAAGACATAATCAGGTATTTTGTATTCACTATTATATCAATGGCATATTACTAAGGTGTCATGAACTGCCTTTAGACTAGAAAGGTGGTGGCACTAGACAGGTGGAAGCCCTCCTATGCATTCCCAAGGTTATAGTACTGCTTTTTATGCAGGGTGCTTTAAATATGCCATATTGCTACCATCACACTTCACATAATTTCTAATTGCTCTAACCAACGCAGAGGAGAGTCTTTAGCACCCTATCTGCTGCATGGAGTGGGTGGATAGGGGAACGGATGCTGCTGCTCAGGCCATCCCGTCTTTCTATGCTCCCTCTTACGCTTTTTCATCCTTGTCGCCCCGTTCCAACCACTTTTATGCCCCGTGTTTTCAACACCTTAATTATTGGTCCTCCCCCACCTGGCTTTGACAAGCGCTTGTCTTCTATCTTCTAATCACATGCAATCGCAGGGCGTCGCTCCAGTCTAGTCGACAAGTCCATGTTCAATCAAGGGGACGTCAGTTCATCTGTTTCTCTTTGGAACCCTCAATCCTCCCTCAGATTGGCATGCTTAAACATGGTTGGCGGCATCCGGTTTCGGATTTGCTTGTCACTCTGGCCAACCACAGGACGCCTGCGCCTATGAGGGACCATAGATGGCTTGCGCCGCACCACCCACAGCTCCATCCACACACCCCATATTTAGTGTAAACCCGAAGGAATAAGACCGGGAGGCATGTGGATGGGAGCCACGTTTCATCAACGGAGCCGGCCCACACTCCTTCACAGACAAACACAAGCACATTGTATTTGAGAATCAAGTGCACACAAGGCGGTGGCTGGACCGTAGTCCGCTCCACACTGTTTGCATGGAACCACACTTTGAGCATAGTGCGGTCACAAGGACCGTGCACCCCGTCCCCTCCAGCAACGACAAACTGTCTCCTGGAGTTAGTATGGACGAGGTAGTGGTTAATAGACAGGTAGACACCTTGTTAACATGCATATCAAGCGCAGCCACACTGGTGATGTCAAGTAACAGCCAATCACTTGAACTGACATTATCAAATAAATTATATCTGTTAACGTATACGACTATGCCGACATAACTATTCGCTAAGTTAGAATATGAAGTAAGTTGCTTAGCAACGAATCCGCGATAAGGAAAAAATGTCCACAAGTTACTGAAAAAATGCTATAAACGCGATAAAGGTAAAGAAGATGATCACAATTAGCTTACGTAACGTGCACAATTAATAGATCATTCAGGTAGGCAGAAAAAGCTAAGTAAATTGGAATGAAATTTATCCAGCTTAAAAAGACCTATTTTAAGTGTAAGTTGGTTTAGCCCAACTGCGGTGAAGGAGCATCATAAATGCCAACATCAGCCACAGCATGAGGTCTGTCAAAAAGCAACACTTATCCGGGCCTTAGAGTCCTTATCTATTAATATCTGCTACTTATCGAGAACCCACTAACAACACTCCAACTGTGTTCATTCTACGATCCCTTTCATATGATGCAGTCGCTGTTTTCGCACTGTACCTATCCGGATCTAGTATAGCTTCGAATGCCACGCAATCCAATGTGGGTATCGCTCTGTGTCCACCGGCTAAAGCTGCTCTGGTTGACTGGATCCCAGTCAGTAAGCGGATGTGCGCTGTTACGTTGACTGGTTCGTCCAAAGCCTCGAAGTTGCGTTGGGCAACTAGGTGCCAATATGTCATTGCTGCCTAGGCCCCCACAAATCATAGCGATGACACGGTGAAAGGTGATTTCAACCACCTACTGAAAGAGATACTTTGTCACAGCAGGGGAACCGATACTGTATTAAATCCTAGTGATCTGAGTGATTAGTGATTAGAATACAGTCCAGTGACGAGCTTCATATGAGCGGCCAACACGGTGTAGACTCCCATAATTATAACAGTGAACAATTGTTGCACTTGCGTGAAGATGCTCGTCCAAGTCTCGCGAACACTAACTTCCGATATAGCACCATCGGCAAGGTTATATGTCGTCCACTAGTCTAGGACCAAATATAGACGGGAATAGGCCATACCACGATCAGTTACCGCTGGATACACTGCGTCCAAAAACTATCCCTTGATTTGCAGCGCAAACTTGAACTCCGACCACGCTGATCTATAAGCGCGTCTCGTCGGACGCCGGCGATGACGCTGTGGGCGAATAGACACTTGCCATCCGGCGAATCTAGATGATTTTAATGCATGCGGATTGAGTAAGCCTTCAGCGAACACAATTGTAGATCACTGTTCGCATGTTCGCTAGACATTATTAGAAACAGCTATGTCATGGCGTGGTAAATCTGATTACCAACCCGACGATTATCTCCCTATGCGGTCTCTGGAACCTCCGGATGCTCGCCGACGCATTCCGGCTGGATGCAATCCGAACGAAAATTGCAGGCATCTGATAGCAAAATTGCATGCTAACCTGCAAATTGCGCAAAATCTGGTGGTCTCATCGTGAATCGGAGATGGAATCAATTGCTACCTTTGGTACTTATCGGAAGTTATTCCGTCTGATATGAGAAACGGGACGCAGGAGATCTGGTTTCGGCCAAATTATATGCGACGAAAGGGAGATTTCTATTCACAGTCTGTCAAAATGCTTGAAATATTGCGTGATTTAGTCATCCGTAATGACTAGTTACACTGCTCGTCTGGGATCTATCTATTCCCTGCACTGTCCCTTGGATCCTCCCCCTCGTTCAAATGTCGAACGTGAGATTGGACTACTGAAGTTAAAGGTCCCAGAATTAGATGGGCTTTCTCCAGCCTTCTTCAAATTTTGGAGGGCCAGCTCTTGTGGAAGATTTGAACTATTCATAAGTGAAACTGTATGAGAAGATGACTGTCCCAAGCAACTAGAGCCGCCCCGTTAAAGTTCTGATTTTCACGTGTGGTTTGCGTTCGGAATGTGGCAACCATAGGGGAATCAGTCTAATCTCTATCGCCTCCAGGTTAGTTCTCTCTGTTATCCTTCATCTAATGGCTTTCACCCATGAAGGCATAATTCGTCAAGATCGAGCCGGGTTTCGTTTAAATCGAGGCCGCATTAATCACATCTTTACTTTACACCAATTGTTGGAGCACCGTTATTGGCGACCTACCGTAGTCATATTCCACGACATCAATGGTGCTTTCGTTTCCCTGGATCGATGTACCCTTTGGAACTGTTCCCTCAGGCAAGGTGTGCCTGAGGAATACGTTAAGTACAATGGAAAGTGAGGGGGGCTACGCTGTCCTCTACACAGTACTAACGTGCAAGTAAATGGATAGTGAGCTGCGCTATATCACATTTAGTAACCTATTCATGATGGTCGTTACCGTCCAGCGTAGCTCGGTGGTCTAAATCACGGATTGGCAACCGTCGAGTTGTGGGTTCGAGCCCCACAGAGGTCAGGCAGAATGCGCACCGCTGACGATCCCCGAGATGATGAAACGGCGGTGCAGCGCTTTTCCTGGCGTGTGAAGGCTGTGTGCTTGAGTTCAGATGTGATGAATTTCTACTCATGTCATTTAGCTCCCCCAACACTCCCTTGTAATCAACATACCGGCCAAATAGTTTATAATGCCATAAGCTAATTGTTCTTTGCGCCGCAGTAACGTGCAAGTACGTTGATAGTGAGCGGCGCTATATGGCATCTACTAACAGTCACGTCGGTCGTTACTTAGTACTTTTCTCCCCAGACTGGTAACCATCGAGTATGCGGGTTTTCGTGTCACAGGGTCAGACAGAAAGTACACTGCTGCTGATTCCCGAAAGGATGGCACAGTCGCACAGTGCTTTTCTGTGAGGGTGCTAGCTGTTTGACTGGGTCTAAATGTGACGAACTACTATTTGTGTAATTAACGACAATCAGAGCGCTTTACGCCTGTAGTTCGGGCAGAGTGAGAGCCTACGACCGACTGTTACTGGCATTCAAGATCTTCAAAATACCCAATATTTTCCATTTTTAACTTCGCCATGGACTAAGTCCTGGAAATTGCGTTCACTGAACACGGCGTACAATGTATGGAGCTGTTCGCAGGTGCTCGATTTCTCGACTGGGAGTATACCGACAATATTGCCCCCATCTTTGACAGCTCCCAACCGCGGTAAGCAGCCCTGGACAGATTAGTACTGGCTACCAGCCGTTTTGGGTTGTGCTTTGCATCTTCTGAAGGCAAAGCGTTTCTCTAAGATGGGTAGTGACCACCTCTGCACTGACCGTTGATAAGGATCAACTAGAAGTCGTTCAGAGACTCAACTACTTGGGCTACTGCATCGGCGTCTTTGGAGTAGAGGTAATCAAGCTGTTGCTGGCCGTCAAAAATCCCCGCAAAAGCGCGCCAGAAACTCCAGCATAATGACTGCGGAAAGCGAGGTCCAATTCCTCCCCACAACGCAGCAGCGTTCAGCCACTCCGAGACGCGGCCCAACTGCGCACCTGCTGACAATGTTCTTCTACAAACTACCACCCCGTCGTGGTAGAAATTTTCCCCAACTTAATGACCCATAGCATTGGCTGTGATTCGCCCGTTGTTGGTCGTAAAAGAGCCTTCAGAGGACCGCCTGTCTTTCTTTCCTCTTCGCTTTACTTGGGAGTCGGTCCGGTCACGTGCTTTTGTGTGCGTCGTTAGCTGGCCAGTGTTCGCGTCTAGGTCATTAGCGCGCGCCCATCGTAACCCCCTCTCGTGTGCGTCTGTTCCGAGGGCTCAGCGTTTATCCGAACACGTGCGGCTAGGATCGTCCTCACGCTCGCTCAACTTCCGTCTCACCGGCTAAGCTAACGTCATACGGTCAGCGCAAATCCGTTCGACTGGCCAGCCTTACAACTCGTTATCGTAGCCGTGCTGCTTCCCGTGCCAGCGACAATCTTATCAGGCATTTACGCAAGCATAACAGAGACGTTCCCTCAATTATAACAGTGGCGACAGAGTTGACGAACCATGACTGACGAATACGCCGATTTAAAACTGATGCTGCAGCAACAACTTAAGTTGATGTCCGTCTTAACCGAAAAGCTCTCCAGTTCTTCCCTTCATGCAGGTCCCAACGCTGATTCTCAGTCAGTGGACCATGTGGTTAGCGGCATCAGCGAATTCCTGTACGACGCCAAGGCCGGGGTGACGTTCGAATCTTGGTACAAGCGGTACGAGGACCTGTTCACCGTTGACTTGGCATGCCAGGACGAGGCGTGGAAGGCCCGCCTGCTTCTTCGCAAACTTGGTACGCTCGAACAGAAGCGCTACACCAAGTTTATCTTGCCGAGGAACCCACGCGACGTTACCTTTGACGAGACGGTCCGAACGTTGTCACAGATTTTTGGCGAGCAGTCCTCTCTGTTCAATGCTCGTTATCAGTGTCTGCAGCTGGCCAAACGTGATGCCGACGACTTCATCACGTACGCGGGCGTGGTCAACCGTGAATGCCAACGTTTTCAACTTGGCTCACTCACCGAGGACCAATTCAAATGCCTGGTTTTCGTCTCTGGCCTCCAGTCTCCACACGATGCCGATATCCGGACGCGCCTCCTGTCCAAGCTACAACAGGATAGCTCAGTCACACTCCAGAACCTGGCCGAGGATTGTCAAACGCTGCTCAACCTGAAGCACGATTCTGCCATGATCCAGAACGCCGCGGCGCCTGGTATGGTCCAGGCAGTCACAGCACCGAGGGCGCAGTCGTCCGCGCGCCCCACCCAATCCGACCGAGCGAAGTCCCCACCCTACGCGTGTCGATTCTGTGGTGCTTGGCATTTCCACCGGGACTGCACTTTCCACCTGCATCGTTGTCAAAGTTGTGACAAGGTGGGGCATCGGAATGATTACTGCCATCCTCCGTCTCCCAAGGGGGCCAAAACTGGGCTGGCCCCCACCCGCGATCCAAAGAAGAGGTCCTGACGCAGACGCACTCGCAAACCTGGTCCGGTTGGCAGCTCCCTGAGCCTGCTGCCCACGTTCCCAATCAACGCTGCGGATCGGAGAAAATTCGTCGACGTCTTGATCAACGGTCAATCGGTCCGATTGCAGTTGGACACTGCGTCGGACATCACGATCGTCTCCGAGGATCTCTGGCGATCCCTTGGCAAGCCACCGTTCGAAGCGACCTCCCAATCTGCTACCAGCGCCTGTGGTGGTCGCGTGCAGATAACTGCGCAGCTGCACTGCTTCTTCCGGGGCGCCACGTTCAACGCGATCTGCTTCATCAAGGAGGCGAAGCTCAACCTGCTTGGTCTCGACTGGCTCGAAACCCTTGGCTTGGCCGATCTTCCTCTTCGGACCATCTGCAACCCGGTACATTCTCCGGCAGTACCAAACGGCAGAACCGACGACAAAGCAGTCAGTCCACCCCTGTGTTCCAGGATTGTCAACAAGTCTCAAAGATGCCACTACACCAATCACCTATTCCTTGGTATCTGCCAGCAAAACCGTGGTCTCGAGTACACATCGATTACGCTGGTCCCATCGATGGCATTTCCCATCTGATCGTGTTCGAAGCCTATTCCAAATGGCCAGAACTGGTCGCCGTCAACCCACCAACCGCATCCGCCACTCTGGGTTGTCTCCAACGAATCTTCAGTCAACATGGCCTTCCCGAGGTTTTGGCGTGCGAAAATGGTACCCAGTTTACCTCTTCCATCTTCGAAGAGTTTTGTCGCCGACACTGCATCCAACACCTCCGCTCACCGCCTTGTCACCCCCAGTCCAATGGTCAAGCGGAACGATTTGTCGACACCTTCAAGAGGGCGCTTTTAAAATCTCGCGTGGAGCGGACCGTGGATGAGTGTCTTCAAGACTTCCTGCTCTCGTACCGGTCCACACCGAATCCGGCTGCGCCAGGATGCCAGTCACCACCTAAAGCATTGACGGGCCGCAAGCTACACACCACCAACCAAGCGCTCATTCCAACTGAGAAGCCACCTGGTCGCTCTAGTGCTGCACTAAGCACAAAGAATTCGTCGTTGGAGCTCAGGTCTACGCTTGTGATTATCGAGCAGGTCATCCACGCTGGATCAAAGCAACAGTGACGGCCAGGCGAGGTGACATGCTGCATGGTGTCTCCGTGGGGCATGACACCTGGGTTCGCCATCGCAATCCACTTCGACCGCGCCACGGAGAAACCTCCACGCCAGCCAGCCTTCCCGTGCGTCTGCCGCTGCACATCCTGCTGCATACCTTTGGATTGGCCACACAACGAGAGACCACGGTCGAAGCCGCTCAATCGCCGCCGCGTCTTGAGAACCCGCCTTACCGACGAACAGGAAGAATCCGGAGGTCGCCGAAATCCCTCCTGGTCAATCCTCGTCAGAAGCGGTACACTTTATCTTCAAAGGGAGTTGTTGCGGGCCCGTCAAAAATCCCCGCCCAAACGCACCGGAAACTCCGGCATAATGGCTGCGGAAAGCGAGGTCCAATTTCTCCCCACAACGCAGCAGCGTTCAGCCACTCCGAGACGAGGCCCAACTGCACACCTGCTGACAATATTCTCCTACAAACTACCACCTCGTCGTGGTAGAAAATTTCCCCAACTTAATGACCCATAGCATTGGCTGTGATTCGCCCTTCAGAGGACCACTTGCCTTTCTTCCTCTTTGCCGTAGTTGGGAGCCGGTCTGGTCACGTGATCTTGTGTGCGTCGTTAGCCGGGCAGCGTTCGCGTCTAAGTCACTAGCGCGCGTCTACCGTAACCCCCTCTCGTGTAAGTCCGTTCCGAGGGCTCGGCGTCTACCGAATACGTGCCGCTAGGATCGTTCTTACGCTCGCTCAATTTCCGTCTCAACAGCGCGTACCCCGGGCTGAGCTAACGCCATCACGTCAGCGCAAATCCGTTAGATTGGCCAGCCTTCCAAGCCGTTCTCGTAGGCGTGCTCCAATCGTGCCAGTGACAATCTTATCAGGCATCTACGCAACCATAACAGAGGTGTTCCCTCAATTATAACACAAGCAAAAGCAAGTTCTTTTTGTAGTGGTGTCTATGCATGTTATCTCCGACAAAAGACGTGCACATGTACTAAAATATGAAATTCTCCATGACCCATTTGTAGATGTCCAATTTTGCCTTACTACTTTTATGCCGCAATGTCCTACACCACCAGCTGTTTTGTGGCCCAAAATAGCCCCAATTTCTCGAGATGCGGCTAAAACTATTTAATCGTCTATGATCATGCTTTGCATTAACCAACCCAAAACAGATAGAACTCCAGCCTACACTGAAGTGAATTGGCGCAGGTGCTTATAGCCTGGGTATTGCTGATTGCATTCGAAACGGTACGCAACACTTTAAGTTGTCCTCCTGTGGGTGTCCTACTACTCAGTCGGAGTATTTCTTAGCCGCTCATGCACCATCTTAACACCCTACCGTGTACTTAATAGAAATGCTTGTAAGTGTTGTGAGAACGAGAAGTCCACTACTTAAGTTGAAGTGAAAACCATAACCGACTATTAAACACACGGATGCGACTGGTACTAAACCATCGGTTAGTGCCGTGAAAATAAGGCGTCCAAGCAAAGCCGCAGTTACTGGTAAAGCACCTGAAAATAAAATGTGACTAATCTCAAGTGGAGTCATGTTGACTCATCTGATCCTGTTCCCAGTATCATTGGAAATCTGCAAGCCATTCGTAACGAACTGATCGAGTAAAGTCTAAACTGTCAACCATTGATTGTCTCCGCTTGGTCTTTGATGAAATTAAGCTTTTGACTACTCTTTTACAATTATCAACCAGTTCGGCGGTAGATCGCCCAATTCCCGTGGGAGGATTCGTTAATACGGTAGCCGCAGTAGTTTTCAACAGGGTAAGGTGCTCAAAAATTGCATTAATTTTCTATGTCCCCGATAAATTAGTGATCATTTCCGTACGGAATATTTCGCTTAGAACCAGTGGTATGTACCATTCCTTTGCACGAGGTCTAACACCCCTCTTGCCCTATCCTGTTTCAATATGCGGATCCTATGAATGCCAATGAGTTTATCGGAAACGGGACCAAATTGCTGAGAATAAACATTCAAATTACTCGTGAGTAGCAGGATGTTAGTTGTAATTTCGTTGAGGTTTATATCCCAGTAGTTCACGAGCTACATGGCACAGTTTAGTCCGGAAAAGCACCAGACGCGGTTCGCCCCATTGGGGCTCGTCGGTGGTGCGCACTCCCTGTCGGTGACAATGGAAGATAGGTGGTGCCATATCCCAGTTAGGTTGCAAATTATGTAGCCCAGCTAACATCCCCCATGGCTCAGTGGCTTAAGCTGCGGGCTAATTGGCATCCGCATCTAGCGGTCAGGGGTTCGGTCCCCAGTAGGGAACCGATGGAATGCGCACCACTGACGAGCCCCGATAGGGCGAAACACGTCTGGTGTTTTTCCGGACTAGGCTGTGCTATGTAGCTTGTGAAATACAGGGATGAAAATCTCAACAAAAAACGTTTACGTCCCAGAAAATTGCTGCAGACAGCACACCTATGCAAAGACAATTTTAGCGAAAGCAAGAAATTTCTCATTTACACCCAGAACACCGATTAACAACACACTTGGCTGTTCACGAGCTACTGCAATCACGCCACCAGAAACAAACAATGGACTCGCCAAAAATATTGAAAGATAAAATTTAAAATAGTTAGTCCGCTTCAGTAGTTTGAACAACGAAATGAGAAGACGCATATTGGCAGATGCTAGCATTTCGTATTATCTCGTCAGTACCAGTACAATAACAGGGAAGTCCTTTTATATGTCTTACAGGGCACAGTCAAACCAATCAAATTTATTGTTGTGGTCATTTTTGTCAGATTAGGTCCACGGCAACCGTAGGTTGACAACTAATTGCTCTTGGACACACAAAGTTGGTCTAATTCGGCTTATCGCGACGGCCTATGCAAATCGTAAAAGGCGTGCATTAGTATGACGTAACAAGATCCGGAAAGCTGATGAGCGGTTAACCCGGTGACGAGTCGCCAAGATGTGCCTGCCTATGGAGGACGCTGGTGACTTACGCGAACACGTATCATCGGAGGTGGATTGGGTAACTTAATTGTTCATTTGTTCTCCGAGCTTGGCGGTTTTCTCGCAAACGTTTCACCACCATACGAGGTGGCATCCTCAGTGCAGTGGTATGTAGCGTGTAAGTTTACTAAACTTACACGTACGTTAGAACCGTTAGCAACACTCTTTCGGCGATGACTTAACAAGATGGACTTCCCCAAGATGTGGAAGCACGGGATCATTACTCCAAGCTACAAAAGTGATAGCCGCGCAGAAACGGCGAACTACCGCCCGATAAGACTCATTCCGGTAATCTCCAAGCTTACGAAGTCCATTGTAGCTGACGAGCTCACAGAGTAACTGTGTTACGATTGTGGGGCGTCTGATAAGATTGTCACTGGCACGATTGGAGCACGCCTACGAGAACGGCTTGGAATGCTGGCCAATCTAACGGATTTGCGCTGACGTGGTGGAGTTAGCTCAGCCCGGGGTACGCGCTGTTGAGACGGAAATTGAGCGAGCGTAAGAACGATCCTAGCGGCACGTATTCAGTAGACGCCGAGCCCTCGGAACGGACTTACACGAGAGGGGGTTACGGTAGACGCGCGCTAGTGACTTAGACGCGAACGCTGCCCGGCTAACGACGCACACAAGATCACGTGACCAGACCGGTTGCCAACTACGGCAAAGAGGAAGAAAGGCAAGTGGTCCTCTGAAGGGCGAATCACAGCCAATGCTATGGGTCATTAAGTTGGGGAAATTTTCTACCACGACGAGGTGGTAGTTTGTAGGAGAATATTGTCAGCAGGTGTGCAGTTGGGCCTCGTCTCGGAGTGGCTGAACGCTGCTGCGTTGTGGGGAGAAATTGGACCTCACTTTCCGCAGCCATTATGCCGGAGTTTCTGGTGCGTTTTTGCGGGGATATTTGACAGGGCCGCAACAAACTGGAGCATAAAATAGCCTCGTTCTGCAACAGCACGGATTTCGAAATTGAACTTCGGGCACCCGCTGTTTGGTTGGGTTGCGACACGCAACCTCAATGGAGACCTTGATTCACTTTAAGGTAAACCTCGGTCATTCCGATCGCGGATCTCAGTGCCATGGCGTTCAGCGCGTCGGCCGTGAACTACTAGGCTCTGAATTTCACCCTAGCTCAGTCTATCTCCACCTGATGAGTCCAAACCGGGACGAAACCGGGGTCGTGGTGTGCTAGTGTTTGCCGGCGTAACACCGAAATATTTGCAGCACGGGTTTCGCGAAAATCGTTCCTTCATCACTAATCTGTTTGTAACTCGTGCCTTCTGAACGGGATCTGTAGATGCTGGTGCTGGTGTAGATGCATCTTTCCTGGACTCTCATAAATATTTGATCGCCTGGTCCATCGCATGCTTCTGCTCAAACCCTAGTATTATGATATCGTTGATCCCGTACTGATCTGTATAGGCGACTTTCTCTTTCAACTTCATCGGATGTGAGGGTTCGCAATACTCTGTCGGAACCAATCGAAGTTCAATGCTACATACCTCTGCGCTCGGTACTCGGACAACGCCTGTTTCTGCTTTTCGTAAATGTTTTTGCAAGTGTGCTGTCTTCAAACTGTATACTATTTGCAAACGTTCTGAAGATATGACGTGCTATCGCTTCAGTGAAGTTCATTTAGCCATACCAGACGACCTTAGCAAAGCGTACACATGGTCCATCGATAGCATGCTGCAGCTTAACACCACAATTGCAAAATTCCAAGCATACGCTATCAGGATACTCACGACTGCCGCCAAGGATCAAAAATGCTACAGTGGGTTTCTCACTAGTGCGATCTTGGCGTGCTTGTGCAAGAGGACCTTGGATGTCTGAGGCAGACTGGAAAGGCTTCAAAGAAAGCAACCAGCACATCGGCCTTCTTCGTAGGGTTTTCGGGAAGTTTGACGCTTCAATCTTTCCGAAAAATGCTTGGTGCGTACGTGTGGCCGCGCGCGGAATACGCTACCAGGCGTGGCAACCTTGGCAGAAGCACCATCTCACCGCGCTCGATCCTGCACAACGCAAGGTGACAAAGAACGCCAGAAGTTTGTCCCGCCTTTCCTAATCGCTCTGGCTGAAAACCATCAAAATATACAGCAGAAGTTATTGGCGTCTAAGGAGCGATCTTCTAATGGTGTATCAGATCCTAAAAAGCCCCAAACCCACATGCCATTCTCTTTTAAAACTCATTCAAAATACGTCTCTAAGGAGTCATCCGTTTAAGCTGGTCACGCGGTACTTCCAACTGGAAGGTCGACGAAACGTTTTCTTTCCGAGTGTCACAGCCTTGGAATATCCTCCCGGCACATGTTATTAATGCCCCCACCTTATCTCTTTTCAAATAACGCCTTGACAATACTCTGGCACATTTACACTACGTGAAATAGCCCGTGACCATCAGATGATGGCATTAGTGAACAACAAACAATGAACGGCATCATAATCCGGCTAAAATCCAGGCTAGAACGCTCGAGCATGTACTACTCCAAATTCCTTGGTGTGTCAGGCATCTTACACGTTCTTTTACTGACCCGGTTTCTACTTTGCCATTTTCACCCTAACCATCCTACAGGATATATCAAGCATTCGCTTTTATACCTGCCATATATCACTGCTCCATTGCTCCATTCCATTGAAACCACCCACCAAGTTTAACCGAATATTACTCTGGATTCACCAAGAGTGGGGGCAATAGCTGATGAACTAGTTTCTTTGGAAAATCCTCCTACTCATTAGTAATATATAGAGTGTCGACGGAGGAAGTAATAATACGAATCGTTTGTCTAGTAGCGACGTCGATTTGGACATTTGTAGTCTGCGCCGAAAGATGAAGGTTCTAGCATTGGGTGTTGCCCGTCCGAAAAATCTACACTCCTATGACGCGTTTCGATCTTATTTATTCTCATCAGACAGAGGTAGGAGGCATCGAACCCGGGACCACTAAATAAATAAATAAATAAATAAATGGTGTATTTCTCGGCGATGCGAGGTGCAGTTTATGTTAGTTGTGACCGTTAACACTAAGCCACCGGGTCAAGACGGGAAACGGCACAACGGTTAAGCATGGATTTTGCGTCATTTTGAACTAAACATTGCACGATTATCCGTCGTTTCAAGGCTTGTCCGTTCTGACGCGGTGGCTAAGGGTTAGCGGTCACAAGCGACATCCAAATGGCCCCGGGTTCGATGCCTGCTATCTCTATCTGATGAGAGGAAATAACCTCGAAACGCGTCATGGAGTGCAGTAGTTTCAGGCGGGCAACACCCAAGTTGCTGCTGCTTCATCAGCTACGGTCCTAGTGATCGAATGGCCAAGGTTCACTTCAATGGGAATCGCGGTCCACTTTGAGATTGCACGTCGCAATCCATCCACACAACGTGTACTTCAAATTGACTTTCCAATCTCTCATTAACCGTTGTGCCAAGCTTTGCCCGTCGTGACCCGGTGGCTTAAGGGTGGCGGTCATAACTAACATCCCAATGGTCCCGGGTTCGATGCCTGCTATCTCCATCTGATGAGAGGGAATAACCTCGAAACGCGTCATGGAGTGCAGTGGTTTCAGGCGGGCAACACCCAATTTGCTACTGCTTCATCAGCTACGGTCCTAGTGATCGAATGGCCAAGGTTCACTTCAATGGGAATCACGGTTAACATTGAGATTGCATGTCGCAATTCATCCACACAACGTGCACTTCAAAATGACCCACAAAATCGATGAAGGTCCAATGATATTGTTTCTCTGTTATACCCCGCACAAATGGAAATGGCAACACAACTATCGGTCGGAGGGCATCATCCCACATTACATGCCGAATTCTGGTCTAGCGGCGGGTCGGTACTGCATGCTCACGGACAAAAATATCTCCTATACAACTTTAGCCATTTGTAATCCGACTACCTTATCAAGAACGCACTCCAGAGCTAACATCGAAATAGGCTGCTCGAGAACTCTCGACCACGAACTTATTCATAGTGCTCTTTAACATACTAGATTCTGTAATTGTTCTTAGAGTGGCTAATGCAATTTGCTCTGCATCCGTTACACAACCACACTTGGTCACAGTCAATAAGACCCTAGAAGATCCATGCTTTTCCAGAACCGGTTAGTCTGAGTTCTACTGATAAAGTTACTTTAACTATTATTGTCAGCAAGCTATCTGTTATCCGCACATTCCCACACCTAACACATGTATTCTTTAGTCCACAACTGTCTCAACCAAACGCATCTACCTACGTGAACGGTGATTCCTACAAGAACACTAATAATCGACTCTAGTCGCGTCGTAGCATTGTCATGTCAACAGCATCCGCTTTTCTAGATGCCCCTTTGGAACCCTTATCACAATACCAGTCCAAATCACCCACTGAACCACTTGGTAGTATTTACTCAAGGATAGAATCGAAGCAAGTTAAACCGAGTTTGTACACACTACTGGCCCGCAACGTTCCGGACTCCATGAGGATAGCTCCATTTACGATTATCATGGAAGTAATATTTAAAACGAGCAACGCTTGTCTGTGTGCTCAAAGATTGCGCCACCGATCCTCTATGCAACCTTGTCCAATACTAGTGCATTTTAATGACCAGAATGATGTGAACACTTTGTTAAACGAACTAGACAATATACGTCAGCTCAATGGACTCCAGAACATTAGCATCCAAGGAATAGTGGCGTTCACAAATATACCGGTTACTAAAACGCAGCATCTTCCTTCATTTGCATCATCTGTCATCAACCTGCTGTTATGCACGACAGAGTTCCACTCCCAGTGCATGCAACACTAACTGAGGGATTTCTAACGGGGAACCCGTGGCGGATCTGTACGTTATCGAGCGCGTCCCCAGGTTGCGGATCGGGGAATGCTTTCCTTGTGGAGGTAACTGCGAATAAGTCTCGTTTTCTTTGCAGGCGAGATGAATAAGCGGTCGCGGACAATCAGCGGCAGCGTCTCAGAGTATGGGGAGTTCTGAGCTGGTCACCTGGTTCTCCATTAAATACCACAAGTGCTCGTAGAGCGTTGTGTCAAAGTCAGTATGACCGGCTATAGGGTCATTGACCACTCGCTCCTGTAACTGGAGATGAGTATCTAACGGAGGGCGGATGAACAACCTCGCTGGCCACCGGCTTCTCTGTGGGCTGCTTCTGAACACAAAGAAGACGAATGAGCCACGTGGCTGGTAACGGTCTTCATGAATCACACCGCTGCCTTGCGGGTCAGGTCTTTAGACCGAAGGCTCGGGGTGGGGTCTCTTAAGTCAACCCTCTTTCTCGGCCTGAACAACCGGGAAACTCAATGCCCACACAACACATGGAACTGTTTTCGTTCCTCTGACTCAGTCTCTTCTTTCTGTTACTGCCACTCATGTTTTGTGGCACTCCGCCAAATGTTTATTGGGCAAGTGTGATATATATATATATATATATATATATATATATATATATATAACGGGGCACATTCGGTTGATCACAGCTCTTTTATGTATCTGGTCGCGACCACGCGCAGTCATCAACTTCCCGGAAACGGTTCGCGACCGAGTGAGAACCCAATTGTTTTAACTTTTGCTTAACTGCAAATGATAGCCACAATTACTTCTATCTCTCAGCTAGAAGAAATAAATTCATCCTCATCCGTAGTTCATTGCGAACTACAACAACTTAGTAAAATATTAGAATCCCGTGGACTGCGAAATTGTCTCCTACTCTTTTTAACAATGCTCGTTCTATCCTCAACAGAATGCATATGCCTCAACCCACTGATACTCTTGTTTGTCATCATCTGCTGCCTATCACTGAAACTTGATGCAGTGACGGAACACCAGATATGCTTATGAAAATACCATGCTATAAACTAATTCACAAAAGTCATGCAGTATGTAGAAGTGGAGGCTGTTCCATTTACGTTAGAAATAACCTCTGAGTCTAGGATTTGACCGATTCTCAACTGTGTTCAGTCATTGACTCTGTTTGGATAAGGACATCATTTAACAATCTAGACTTCTTGGTGGGCTTTGTCTACAATTTACCACCTTGTAATGACATCGCACTGGCTAATATTGAGAATGCTTTGCAGTTTGCAGCAACACTGTATTCCACAGGGAAGATTGTTTCCCGGGGCTTCAAAAGGCCACAAGTATCGTGGGCAACACTCTCTAGTCCTCAAAGTATGAAGACTTCCTATCAAGCGTCGGTATGATGAGTTGGACGCAACAACTTACCTCTGCCACCTATATGAACAATAGCGTGCATCTAGTTTTTACTCGTAGCTTCTCGCGCATTGCTGTCTGTCCTGGACAAACTTCCGGGAAGTGATCACAACATAGTTACTTGCTGTATGACCCCTCCTGGAGCCGTCGAACTTCCATAAAACCATATCATCTACAACATGTTGACTGGTGTCATTATTCCAATTTGCACGATCCCTCAGCTGGGATAATTTATTCCGACTAGAAATGTCGAAGAGCATGCATCAGAGATTTTAACGCGTTTTTTGACCTTTATTGACATACTCGCACCTTTCAGACGTATATAAACCCCAGTAAGCAATACCACCAGTAACCACCACCAAGAATAAGTCACGAGACACACAAACTTACGGACAGATAGAATACCATCAGTGACTTATGCATTACTAGGTGTATTAACAGTTGCTGCAAAGGGGTCGCTACAGAAAACAAAATGCGACATATAGCCGAAGAGCAACTGGCAATTTCCACTTGCCACGCGTTTTCTGCAACCAAATAACGATAGGCGCACTGACCGATTCCCCTTGTCAGTTAGACACAATGACCTGAATATCACCCATCTTCTCTGTATAAATGAAGCGTTCGGTGAATATTTTGCTTCCTCATTTACTAACGAGCCTGAGCTTGCTGATGTCAATCAGATGAGTGGCACAGACTGCATACTGTCGAATAACATTAACATTCCCAGAGGTTAAATCCGCCACCAAATCTTCTCAATCCTCTACCTTTGTGGAGCGGACGGCGTTCCCCCAATTGTACTCACACATGTTGGTGAAGACATCCCTATATTACTTTTCAACACGTTCAGCCTTTCTCTAAAACGTAGACAATTTCTGCCTCAGTGGAAACATTCCCTCAGTCCACGACACAAAAGCTGTGCAGGATACGAATTGGGTAGACATCGCCCTACTAATCACTAGAGTATTGAAAAACAGTATCACAAAGTCGTTAGTTGAATATCACCTAACACACACACTCCTAAGTGATCGGCAACACGGATTTATGTGTAGGGGGTCATGCAATACGTGCCAGTTAGATTTTCTGGAATACATCCCCTTGGCTGTGGATACCAAAACCATCACTGGTGATCTTCCTCAATATGCACAAGGCCTTCGACTGTGTACCACATAAGCAGCATTTGTTACAACTTGATTCATTCGATGTCCGTGCCTCACTTCTGACTTGGTTTACCTCCATTTAAGAGGAGCGCGCACGAACTGCCTTACTAGATTATCCAAACTCCGAACTACCTGCAATAACGAGTGGCGTTCTGCAAGGTAACTTTCTTGGTCCCACTCTATGGCTCATCTACATCACCGCTGTTTCCGATAAAGTTATGCGTGGTGTTTGCAGCGAAAATTCACCAGTAGTCTCATGAGTGAATCCTCGTTCGCAACATGTCAAGGTAGATGTAGGCCCCTGAGCCTCCAGCCACTTTGTCTACGAAGACTAAAGATGAACTTAGTTTTCTTCAATGAACTGATACACACCTACAGCTCAAGTATCCATTTGAAGTTTAGGACGGATGATGACTGCAACTTAAGAAACGGAAAAGTTATTCTTCCTCAATTAATGCTCAGGATGCAAATTTTCGCAGTGATTTATTCCGTTATGTGGAATCGACTGCCATACTCCGTAAGAACAACTCAATCAATCGGTCAGTTCAAAACCGAACTAGATCGATTATTATTTTACCGAATGCAACTGTACTGTTTGAAAGACAGATAACGATGGAGGAACTATGTTTTCACAAATCAGGAAACGTTTAAAAAAGAATCATACATCGAGTTTATCACACCTTCATACTCATTCATTCATTTAAACTTATGTTCCATTGTTTACCACGGCAACACTTAGTTGCCAACAGTTTTAGATGGATTTGCGGCCGGACCAACGTGATCAATATCCGCATAACCTCCAAACCAATCCGATAAAAGTGAAAACTGTTATGTCCGCTCCTTACACTGTTTGGCACTAATACCTGTTTTTTTTTCTTTTTCCCTGGAGACAATATCTTGGGTGCCTGCGCCAAGCAAAGTGAATTCGCGCAGTCAATCTCTCGTTTTTGATCAGCTGCAGATGCCGGAGTAAGCACAATATTTCTTTGAACCCACTCTTTTTGCAACGAATATTTCAGGAGAATACTCACTATTTTTATTTTCTTTATGCTCAACGAATCGGACAGTCGCCGTACATGAGCTATTCACCTACCTTTACTGATCTTTCATTCAATGGCTATTCCTTTTTCTATTTTATCATTGTTGGCCACGATTGTATCAATCTCCCTAAGTGATGAATTGTGGCTTCCAAGCTATCTAATATACCCACGCAAGGCGAATTGCCACGTATGCACAGGTGGATATAAACGTGCATGACTTGAAACAGCTAAATTATCAAACGGGCCGTGTCACAAAACTCCGTCATTCAGGAACAAACGGTTTATTCGACAAAACAATCTCAACGAAAATGACAGCAT
>OX104070.1:26018726-26116278 GCA_944474145.2 Dicrocoelium dendriticum
CCAATAAGTACCAATCAGCGCTTAGGTGAGATATGCGTAGGCGTGCGATCAACGGTTCTGTTCGCTTGCGGCATGCTAGCCGGCTGTAGCATGCGTCCGGTCCAGCTATCCGAGGGCTCCTGTGTCCAGGGCGTATGTGGGTCGTATTAAACCGAGGGGTCTGACTGGCAAAGGAGATACTTCCTTGGCGGCTGGTCAACCACCTAGTAAGTGTTGGAGCTGGAGGAACCATGTGCTTAGGTCACATCTCGTGATTAGCTGGGCGGTACTGTTACAGCTGCCGATAGCGGACCGAGCGCGAGGCGACTAGATGGATGACTTAAAACACACACACACACACACACACACAAGAGACGGCAACTTTAACAATGCTGAAGACGAAATGGGAATGTAAGGAGAAGAGGTAACGACGATCACAATATAGGCCACGCTGGACGACAACTTACCTGTTGACCTGCTACTGCGACATTGACGTGCTACATTATCCCCCCTTATGAGGCGCTGTCCTCATCGTCTACAGAAGCCCTGACCAGTGTAAACTTGCCGATGCACAGAATGATGAACGTTTAGGTTCGAACGATTCCACGTGAGTGAATACTAGTGACCGTTGCAATAGCTGCAGTCCTGGTGCAGGTGCTGGTGCTATGAGATGACAGGGTCGCCAAATATGTAATATGCGCCCGGTCGAGGGCTTCCATGTTCAGGGCATATCTGGGTCATAGTAGACTGAGAGGGCTGAAAAGCAAAAAAGATCCTTCCTAGGCGACTGGTCAACCACCTAGTTAGTGTCACAGCTGGATGAGCGGTATGCTTATGTCACATCTCGTGGTTAACTGGCCGGTACTGTCACAGCTGCCGATAGAAGACCGAGCGCGAGGCGACTAGATGGATGACTTAAAACAAGCACGAGAGATGGCATCTCTAACAATGCTTAAAAGGAAATGGGAAGGTAAAGAGAAGAGGAAACGATGAGCACAATATAGGCTACGCTTGAAGACAACTTACCTGTTGACCTGTTTTTGCTACGCTGACACGCTACACCGCCTACTTAGCTATGTAACTCCGTATAGTTCTTGTGCTTGCACAATCCCATCACAGACTGTATGGCATGAGCACCTAGCATGTACCAAAAATACGAGTCAACGTAATGGCGACATGCTTATGTATAACAGAGGCTCAAAAACGCTTTAATGTGAAAACGGCTTACTTGCATGTAACAACAGCCAAAAAATGAGTCAAAATGATGGTGAATTACTAGTTGTGGGCTACATACGCACATGACCAGGGGGCATGGAAGTGCGGATGAAGCCTTTCAAGGGATTAACCCGCAGAAGGCGGTACCATGGATGGCCATATTACTTTACTTGTACTGCCGGATATATCCACACTTATTCTTATTGTCATACTCTACAGCTTTTACTATTCTGAGTGAAGTAATAACACTCCTAACACTCCATTGGGACTATGAAAATTCGGGCAACTTCGCTATGCTACTATGTTGTACAAATTGATCAGGCCACGAAATCGGTCTGCCTCTTTCAAGGTAGAGAAATATGCCATTTATTTATTTCTTTATCTATCTTGTAGTAACTCGAGGTCAGCTCGAGCACCAGCTCCCTGCTGCGAATCAGAGCACTGTTAGTGCAATCTTGAAGGCTGTACTCTTCAGTCACTTTCGTTACTATTTAAGGGATTCAGGTGGAGTACAGCCAACAAGATAGCGCACTATCAGGGTGCAATTTACACTAATACGGCACCCAGGCATCCAATCCTAGTGCAGCAAAATAAAAAAAATTCGCCACCATCAAGCGTTCGTATAAGTCGTTGAAACAGCTGCATTGGCATTTGATCAGATACAGAGCACCATGGGACGAAACCACAAGAGGACCTCTGAACGAACTCTCGACAAAATTACCATGTCAATTGCTCAAAACCTGACTTTGAATTCGAGGGGGTGAACACTTGCTGGACCTTCTGGGAGATATAAACTTGTACTCTAGAGGTTCCGGCCTCCATAAGTGAACAGGTTAAGAACGAACTGCAAGAATTAGTTCCTAGCTTACGAAATTCAGAACAGGAAACCATCCATACATTTTGGACCCGGTGCACAAGAAACACTGCTTTTCCGCAACGTCTGTTAAACCGAACAGTTTGACGGGCACACAGAAGAGTTCCGTAAATTAACACAACAAAACCGTTTATCCCATCTCGCCAACATCAAGGCTTAGTAATTTCTAGCGAAATAACCCTCCCATGTCGCTTCGGTGAAGTACGTCAGTCAGCTCAGCATCCGACATGTAGTCCGAACAACTGGTCTCGCAGTACCTGCTGTGCCGCACCAATGCGCGTCTGAAGGAAACCCGACACGTTCACTCCAAACTCACACAGTCCAATCGACAGGTTGTGTTTGACCGCAATCGTCCACGCGGCTGCACGTACGCTCAGAGTCACACTTATCACTCTCCGCTTTAGTGTGGACGCATGCGGATGCAGACTCGACCCCAAACTGCACCGCCTGACGGCCAGTCTAGGGATGACACGCAGCCGACCACATAATCCAGATCACACGAGGCGCTTACTAGGCTGAGTGCGGATGGACAGCCAAAGCATCAACTGAAGCGGTCGATACTTTTGGTTCGCCAGCCATTACCTCGTCGTTCAGCAGCTCGGCGATGTGCATGATGAATGCGTACAGAGCCACTCTGACAGCGCGCATTGCACAGCACATGAGCTGTGACAGGATTAGCAATGCGTGCATGCGCGGTTAGTTCACCTTGTACGTCATAGGATAGAAAGCGAGCAGTCAGGCAATGACTAGGCAAAGTAGCGCCATTCGTGCCATTTGGATATCGGATCATTGCCCGTGCGATGGAGCATGAGCATTTACTGCCATCACCGACTTGTCTCCAGTCTGAAACGCGTTACGTGCCTGTTAATCAACAAGTGCTGGTTCTTCGCCTGCATGGTGAGTGCGCGTCAAGCGCTGCAGAAACTGCTCGCAAATACAACACTATCCATGGAGCCATGTGCCAATCGACGGACACTAGGTGCATAGACTACTGAAACATTATGCGAAAACTAGGAGCATGTGCAGCGCCGCAAAACCAGGCGCCTCGCATCACCACGGGTGTCTTTTTGGCTTGCGTGTTTATCTGTGACCTGTTTAGAAGGAAGGATCTGAGCATGTGTACACTTGCCCAGCATTGCGACGCCACCCAATATGCTTCCCACAGGAATTTAAAGGAAAGGAAATTCTGTAAGTATATTGCGCGTACAGTGCCAGGTTCGAACCTATGCGATTCGGAGAAGCGGTATGATTTTTGCCGTTGGTTTTTGAATACCATGGACATCCATTCATTTTTATCAATGGGGCGGGTTTCAGTTTGCGTGGAATAGAGAACCAGCCTTTTTTGGCAACGTGTGATTAACGCCGATACAGCACTTCAAGTAAGAAACAGGACGCAAATCTCAAGATATACACTGGGTTTACTGGTCAAAAAATCGTGTGGTCATTTTCTTTTCCAGGAAGGTGACCGGTGGGTTGTTGTGTCACAGTACTAATGACTTACGTTTCCTTGCATCTTCGTAGAGAGAATTGCTGCAGAATTTTGTCAGTATGCAGTTGAAACCCCCAGGATTATTGAGTAACGTTTGGTGGCAACATGATTGCCCACCTGCGCACTATGAACAAACGGTATTTGACTATGTCAACGAGACATTCCCTTGTCGTTGAATCGGTCGGGGAGGATCAATAGAGTGGCCAGTTCGCCATCAGATTTGAACCCGTTGGATTTCTTCCTATGGGGTTTTTTGAAACGACGTGTTCTCAAAACTACGCCTAATTTTCTTGGGGAACTGAAGCATCATTTTGAACGAATGTCACTGGATCACAGTGGAGACTTTGAAAAAGCGATAGCCCACGCCATCAGGAGAATAATGCACTGTGAGTAACACGCCGGCGGGCAGGTCGAACATCTTCGTTGACTTGTATGAATATTAAACTGATTTTCTGTAAATATATGTATCATTCAAGGATTAACGATGTAAGCCCCACCGCACATTCAATGCTCAGATACAGGTTGGTCTGTCTACGTTAAGAGGAGCAGTGTCCGCAGCAGGCATTGTTAATTCAGCCCAGCGCATGTGCTTTCTTACCTAGACATAGCAAACAACAGGCTGACTACTCGTTTTCTAGCCTATGGGGTACAAGATGGACTAACCGCGCATGCACGCATTGCTAATCCTGTCACAGCTCATGTGCTGTGCAATGCGCGCTGTCAGAGTGGCTCTGTACGCATTCATCATGCACATCGCCGAGCTGCTGAACGACGAGGTAATGGCTGGCGAACCAAAAGTATCGACCGCTTCAGTTGATGCTTTGGCTGTCCATCCGCACTCAGCCTAGTAAGCGCCTCGTGTGATCTGGATTATGTGGTCGGCTGCGTGTCATCCCTAGACTGGCCGTCAGGCGGTGCAGTTTGGGGTCGAGTCTGCATCCGCATGCGTCCACACTAAAGCGGAGAGTGATAAGTGTGACTCTGAGCGTACGTGCAGCCGCGTGGACGATTGCGGTCAAACACAACCTGTCGATTGGACTGTGTGAGTTTGGAGTGAACGTGTCGGGTTTCCTTCAGACGCGCATTGGTGCGGCACAGCAGGTACTGCGAGACCAGCTTTTTCAGACTACTTGTAGGATCGAGCCGCTCAGCGACTAAGATCCTTAGTGCAAAATACTTTTAGCCCATCTGGAGGAGTAGGACATGGAAGCGAATAACCCTGAAACATTCAATAGAAAACATGTACTTCTGATGAAGTTGCCGGAAGCTGGAATGCCTGCCCAAATGAGCGGAACCATTGTGTTCAATTTGTGCGCGAAGACCATTTGAAATACTGGCAGTATTAGTGAACGTCTGCTGCTGCAATTATAAGCTACTTTTCAAGCATGATAACATCCGTCCTTAGATACAGCGCGGCTTCCTTTTTCTATTCACTATGTGGTGGATTAAAGGTGGATACTATTGCGCCGGGTATAAGTAGTGTGGTGGTGCAAGATGACACACCAACAGCGAGCCCTGCCGACTTCCCCAAAGTTGAAGATGACATCAGGATTACAGTTCCATGCGCACGAGGACTGAACACAGAGGCAAGCACCAGTTGGGGAACACTCCATGGAGATTACGCAGATGAGCGGACGCCTCCAAGGTATGAACGGAAACACCTAGTGTAAGCCACTTTAGCAATAGACGATTACCGCCTGCCTCTTGGGTTCTAACATTTGGTGCCGTGACCTCGCAAGTCATGAAGATTCCCTGACCGGAACCATTTGAAGACGGGGATGTGAAGGCGTTTTTGGAGGATTTCGAGGAGGTGGCAGAGGCGGTATCACTGAAGACGGACCGGGCGAAGATGGCGGCCCTGCGGAGTCTCCTCGAGGGCAGGGCGAAGGCAGTTCTGGAGACGGCGCGAAGAGGTCCGGTCAAGTTGGAATGGACCACCGCGAAGGAAGCGTTGCTCTCTGGCCTGGAGACGCCAGCGACGGTTCAAGTCGTCGCCGCTTGGTGCTGGGACGGATCCCCTCATGTTTGCGGTGCATCTCAGGAGCTTGTTGGACCGCGCCTTGCCGGGGTTGGATGGGCCGTCCAAGACGCAGTTGCTGGTGGATCAGTTTTTGGCCGGCCTCCCACAGCCAACCGCGGAGCGCGTTCGGATTGCGAATGCTACTCGGAAGATACAATTGGAGGAGTTGGCGCAAGTTACTCGAGACCTGGGCGACGCACCACTAGCTGCGCTGAAGGAAGAGTCACGTGAGAATGTGGAACGGATGGACAAATTGGAACGGATGATGGAGCAGCTTACGGAAGACATCAATGGGAGTCGCGTTCAGCGTTACCGGGTGCGCACAAAGGGGTGTTGCTTCATCTGCGGGAAACCGGGGCACTGGAAGAGACAATGTCCGCAGAGGCGTGGTGTTACTCGATGAATAAACGTGTGAAACCTTATTTTTCTTTTCGGATCGAGGATTGTGTACTTGGATCGTTGAGCAGGAGTGCGGTTGATGCAACGGTGGAAGTAGACGGAACGATGGAAAGGTGTCTGATCGATACGGGTGCCGCGGTGTCACTAATCAACTATCGGCGAGGTGAAAAGCTTCAGTCATGCTACACGATCGTAAGAGCGGTTGGCGGTCATTCAGTGGGAATGGATGGGATAGCCGAACACACCGTGGGAATCGGGGGACGAAAGCGAATACACTCCTTTCTCGTGTCACCAGATGCGAAACAAACCATGTTGGGAGCAGATTTCCTGGAGCTCAATAAAGCTGTCATTGATCTAAAGCGTGGGAAATTGCTAATGGAATGCGGGTCACTACCACTCATTAATCGGGGGGAAATGAGATCTTCGCAGTCGGTCGTTGCTGTGTTACATTTGAGCCCATCTTTGCAGTCGCTGATCAACAAATACCAACCCTTGTTTACGGATGACAGCAGCCAATATGGGTTTTGCGATTGGATCGAACACACCATCCCGCTAACTCGCCAACCGTATCGGCCCCATGCACCTCTAAGGATACCAATCCACCTGGAGGCTGAGGTGAACAGGCAAGTGCAGGAAATGCTGGACGCGGGCGTGATTGAGGAGGCACATAGCCCGTACAACTCTCCTGTGGTCTTAGTAAAGAAGCCAAATGGGAAGTACCGATTCTGTGTCGACTTCCGAAGACTGAATGAAATTTCCTTGACTCGCTTCGTTCCAGTTCCATCAGTTGCTGTCATTTTTGATCGGCTGCAGCAGCGAGGATATTCACGGTCCTGGACTTGAGATCAGGATACTGGCAACTGGCAATAAAACAGGAAGATCGAGAGTGAAGAATTCCGGAACCGTTTGGCGAAACTTAGCATTAAGAAATTGCGCACCACCCCATACCACCCGCGAACAAATGGCCTGACGGAACGTAACAATAGAACAATAAAGGAGTGGATAGCGGCAAAAGGTGGAGACTGGGAGGGAACGTTGCCGCTACTGTTGCTGGCCCATCGAGCAACCAAACAGGCTTCCACAAAGAAATCAACATTCCATTTGATGTACGGTCGACAACCTCGTCTACCTGTGGACCTAGAGATTGGAATGTGGCCAACTTGCCGTATATCACCCGAGGAGACACGGAATAACCGGAAGACCGTTAACCGCAACCTACAGGCGACTCAGGCGCGGATGATGGCGAAGTTCCAGACCAGCAAAGGTGGAAGGAATATAGAGTTTCAGATTGGTTCTAAAGTGAAGTACAGGGACCATCAACACTATCCCACTTGCGGCCCAGGGGAGAGGAAACTCCTAGCGAAGTGGAAAGAACCGTACGAGGTAGTCGACCGGCGAGGCCCAGTGTATACAATCGCTCGGCAAGGTGAATCGCGGAGGGTGAATGCCGGCGAGCTGAGGAAGTGGTACGAATTGGAGGAGGAAAAACGCTCATAAAGTGAACATCTTCGGCGGTCAGAAAGACTCCGACGGAAGGCAGCTGACGCGATTCCTTTGGAGGGGGCGGAGTGTGGTGGATTAAAGGTGGATACTATTGCGCCGGGTATAAGTAGTGTGGTGGTGCAAGATGACACACCAACGGCGAGCCCTGCCGACTTCCCCAAAGTTGAAGATGACATCAGGATTACAGTTCCATGCGCACGAGGACTGAACACAGAGGCAAGCACCAGTTGGGGAACACTCCATGGAGATTACGCAGATGAGCGGACGCCTCCAAGGTATGAACGAAAACACCTAGTGTAAGCCACTTTAGCAATAGACGATTACCGCCTGCCCCTTGGGTTCTAACAACTGTCTATGGGCAAGTGCGAACTAAGCAAGATGCAGCTAATACCCTCAGACTTCATTTCACTGCTACTTTTCAATACGCACTGTTTTACCATGCCATTATAACCCAGATCTCGTCACCGCCAGACTTTAACTACATTTTTTGGCCTCCGCGGAGGTGCTGAAGCGATTGCTGTCACTAAGCGAGTACTATTCTCCTGATCCAAATGATATTCGACCCAAATCATTGAAAGTAGCTGCCACGAGCTTTGCTGAATCGCTATCACATTTTTTCCAACACTGTCTCGACGAGATATGGATTTCAATTATATGGAAGAGTGGAAAAATAACCCCCACTTAAAATGGGCTGTAATCGTGTCGTTTCCTCAACCTACCGCCCAACACTTTTCTTCCTGTGCTTGCAAAAATTATGGAACCTGTCATCGCAAAAGCACTCGGGATATTTATTCTCCGGGAGCAGACAACATCCGCCCGAAGGCACTGAAGGCTGTGGCCAACAAGCTAGCTGAACCACTGTCACAGTTCTTCCAAAGGTGCTTTGATGAGCAACAAGTCCCCACTATGTGATAGTGTGGCATTATCACCCCTATTTTTAAAGGCGGTAGCCGTTCAGATCCTGCAAACTATCGTCCAGTAACTCTCCTCCCTGTACTCGCGAAGGTGATGGAAGCAGTCGTCGCTGAGGCTTTAATGGACTACCTGGAAAAATGCAACATCTTGATACCGAAACAGCATGGCTTCCGTCAACACCGGTCATGCACCACCAACCTATCTATTGCACGAGGTAGCTGGACGGAAGTGGTCGATGATGGAGTCGGAGTCGACGTAATCTATCCGGACTTCTCCAAAGCTTTCGACCGCCTTGATCACCGCATCCTACTTCAAAGACTACAAAGTTACGGAATCAGAGATCCTGTACTTGGTTGGATTGGCAGCTTCCTTCACCAACGGAAGCTTCAAGTACGTGTTAGGGGATCACTTTCTAACCCAATTGAGGTGGAATGTGGTGTTCCACAATGATCAGTGTTGGCACCGCGCTTCTTCTTAGTGTCTATCAACGACCCGGCAGCAGTTATCTCCTCAAATTTCCTGCTTTTCGTCGATGACGTCAAGATATGGCAGGCGATTAGTAACAAGCCAGGTCACGATCTGCTCCAACATGACCTAGATTGCATTTATGAATAGTCAAAGAGGTACATGCTTCAATTGAACACAGCTAAGTGCAAAGTGATGCATCTGCGTCACCAGTTGGTGAGCGCTTACAAGATTGGAGACCACACCTTGGAGAGGGTCTCTCAGGAGCCTGACCTGGGTGTATTGGTACAGGAAGATCTCGGGTGTTCCAAACAAGCAGAGAGGGCCACGAGAACCGGCAATCAACACTTCGGCCTTCTTCGCAGAGCCTTCGGTCGGTTTGAACCCTCAATCTTTCCCCAAATGCTTAACGCCTACGTGCGACCTCACGTGGAATATGCGATTCAGGCTTGGCAGCCGTGGCAGAAACAGGATCTTGTTACTCTCGAGGCTCCTCAACGAAGGGCAAACAAAAACGTCAGGGGCCTCTTTCATCTGCCTTATCAGCTTAGACTGAAATCTCTAAGAATGTACAGCAGTCGATATCGGCTTTTGCGGGGGGATCTCATAATGGTTTACCAGATTCTGAAGAACCCAAACCACATTTGCCGCCCACTGCTGGAACTGAACCACAACACTAAACTAAGAGGTCACCCTCTGAAAACTACAATTCAGTATAGCAGGCTTGGATGCTGTAGAAATTGCTTTTCCCTCCGCGTGTGCCAGCCTTGGAACGCCCTCCCTAATTATGTCGTCTTTGCTCCCACTTGGGCGATATTTAAAAAACGTGTTGACGATGCATTGTCTCATTTACATTTCATTTTATGACTTGTTATCCGGGGACTATAGAACGTAATCAAACGGTGTCTTGCCAAACGCCTAATCAATGGATTTATGGATTTATACGTTTAATACGCGAACATCTCTGCTATTCCACATAAGTCTATCGTGAGTCCCCCACAACGCTTTTCACTTTATTATGCAATTGATTTGGCAATAATTTCCATCCTACGGGACTTGTTAAGCAATGCTTTTTTATCTGTTCCATTTGTTCCATTTAGGGGCAGTCTCATAGTGAAGAGGCAGCATGGATTTCCCCATTGCCACTCACGTACCACGAACCTTTCTTTAGCTCTTGCTAGCTTGTTGGAATCTGCAAATATTAAGGGAAGGAGTCGATGCCGCCTGTGTCGATTTATCTGAGGTGTTTGGTCGCTGAGACCACCGCATTTGTCTTCGCAAGCTTAGGTGGTATGGGATTAGTGACCGTGCTTGTTGCTGTATACATTTGTTTCTATTCCAACGCTCTTGAATATGCGAATTCGTGGCTATCTGTCACACGATAAGGTTCACTGCTGCGTCCCACAAGGCGCTATACTTGGACCACGGGTATTCCTAGTGTTCATAAACGTCTTCGCAGGAGTGCTGACGTCGAAATTTCCACTCTTTATGGAAGATTCTAAGGTTTGCTAGCCAAACTAGCGAGTAGACGACCACATAGCAATGCAAGGAGATCTCAAATGTGCTCACAAGTGCTCAGTTCAGAACGTGCATCAGTTTAACCCAGAAAAACGTAAGACGATGAGCTTGCGCCATCAGATCATCTACGTATAACGATTGCAAGAATAGTCTTGTGGCGCACTGCTCCTGCAGGACCATCTCGGATGCCAAAGATAGGTTGAGAAAACAGTGAAAAAGCTAACCACAGTTGAGCCTACTGCGGAGTGTGTTTGGCTAGTTTGATCCCACCTACGTTTCGCAAAAGCTAAATGCTTAAGTGAGACTCCACGTTGAATACGCCAACCACAAGCAGGAACTTTGGAAAAACATGACCTCACTGCTCTCGAGAAGCCACGTCGGAGGGCAACAAAATTTGTTAAGTGATTGTTTTAGCTTTCCTACCAGTTGACACTAAAGCCAATAGATCTTTTCAACGAATAAGATAGTGTTCTGCGATGTGATTTCGTATTTGTATATCAGAACCTTATGGATCCTAACCACCCATACCGACCCTTATTGAAATTCAACCACGATTGCTTGCTGAGAGGCCACCTTGTGAAGTTAGCTACACAGTACAATCGGTTGGAATGTCATCGGAACTTGTTCTTCACCGGTGTATCCCAGCGGTCGAACTCACAATCACATTCGGTCATCTTCGCTCCTACGCTTACGGAATTCAATACTTGATTTGTCCATGTATTACACCACTTGCATTCCTTGAATTTACCCAATTATCTTGGACACGGGACGGAGTAACCACGTGAAATTAACGGTAAGTTCACTGCTACGCGTTTTTCTTGATACATTCATTTTTGATTTCGCTCTTTACCTACGAAAACTGTTGAGCTTATTGCATTTTTATCCGTGATAAATCCATCGTGCGGCACGTATGGTTTGATATACTTGATGAGTCAGTGAAAGAGTAGCACGTCTGCATGATACTACTTCCCCCAGTAGTTGCACAAGAGTACATCTGTTTATCTGAGGTGGACAGTAATCTCACAACTCATGTGCTATTTCTAATCTCATAGTGGGCGGGACCATGAAAGCCACAACCATTAACCTGTATATGTCACATGTGTGTGATCTCGGCGCTCAGTGTGGTGTGTGGTGTATGACTGTACGATATCTGTTCCAAAGTAGCCAGGTGCTCACGAAAATGCAAGCACACTCGTTTTGATGTGCATTACTTGCTCACTTTAGGATGAATTCATATGATTCAACCCTACGGCATCGGTGCGCATGTTGACCGGATGTTGATCAGGTGTAAAGCTAACCCAACCTGCCCTCTCTTCCTTTCCGCTTTTGGTATTCACACTTGATGCGAGTGTGCGGATATTTTGCAATACATTGAGGACTCACATTTAAGCACTGATGTTCCGCAGCTATTAACGACCACGGTATCAGATCCGAAAACAATGATACCACCCTGTATTTACGCGCACAAGAATCAAGAGGTAAAACAGGAGCGTTCTAATGCTGAGATCGGATTATATCCCAGTTGGATGCTTGCTGTGTAAACATAAAGCAAGCCCAATACAACTGAAAGCATTCAACTTTACATAAAACCACTGAGAAGGTTAAAGAACGACCATATATTTCCCTTCTGAGCTCTTCCTCCGCTATCATAGCCCAGTAAGGACCAAAATAGCTACCTTATTTTTAGGGGACAACTTTAATAGTCACCAGCAGATTTTAACAATGCCAACTGTTACCTAGTCTGGTTGTTTACCGACAGTCCACCGAATTTCTGAGCGTGTGTTACCTGTTCGAGGGCATTCAGTCAGGCTGAATTTCGTTCGAACCACCATATCATGACCACCTGGGTTCTGCTACTAGAAAAACCTTTGTAATCGAGTAACATTATAAGGGTTTCTACCATAATACAGTTGGCAAATTTGGAGTCCACCCAATTTGTCATTCACACTGAAGAGCAACACTCTGCTTTGCCATGGATAATTTATGACGTTCTCTAATTTATTACTACATGTATGAGACACCAGCAAGGGCCGACTCGAACGTGATTGAACATCTATACTGGTAGCATAGATCGTCTGCCCGTATCGTCCCCGGCGTTTGATACTAATCAAAAGACATTAGAGCGTACTTCTGATATTTACGTACCAGCTCAGTTTGACCGCGATTTCGCGAAGTGGCCATCCTTCCAGATACTGCCTCCTATGACCTTCGCCATGTCCCGAAACAGCCTCAGATGGATAGACATTCTAAGTAAGTAAAAATCCTAAACAGCACATGGTTTATCTGTAGAGGAATAAAAACGCTGAGAATTTGTAATAAACAGATAGGCTTAGTTGCTTGATGGGGTTTAGTTTGTTGGGGAAAATTTGTGGAAGGGGTGGAGACACAAGCTATGGTCTGTGAAAATTTGAAGGTTATAGTCTGAGTTGGAAATCCATACGTCACCTCACCCGTCCCGTATTACAAAAGAGTGCCAGGAAGATTTAGTTAGTAGTTGAAGTAATCAGAACTACTGGACTCAGTCAGCATATCAGCACGCTTCCAGACACTAGTATACCAAGCCTTCCAAGGAAATCTGCTTATTTGTTTATTTTATTTTATTTTCATTCATGTTAATACCTGGGTTTTCCTTTTCAATAAAGGTACGGAAAGCGCATTTCATGCTCTATCTTGCCAGAGGCTACGGTTACCCTAAGACGGCTACGTACTTATAGGATGCCTAGTTCATCAATAGTTCTAAGTGTTCTTGTTTTATTTCCTCATGCTGCCGTCACAATTCCCCTTTTTCAATCCTCCATCTTTCCATTCTACCCCTAAGGATTAGTTTTAATGCGGAATACACACTTGTCAAAACCTTCACATTCTCACTCGAATTTCGTAAAGTATCCGTGTCGCATAGTGAGACTTCATTTTCGGCCCGAGAAAGGTGACCGGTCAATCACACTTCTAAAAGCCAATGGGCGGCTGTATCCTTTTGCACCTAGACCCGTTTCAACTTGTCTCACTGTCAGGTGAGCCCGAGATCAAGGTTTGATGAGCCGGCAAGATTGTTATATAGAAATCCAGATAAAGAATGGACAAGTACATGATGGTGATGAAACCACTATTCTACTACATAAAAATGGGGACGATTACTTCAACTACAGTACCCAGTTATCTTTTTTATCAGGGAAGACTAATCCATTATAAGTAGCGCTGTTGCACTAAGTACTGGTTGTTACGCAATTCCCAAACGGACAACTTTCAGCGAGTTCACCAAATGAAGCTTTCGGACTGATGCTCTCCAATTCACCACTAAATCTGTTGGTAATTAAACATGGCTGTAGCGCAAGGGAACTACCGTGATTAAGTACACTTTTTACAACAACTAAGCTCAAAGCGAATGGTTTGCAAGCAGAAAATGAGATCACATTAAGCAACGCTCTTCTCAATGATGCTCCTATTTATATGAGACTATGTAATCACATTTCCATGGATCTACATATGACGCCGCTTTTGTCTATGCCCCTCAGCCCAACCACTGACTTTCTTTGGTCCCGGTACTCATTCCGTCTGGCAAGCTTCGAGATGTGGACACTCGTTTAAACTTGATAATGAATCAGTCTAGCGCACACTCTGGACTTCATCAGTATCAATTTCGGCTGCCCTTCTGAAACACTGATTACAAGACCCCAGCACTGTGCCTAATTGGATATCCCCGTAGACTACGTAGCCATATATTAAGCACTTCACCGTGATGACACAGAATCAGCAACAGTGAGTTTATCTGGCAACGATGTAACCTTAATTACAAAGAAAGACTGGTGCTGCTGTAATTACCACTGCTTAACAGCCTACTGTTTGTTATTTGGCTCAAAGTCTAAAGTGGGATCAGCATTTGTTACGAAGATCGATGCAAGTTGTTATTAGTCACCTCAGCCCCAACTGAGAGTGGCTTTGGATCGGCCAAGGATGGATTGTACCGCGGGTTTCAGCGTTATTAAATCAGATTTTCTTGTTGGTGATTTCCATCCGTCTCAGTCGTCTGTGAACGTGTGAACGATGGTAAGATAATCACTACGCGCTCAACGAGAACAACAGAGATAGCGGAAACAGATTTCCATTACTTGGAGTATGTTTAGCTCGGAAGACTTGTTCAGTTGGTGTGGTGTTCGCCGAGCAGGACAATTTGATTGCAAAAGTTTCGCCACCATTCGCGTTGGCATCCTCAGCGCAGAATTGATAGTAGTAGTAGTAGTAATGGTAGTAGTAGTAGTAATGGTAGTAATAGTAGTAGTAATATTAGTAGTAGAAGGCAAAATCAATAGTAGATACTATCAGCCACTACTGCGTTTCTAATATGGGCGTACGGGGCCATCAAATTGGTCTCATTCTGATTGGTCCTTCAATGTGTTCTGTCTCGGTGTTCGAGTCATTACCATTGGCTGTACAAATATTATCGCGACGCGGTTGGCATTTTGCACTCGAATTGGTGCTATGGACGTGGTTGGGCCGTCTGGGCTCATATCGACAGTTCTGTTTATTGTCTAGGTGTTAGTTCGCCTTCTTTCGAGTATGAATTGTTAATGTTCTTGAGTTCCTCTGTCTCAGTGGTTAGCATAATGGATCGATGTCGATGTGCAGGCTGATTAAGTTGGTGGTTGGGAAGCATGGTTCGAGAATCCCCCTCTGTTTGATTTTCTCCCTGGGTCAGGATTTCAACTTTGTTCCATTGGATACTGTGTGCTTCTCCGTACACGTGTTCTGAAACCAGTGAGGTTGCATAATGCTTCTGGAACGCACTTTGTATTCTTATATTTTTGTTGACAGCTTCCTTCCTGTTTGTTACGCACAGTGCCTTTCACAGAAAACGGAACACATCCACACAGAATGAGACGAATTTAATAGCTCCGTACGCTCAAATAAGGAAAGCAGTAGTGGCTGATGGCATCCATCATTGGCTTTACCTTCTACCAGCTTTTGCTACCTGACTGTTATCAATCCTTCTCTGAAAATGCCAACTCGAACGGTGGCGAAACTTTTGCAATCAAGTTGCCCAGGTTACCGAACCCCACAACTGAGACTTCTCAAGTTATGCGAAAACAACCGGCCACTCCCCTTGAACACCAAATTCAAATGGAATAGGGAACGCTCTGCAACTTAGGCATCCAATCGCCAACTCCCGCTTAGTCTCAACCTTGTCACATCACAATGAGTTTCAGATAGCCTGGAAGTATGGGGATCTAAATGGGGAACACTGGTTCACCTTCCTTGACTCACCTTACGTGCTGGTCTGTGCGAACAATGACTTCATTTCTCGGGATCACTTAAAATAATAAACGGTTAACTTGATACGAATAGCTAGCCCCTGAAGATGGCTGGGATGTCGAGCTTTACTAGAAGACCTCTACATGCGATTTACCACACAACATCACGCAACGTTGGACTTGTAGGCAGCAGAAACGGCTTTCGTCCGGTCAAACAGGCTGTGCTCTTACCCGACACTATTTGTACGTCTGGATCTCCGTTTGCCCCATGGATCTATTTGATGAACAATGCACAGTGATTTTTCATGGGATAAAAGCAAGTGTAAGATACGTCCAGTAGGATGGTTGGGGTGAATAAATGAAATCAGAACATATGTGGGTCATCTACTGAACGTTTACCGAGGTGAGTGCTTTGATAAAAAGCGGCAGTGTAAAATAAATAAAAAAATCTGTGTGCAAGCGTGCAGAAATACATGGGGTGCAGTGGTCGTTGATATAAGACGTGAGGAAAGTAAGATATGGTCCTTCACTTTGGATCCATTTGATACATACATCCTGGAGAAAGGCGTGATTGGCGTAATTCACAATAGCGTAATTTAGGTAACAAAGTGCTGGGAGCTAAGAGCAACATCTAATTGTTTTTTGTAAATGTCCAAGTTAGGAGAGGATACAACTGAGTCTGAGAGTGCGTTCCAGAGTTGGCAAACTAGAGGGGAAAATCAACTAGGTCGACACTCAAGACGGTTATATCGTTCCCGCAATTTCAAGCAGCTACCCCTGAGCTACTTGTTCTGACTAAGTTTCAGCAAATGGCAGTATACGTGGTTGAGGACACAAAATATTCGGTACGCTAATATGATTGCCGCGCAGCCTTTGGTAGCGTCCGCTGAAAATTCCCAGCAACTTCAGCCTTCGGTGGTATGAGTGATAGCGCAGGCCCTTCACATTCTTTGTTGCACTTCGTTGTGGTGCCTCTATCGCTTTTAGGTCGTGCTGCAACCAAATTTGCCAAGCTTGGATAGCGTATTCAACATGCGGGCGCACGTAGGAATTGTGCATCATTGTGAAGATTGATGGGTCAAATCTCCCGAACGCCCTTCGCAGCATGCCGACGGGCTGGTTGCCGCTTTTCGCAGCTACCTCAGCCTGTTTTGAACATTTGAAGTCACTGTACGAGCACACCATGGTCACGTTCCTGGGAGCTGGTCTGCAATCCATGTGATCCAAGCGAATACGTGTAGTCAGGTTCACGGCGTAATTGTACGACGCGACATTTGTCTACGTTGAATGGTATGGCATTTTGAACTGACCAGTGCGACACCGTGTTAAGTTCGTACTGGAACCGTTCGTGGTCGTCCGGTCCTTTGATCCTTTGCCATATCTTGATATCATTTACGAGAAATAGGAAATAGGAAGCAACTGATCTTGTTAGATCGTTAATGAACACCAAGAATAGACGAGGTCCAAGCACCGAGCTTTGTGGTACACCACACACCACATCGATTGCATCGGACTGTTTCCCGGAATCACATCCAACCGTCGTCCATGTGGAAAATCGCTTATTCAACTCAGGACTGAGTCGCTAATGCCGCAGTTCCGAAGCTTCTGAAGAAGTATTCGATGGTCTAATCGATCAAATGCTTTAGCGAAGCCCAGGTAGATGACATCGACTCCTGCTCCACCATCGACGGCATCAGTCCAGCCATTATGTGCAATTAATAGGTTAGTATTGCATGAACGATTTTGACGGAAGTCATGTTACTCTGGGGCTATTAATTTGTGGTTTTCCAGTTACTGCATCATCGCATCTGCGATGATTGATTCCATCACTTTGGATAGCACAGGAAGTAGCGTTATTGGACGGTAGTTGGTAGGGTCATTGCGGCCATCACTTTTATAAATAAATAAATAAATAAAGCTTTTATTCTTGACAAGGCCAGGCACACTTTTACAGGCATGATAATTTTGACTTAACAACGCGTGATAAAGAATGTACAAAAATCCGATATGTTTGCGATAACAGTGTATGTTTGTGTAGGGGGATATGTAAATATGTGTGTGTGAGTATGCAGTTTTGCAGCCATGGCGTTCTCCAGCTCAATACTTTTTTCCACAGCACCGAGGGGGAGAATGTCAAAGTTTCGCCGATTCACGGCAGGAATGCAATACGTAGATTTAAGAAAATATTTGTTTACTTTGGTCCGCATTAATGTTTGATCAGTGCCATACTCAACTTCACGCAGTACACCTGTCATGCGAACTTCACGCATATCACGCTGACGTACGATGACATAGTCGAGCAGTGCGTCGCTCGGGGTTCACTCGAGTTCCCGTCCAGTAGTGTGCGCATCTTCTAGCACCCAATGCTTAGTGCTTTGCGCGCAGGCATACGATTGTATAGGTGGGCAATGGCATGCGACGTGGTGGATGTGTTTCGGAGGTTTGCTTGATGGAATCCACCCGGAACCTTTGACTCAATAACCTGACCCAGAATGCAGTGGGTGATTTGGAGATTTGCTTGAGAGACTCCGCCCGGAGCCTTTGGTTCAATAGCCTAACCCACAAAGCAGCGTAGTTTGTGCTTCTAATTGTGCTGCTCCATTCTTGAGTGTTTGCTGTCGTCGGCAATGTGCCAACACATTGGCATGCTGCGGAGGGCAGTTAAGCAGTTTGATTCCTCTGACTGTTCGTAGTTGCTTAACGCCTACGTGCGGCCTCGTGTGGAATGCGCGATCCAGGTGTGGCAGCCCTGGCATGAACAAGACCTTGCAACGCTCGAGACTCCACAGCGACGAGCCACGAAGCAAGTCAAAGGCTTGTTCAGCCCTGTTTATCAGCTTAGACTGAGGACCCCAACATTATACAGCGTCCGGTACCGGCGCCTAAGTGGCGACTTTATTATGACCTACCAGATTCTAAGGAACCCCAACCACGTCGACCGTCACCTACTACAACTGAGCCACAAACGAATTTGAGGGGCCACCAGTTCAAGTTAGTCACGCAATACAGTTGGCTAGAATGTCGACGGAGCTTTTACTCTCTTCGTGTGTATCAGCCTTGGAACATCCTCCCAAATCGCGTTGTTTTGGCTCCCACTTCACCTGTGTTTAAAAAACGCCTTGATGTTGTCCTAACCCACCTAAACTACGAGATATGGCCTGTGTGTCTCGACAGACGATATAATGCGAAGAATGTTGCACAACCAGGATTAACCTACACAACTGTGATTGGCTCTTTCTGCGTGCCTCTTTGTTAACACTGTGGTGAGTCCACCGAAACGATTTTCATTGCATCCCTTTGTTTTCTATTCACTATGTTGTGGTTCTCTTTTTGATCACCCTACGGCACCTGCTAAGACTCCGCCTTTTTGCCTGTAATATACCACTATACTATTGTACATTGAGCCCGTTCTCTGAGCTCACCGGACAAAGCAGTTTATCCTGATGGTCGAGAGTTTAAGCAATCATAGTCTGCTGAATATGATGACGCTCCCTCCGGAGATGTTTTGGAATATATTTGGAGCTGATCAGGAAGTCGTCTTTTCAAAATGATTCCTCTAGAGATGTTCAGTACGGTGACAAAGTAATGAACGATCCGCTGACCTTTTTTCGAAAACTTGACACAAGTGAATGAGTCAAATTTGGTACCGGTTTCCTAAATAGCCGCTCGAGCATTATTTATCTGCCAAAGAGCGACCAGTCTCATTTTGATTGCCTCCAAACTATTGGCAGCCATTCTGCTCCGGAGGCAATCCTCGGTTCGTGAACAACATTATCTTGAAGATCAAGCCGACTTCTGTACTGGTTTTGGATGTGTAGATCAAGCTTTCTACTCCGCTAACTCTATGAACATGGTCACTCCTATGGGATACCTACAACCGCCGCATTTTGTTGATATCTGGACAACATTCTACCAGATTGATCAAGCTGATCCATGGTAGTGCTGGCTAAAGTGCAGAGTCCTAGGAACTTATAATGTCATCCTACGTGAAGTGCACCTCCATGTCTTCAGTAGAATGATTGATGAAGATATCTTTTTTATTGGGCGCTGTCAATAACCGCATATGGCGCGCTTTATATTAAGGTTTCCCTTCAATTTATCAACTGAAGACGTTATGTCGATAGTTTTATTACGGTACCGGGTGTTTGGCTTAAAGCTTCTTTCAGACAAGCGCGTAACCGAATTGGATCTTATTAGTGATATCACTTTGCGCGATGATCACCCGTAGATTATACAAACCATGCTGAGCCGTTTGGAAATCGACACATTCAGATGCCTCCTCAAGGCGTAAATTGATTCTCAAGGATCAGTGCTCATTCATTCCCTTGCACACCCTTAAAGGTACGCAGCTTGAACAAATGGACGGCTGCTTATCTGTTGATAAGTTTTGCTACCGCAAGCACTAACCATAAACCGATTTCCCTCCGCGTTGCCAAAATTTGAACCGCTCTTGCAATTGTGAAACATCTATGGCGATATCAAGACATGTGTCTTCTTAAAGAAAAAATTCCCAGTACCTTCGTTCGTGGGGGTAACTGTGTGAAAGCGAAATTCCGTCGAGTTGCGCAGATGGCATGCGCATGATACCGGTTTTCGTAAAAAAAGTGTATGAGAGGAGCATAATAGGCCAAAGTGTCAACATCGAGCTTACGGTCAAGATGTTAGACGTCACGTGTTGGAGAATGCATTATCCAATGTGGTTCGGTGCTTTCTATGCTCACACGTTCCCCCGGTACTGAGCTGAGAGATACCGCGTGGTGATCACCGTTATTTTCTATTTTGTCACATGAAATCGCTGACCTTATTTTTAGCCACCATTACCTACGCTCTTAGCCATTAGACCATTTATGGCAGCAGGAAGCAGGTGACGTAGACCAGGGGTATCTAAACTTTTCGCAAGGAGGGCGTCATGTTGTGTGGTAAAAAAAGGTTGGGCCATATTCCGTTTTACATTAAGATAATAACAAAAATTACACATATACGAAAAAAGTCCAAGCTGAATTTCTTATCTCATGAGGAGGCCGCGAGCCAGTTGAAATATTAACGCAGGCCACATTTGGCCCTCGGGCCGGACTTAGGACACCCCTAGCGTAGACGTTTGAGTTCCTCCAAATTCAGTGTTCCTAACCACTTTGCCGCGTTCACAAATTGTTTTACTCACTCATTTAAACTATCACGTAGGAGCTATTATTGGTTTCTTTCTAAGGTTACAGTAAGCACACGCTAGAACCAAAACTGTGTATAAGATCTCATGATTTAATTTATGAACAGAATCCACCGTTCAATTTACCAGTGTGAGATCAACCTTTACAAGTAATGGGTGAGCCCATAGTTTGAAGTTAAAGACGCATTCCACAGCAGCTCACTTCTTGTGTACTTAAACTAATCTGCTTTCTGAGTGGAAATAACATCCACGTAACACCAACATCACGATTAATCCACATGATTTATTCTCGGATTTTCAGTGGTCTGGAGTATCACCTTGACTTGTATTCATCTCGTCGGAGCTGACCACAAGGACGTGGGATTTATCAGCGCATTGACAGTAGACCCAGCCGATATCCAGCAAAAAGTTGGTTTTAAACCTCAAATCGCACAAGTCACAGTCGATTCTAGTCCGTTACAACGCCTGGTTTTCTTCTTATTCCTGTTGGTTGCAGGCGTTTTTATACTACTGGTTTGGTTCACTTGCTCCATCTGCTGCCTGTTCGGAAGAGCTAAGTATGTGGTAACGCCCAGTGACCAGGATGACAGCTTAGGTAGTCGAGTGTGTCGGATTGTGTGTCCCGTTTGTTCACTCTGTATGTCACCCGATTGTTAATGTTTTATTGCGCGAGATTATTTGTACTTAAGTTTCCAGTACAAACTGATTGATTGCTGAAATATACACTTTGGCCAAATGTGCTGACTTTTGGTACTGTGTGGATCTTGTCAAGTTATGTGTAGGTATTTAGTGCTCCAAACACTTCAGGGACAATTGTGATATCCTGCGATACTTTTCCAGTGTGTATTATTACGAATCATGGAAGTATCGATACCATAGCTCAACTGCTGTTAGGTTAGTCTTAAAAGCAGTCGGTTATGATGGTGAAGCTTACCCATATTGTTTTGGTAATTATTCCCACATGATGGACTGGGATATCAGCAGATGGTGTAATACCTTTCCGTATTAAGCTACAATCTCACGCATGATATTTGGTGTTCGTATCTTAAGCCACTTCGCATTGTTCAATGTGTTCTTGGCTTATCCAATAAGATAAAACAGCCAGTTGGATCTTCAGGTGCCGGTAGGCAGCCTAGTTTAAGGCAACTTGAGAATGAGCAGTAAGGGAGTAGGAGTCGAAAACAACAAAATATTTCTTCAACATAAAGTTGTACGAGCCATTCAGTCAGGCAGGTAGCTGGTTCCGAAAGCACTGTTGCAAGCACGCAAGGAGCAAAATCCCAGCAAGTTAGGAAAACGCAGAACGAGCCAGGAAACATTCAGTGCCCCGATTTAGCTGAATGTTTCGCACGCATTAGCCTAATACAAGGTGTTGTAGAGTTGCAAAACGTGACACCTCTGATACCACAAAACAGGGTTACTGCAGAGACTAAGCAGCAATAAGTGTTGTGTGTGTGCAAAAATGATCCGTTGCAATGAATGCGAACAGATATCTCAGTGTCATGTGCCTAGTATGTTACTGAAGTTATTATGGTTTGTAATCTTAAAAGTTCCATGTGCATCTTCTGTCTTAAAGGTAACATTTCCAAGTGAAATAAACGCTATTTCAATTGACACACCTTTGCCTACAGGAAATATAATCATTTATTTCAAATGAATAAAATTTCAGAGTCCTGGTAGCGATGAACTCGTGGAATGCATCTCCTTGTGTTATCAAATGTTATCCAAGTGTTTGAAGACGTCGTACTCGGTAGGCGAGATGTCAGGAGGTTATGTTTGTTGATGCAAGTTTCGCAGGCCAGCTCGTTCACCTTTTGCAGTTATTATTGCGACGCGATCAAGGGTTATCGTGGACAAGAATTGGTCGTTTTCTGTTGACCAATGCTGGGCAAGTGTGTTGGAATTTTCGGCGCAATTTGAAAATTTGCTAACAATGCCATTTCAAAACAAGGCGTTTTTGCTGTATTGGTTTCTTTTGGATTCGCAAAGTTGTGCTGGATCAGACTAGCTGCAGACCACCAGGCGATCAGTACAAGCATTTTGTATGTAATTTCGACTTTCGGAAGTGTTGCAGAACTACACCGCGGTCTAGCCGTTGAGCAAAGCATCGCCGATTGTCGTAAAGCCCCTCATTTCGTTATACGTCATAATCTGGTTCTTTATATTGCACAGAATAAGAGAAGACGACGTTAAAAAACGACGATGCCTTTGATTTCCATTAAAATCGTGCGGTACCTACTTATCAATATTTCTGACATTCCGATCTCCTGTACCTGTTTGAAAACTGTCACATGAGACGCTGTTGTATTAGAAGTATGATCTCGAAAATTTGCACGCGGATTCGCTTCCCATTATTGATCGTCATCCACTTTTGATAGTCGCACAAGATGCGCTTCATCTTCAAGGATGTCGTTACCTTTCCGAAACTTTTGTAGACACCTTTGTGCAGTACAGTCATTAGTGGTTCCAGTACCAAATGCACTCTTAATATCACATCTGTTTTTCCTGTTTTCCTACCGGGCTTAAAATGGGTCAAGAAAATGGTATGAATTTAGCCCTTGTTCATGTTGCATTAAATATACTGTGGAAGTGTAAGGACGTGTTCTATGTTAAATTATCACTATTGATAGAGGGAAAAACGCGTCAAACTAATACCGAATGTCATAATAATGTAGCAAAAAGTTCTTTTAAAAATACAGTGGTTTATATCAAAATATCTAACACTGCTCAAATCTTTGGCAACAACCCAATACCCTTGTGTGTGGTGAAGCGTATGTGTTGAGGCATTCGCACACTAGGCCAGATACACAGTACGACTTGAGGCAATTAGACGGTGAAATTGATTGGGCCCCGTTTCGATGCACTCGCTGTGTGGATGGTTGGTGACAAGCAAACTCAGTCGAGACTGTGATCCATCGAGAAGGGAATTTTGTGCATTTCATTCTCCGGGACCGCCGCTGATTCAGATGAATGTTTGGCGATGTCCTCTGTGCTGTGTTTCGAACGGTCAACAATCAGCATACAGACATTGGAATCGCTTTACGGTTTGTTACTTATACAACTTGTAGTAGTGGGTGGACACCACAGAAGGAGATGTGGTAGAGTGCTATCATTAGAGTACATTTTTAACTTAAAAGTTACATCTACAACTTGGTGATATTTACCATTTTCCATGCTGGATGTTTTTATTGAGGCTACGCTCGTCACAGTAGTTGACTCCATCAAGATTCATTGCCCAGATCAGGAGTGACGAATCGATTCGGTTGAACTGTGCAGACGTACGAGATCGTTACTGTATAAGTAGTCGACCAGTTGTGAACTGTTTACCATGTGTGGCGGCGCCGCAGCTTTCTCGTAGCTACTTCAGAATCCAGCAGCCAATGTTGCTAAAATATGTCTGCAGTAATGTAAACCAACATCGATTCATGGCAAAGATTTACCTCTGGATTTGCCTCTGAATTCCGGGGCAGTGTTCTGGTAAAGCGTAGGCTTTGTCGTTGGAGTGAATAAACCCATTCATTGCATTTTCTAATAGATTACTATTCCCCGATTTGTTATCAATACTATTCATTTAATCTTACTTCTAAATGTATGTAATATACAAACTATAATGGACTCCGATTTTTCTATGCATAGATGCAATTGCTAGGTGTGTTTGCTCTTGCGGCTTTCGGTCCCACAATGTTCCTATAAAACCTGCGCTTATATTACTGCTTTGTTGCACGCGGTTGACTATTAGTACAGTTGCGGCGAAGGCGACCAACGCTTTGTTCGATCCCATTTAACGTTGGTCAGGATGGAAAAGAGAACTTTCACGTCACAGAATAGGAACCAAGCTAGAAGTGTGCCTTTACCAGACCAATTATTCAGACACCGGTATTTTCACTGCGCTCTCCTCAGAAGAGAATGCTTATTCCCTCCAACGTGTGACTATTGCTTGTATACGGACGGAGAAGAGAGAAAACGGTGTTAATTTTATTTTTCATTAATAGGCACCATTCAAGTTATGTGAGCCCCAATGATCAAGTCAGCAGTTAGAAACAACTGTTCCGATAGTTCGTACTCAGGTCAGGATATTTCAATCAAATGAGTTCACATAGGGACGAGACTCATCGTTGGCTGCGGTGTTTTGAGTCAATGGTATATATATATATATATATATATATATATATATATACATAGAAGCAAAAGCTATGGAAATTAAATGAAGGTACAGTTGACGAAAAAATTAAACTGAACACAACACGGAATTCTCGTGGCCGATTCATCACATGTCACTACTCATGTTCCATTGCCAAGCTGACACACAGCAACTATACTCTCATTGATTGTGTGAAATCCAGACGGCTAGTGTTGATTCTTTTGTATGTAGAGTCCGTTACCCCTTAATGGTGTACGGATACACAGCCTGCGTTCTTCTGTTGCCCTCTTCATGCATTTTGCGTCGTGAGCCCAAAGAGGCATCTTTCCACTTAGCCTCCATCTCTATGTCAGACTGATTGCGGTATTAGACCAACATCAGCTGTCCGGCTGCGTTGGAAAAGGCCCTTCCAAAACTACTTGGATTTAATCAGCGATTTCCATGCTGCCCGTATTGCGGAAAACGGATTGGAGCTCCTTCGACATTCACTCGGAGATGAGGGGCAGCGACAGTTTGAGGATTTGGGGCTTCAAAGATGTAAATCCGTTAAAGAGGCTTCCAGTGCTCTCGATCACACATGGGACTACCAAATGAATGTGTTTATTGTGAAATACATTTTCTCTCGCATGCATCAGGAAGCAGTTATAAATAAATAAATAAATAAATAAACGTTTTATTCCTCAGCAGTGCGAGGCACAGACCAACTAGGTGGTCTTATCAACATGTACAACGTGATGGCATAATATAGTTAATTATTCGTCTTTTGGTCAATGGTTCCCATATGGGTTTTTGCAATGATTAGCAGTTTGGAAAAATAGAGAGACAAGGAAACTGGGAACAATAATAAATGTAGATTTTGCGGAGAGTTCAAGTAAAGTAATACGGTCATCCATGGAACTGTCCGCAGCGGACTTGCTTCCATGCAGAGTATTTCCACGATGGGTTTCACCCGCACTTCCATGCTCCAATTGGCTCTGTGCCTGTGTGGCAAGATAGTAAATAGGCCATCAGAACTAGGTGTCAAATGTCTTTTTTAGGGCTGTTTTATGCATACATTATTGGCGATGAAACCTCAACCATTTCTGTCATGCGTATCAATCAATTATGGCACTTTTTTGTTTTAAGCCTGCGAGTCAGTAGTAATATGATTTGCATGGGTATACTTTTTAATTTGGAAGCTGTAATCCGTCGCCACAAGAGATCAGCCCAGTCATGACCAACGGTGAAACAAAGAAGAAGATAAAGTATGAGGAATTATAAAACATAATGATGAATCCAAACGCTTGCCGATGCGCCAGTCACAATTTGATGGAAAATCTTGGCGAGTGACGACGATGGTACAGAGACTTCAGCTTGAGACGCGTAGTGCATCTACGAACCAGTGCGTCAAAGGAGAAAACAGAGTTGGTTAGACGGATTGATAGGAGTAAGATCGTTCTCGAGTATATACTCAAGAATGCAACTATATGTAGGTAATCTTATATTATTGAAACGAATAGAGGATATGGTGACTTTCATACGTATCCAGGACCTTTCTCATACAAATCATCTAGAGTCACCGTTTGGCTTAGTGTTGACCAGATGTTTGCAACAGTCAGGTGAATATTAATCATGCGTCTAAATTGTGCATAGGTAGTGCAGTTTCTGACACTCGATGGAAGTTTGTTCCATATTAACGCATACTTTACGGAGAAAATTTTGAGCGGAGCTTTGTGCGAGACTTTGGTATTTTCACTGTGCGTTCGCTGTTTTTTAGTTCATAGCGCATACGAGTCTGAAACTCAAATTGGAAGATTTCATTGCAAGATTTCATTACCCGGTTAATTGGTGCAGTACGACCGTGTGATTATTCGTCCATTCCCCAAAAAGGATCCAAGGCTGTATGCTGACTCAGCAACCAATTTCTGGAATCGCTGACAATCGTATACGTGAGGCAATGTTGCAGGAAGAGGCGTGCACATTAACACGGGATCGAGCTTGCGAGTTAACCAGAAAGAAAACTGAAATTTCACTGAAACCGAAACAGTTTTGTCAGGCCAACTCAGCTGAGATGGCAAAGGTGTAATCCTTACGACAATTACCAGCTCGACAAGGCATCTTGCTATCGCTGTGGAAGTACTTCTCATAAAGCCAATTTTGCCACTTGTCCAGCACGCAGACTTAAGTGCAAAAAACGTGGGAAAATTGGGCACTACGCCCGATGTTGTCCGTCGCATGCCATCGCAGTCATCAACAACGACGCTACACCTGCAGGACATGTTGCTGATCCATCTCAGGAAAACATTTATTCCATCACCGCTAATGCTAACACTTCAAACTGTCTGCCAATATCCGTCATTGAACCAAATCTTCTCTCCGCTGATATTCATACTGTGTCATTCTTTACCATCACTGGCGCTGTTCCACTTGAAATGGAACTATATTTTACTTCTCCACCTTTTCAATTTTACAAACGCTACCTATTCCAGAATACTAAACAGCTTACTTCGCATTCATGTTTGAGGTACAGTGGAAATACCTTAACCTCTCATTATCGCGCCTTTACAGTTTCATTCAGTAGCTGCGAATGTTGCAGTATACATTGCTTCAGACAACAAACGATCCTTACTTGGAAGAAACGCCATGGTGGCTTTGCAAGTAGTACCATCTTTCGACCGCATGCTTGTCTTTTTCGTGAACGTGACATTCTGGCATGAGCGTTATCCTACACTTTTCAGCTGTCCATCGGACGTATTCCATGTGGTATGCACCGCATTCAGCTGAAGCAAGAATGTAAAACCCGTTGCCATTGGTCAACCTCGGCCTATTCCGCTAGCAAAATGTCAAGCTGTCTCAGAGGCCCTGCAAGAGATGCTAGCAAATGATTGGATTGAATCCATCGACTGCTCTGAGTGGTTGCATCCAATGGTAAGTGTTCTGAACTAAGTGTTCAGGAACTAAATAAGCCGATCGTCTTTGGGCGATTTGTGTTACCATCCAATGAGGAACTCACTGTACGTTTAGCTGGTATAACCGTCTTTTCCAAGCTAGATTTGAAAAGTGCATTCTTCTACATGCCATTGACCAATGATTCGAAGCTTCTTAGCACCTTCGTTGCTCCCGATGGTTTATTTCAGCACAAAGTGTTGCCAATAGGTTTGAGTTATGCGCCCGCTGCTTGCCAAAAGTTCATGAGTCACGCGTTAGCAGGTATTGGGTGGGGGGGGGGGACAGATTGCGTACATGGATGATATCTGTGTTTTCGGCCCCCCAAAGAAGAGCATGATGGAAGGTTACACAAAGTCCTTCGGCTTCTCAGGGATCTTGCTTGATGGCTCAACGCAGAAAATTTCTCTTCGGCGCCCACAAGATTCAATATCCGGGACACCTTAAATCACGTGGCGGCATTCGCCCAAGCAACGAAAATAACTGGCCATCCTCGAAGCGTCTGCACCAAAGAACTTGACAGAACTGAGGTCATTTTTTAGGAATGTGTTCTTACAATCGGCGTTACTTGCAAAAGATTGAGACCCTGGCACATTCATTATGACAACTAACAAAGAAATGAGCGTCGTTCACTTGGGGGAAGCGATCAGCAAAAGGCTTTCGATTAACTGAAAAGAAGGGTTACATCTGCTCTCGTAGTTGCCATTTTGCTGAATCGTGCTGTTCTTTTGTGTCGACTGATGCGTCTGATGTTGGTCTCCCTGCTGTTCCGTCACAGCTACAAAACGAAGAGGCAAAAGTTACTGCTTACGCATCCCAGAAACTCTCAGGTTCTGAGCACCATTATTCACTTGGGGAGAAAGAAGCTTTTGCATGTGTATGGACTTGTAAATAATGGCATCTTTTCCTGTTCTACCGTCGTTTCACCCTACGAATTAATCACTCCGCCCTTACAGTCCTTCTCAGCAATGGATCTAATGATTCACGTCAAATGCGGATCGATCGTTGGTATGGTAGGCTCCTTAACTATAATTTTCAAATTGTATACCGGCTGGGCTTGCAAAACCAAATTTCAGATTATCTTGCTTATCTGTGGGGCTGGAGGATAACAAGGTGAGACTCAGAGAAGCAGCATTATTTTCTGGCATTGGCTCCGACCTAACTGCCTTGACAATTGAGGAATTACGAATGGAAAATGCCAACGACCCGTTACTACATCAACCCAGAGAGTATGTGCAACAAGGATAGCCTAAGAACAACAAAGACCCGGAGGAGCTCATTCCTTAATATGCAATTCGAGATGAACTGTCAGTGATAGATGGCTGCGTGTTGCGTGGTTCGTTGTTTAAAGCTCCAGGTCAGTTGGTAAAGAAAATAATTGCTTGTGCACATGGGGTACACCCGGGTATCGTCAAGATCAAAGCCGAGCGATACACCACGAATGGCATCTAGCATTGAGGCATTTGATGAACCGTAACGCTTGTCGCCTAGCGGACAAAATTTCTCTGCCGGTCGATGCTCCAATACAGCCTATTACTTATGCGATGAAATCGTGGACTAAGATCTCCATTGAAATTATAGGTCCTATTGCCACTGCTCCTATGAATAAGGGGCCTCTACTTGTAGCTACATGTTTTATAATAATTGGCCTGAACTCCACATGTGCGATCAAGTGACTACTGCGGTTTTGTTACGCTGCCTTAAACACTTGTTCAGTCGTTTCGGAATACCGGAAGAAATAGTCACGGACCACAATTTCGTATCCACGACTTCGCAGTTTTCCTCTAGTCCCATAGCATAAAACATTCCATAACTCCTGCGGCCACTCCTGCGGCCAATAGGGTGATCAAGCGACTAAATCGCTTCCTCAAGGAAGCAGTTACTGCAGTCTAATTAGGAGGATCAGACTGGGAAGATGCCGCTTTAATTGCTTTATTTTCTTAGTGAACTTGTGATCCCAGGACTACTGGAAGCACGCTGGCAGAGCTGAGGTTAGATGGACTTACGTAACAAACTAAATGCTGCACCTAACCTGTCATCTGCGGGACGTGCAGTAGTATCAGATGGCATAGTACTTTACAAATAAATAGATACATAAATGAAAGGCATATTCCTCGGTGATTCGAGGTGCCGTCCAACTATGTGGTCTGATCAATGTGTACAACAGGATCGCAACAAGTAATCAACTTGTTCACGCTTTTTACAATGGATCCAAAACAGGTATCAAAGTAATTGGCAGGATTAAGGTATTAAATAAACTAAAAAAACCAGGAACATTATCATATGCAGATTTAAACAGATGTCCAGTTCAATTAATACGGCCACTCGTGGAACCGTCTTCAGGGGACCTGCTTCCATGCAAGGTATTCCCTCGAAAGGATTCGCCCGCACTTCCATGCTATACCTGGCCGCGTGCCGGGGTGGCATAGTAGCATTTGAATCCTCACCTGTTTATCATATGTTGTGTTCTTTTTAGGGCTGCTTTTATAAACGTATTATGAACGATGAAACCTCAGCCCAGTCCGTCATGCGGATCATTCAATTATGGCACCTTTTTATACGCCAGTCAATTTGTGGCAATGTGCCTTGCATAGATAAAGTCTTTTATAATCTTGAAGCTATAATCGGTCACCACAGGAGATCAGCCCAGTCGTGGCCAACAATGAAATAAGGAAGAATGCAGAAAGGAAGAATTATATGAACGAGATACTAAATCGTTATTGTAAAAAATAGGCAGGGATATTTTTACGTTAGCGCAAAAATGGATCGAGCCGATCATACGATCAAATTGCGTGGCATGACAGCCGGAGACAGATACCTGTACGACTTGTCCATAGGCAAACAGTTAGATAGAGAATCCGTTATTGCCATCACTAAATTCAGGTGTATGTTTCTGGACTGTTAACTCCAGAAAAGAAGGGAAAATAATTAGCATTGCAGAACAAATGTAGCAAGGGGATTACAGAACAATATTACGAATTAATCAATTTTTGGGGAAAACTACGAAAATAGTTCCTGACACCACACCAGTAAATAATTTTGCTCTCGGTTTTAAACGGAAGACAGATGGTATGAATTAGGTTTGAAAGGAGTAAAACCGCATAGGAGGTAGCATTAAAGAATAGCATGAAAAGTGGTTTGTAGCAGCTCATCATAGATGATCATGTTTTCTCTGGTGCATTCGAGTCGATATTCTCCGGTATCAAACAAAATCCGGCCCTTCTTCATACAGCTTTTCATCATCAAGTTGAATTTTTAAGATCCATTTCACTCTGTCCGTTGACAGATAAATCTTTATAATTTTCTTGAACATGTAAACATGTTCAATACACCTAATCTCTTTTGGCAACTTATTCCACATGGAGCCATACCTAAGAAGGTAGAAATTTCTCCTTAGGCTGGTCTCGAATTTTGGTAAATAGAATATACATTCACTATCTCGCAGTTCATAACTGGTATTTTCCCGAAAGTGTAATTGTTAGATTCCAATATATGATTTCCACCACGCGAGTTTGTGGAGGAAGTACAGATTTAAATGCATTCTTCGTAATCACAGAGGTTCAAGATTCAACTGCTTGCACCTATCTCTGTATGAAAGAGCGGTTGAATAGCCAAATATGCGCTTCGTAAAGGCGCGTTGGACGTTTTCAATGGCTCTCAAGTCCCGTTTCGCAAGTTACTGAACGTAACACAGCAATATTCAAGCAAAGGCCGGATATTGATTTTGAAAGCAATTAGTCTGGTTTTTTTCATGGTTAGCCGGTGGCATATGAGCCCGACCGACTGATTAGCCTTTTTCACTATAGGATTTTTATGTTCGTTAAATTTTAACGAAGTAGAATATCTTAAACCTAAGTCACGAACAGACTGGCTGATGGGAATGATTTCGTCATGAAGCCTGAACACTTCTGCTGATATCTGACATCCATAATCTAGAATACTATACTTGGATGATGCAAACGTCATCTGCCACATATCAGCCCATCTCTCAACGGGTTTCAAGTCGCTTGGGATATTGTTAAGTGTAGCGGTACGCTGAGAACCTGGGAACGTGGAAACCACCTTTAAATCATCAGTAAACAAATAACGCTTCCCAAATTGTATAACAGAAACGAGGTCATTTATATGCAGTAGGAAAAGTAACGGACCTAAGACAGTGCCCTGTACCACTCCACTGGTGACCAGACGAGGTGAAGAGATGTCACCATTCATATCCACAACTTGCGATCGTCCTACTAGGTATGATTGGATCCAAGAGTTAAGCGGATTGGTAACACCGTAATTACTTAATTTATATAGCAGCTTTTTGTGTAGGACTCTGTCAAACGCCTTTTGCATGTCGGGGAAGATGATAGTGCACTGAAGACCTAAATCACTTGCTTCAGTTAGATGGTTAATGAAGTCAACTTTACAGGTAACACACGAGCGGGACTTCAGTAAGCCATGCTGTGAAGGTGCGAGAAGTTTGTGCGACATTAGAAACGAAACCAAATGTTACTTAACAATTCTGTCTAGCATACGTGCGGGAATGGCTGTGTGACTAATAGGACGATAGTTCCTGATGTCAGTTTCGACCCCGACTTATGTCGCGGTATAACCGTAACCGTTTTCCAACGTTCGGGATATTGACCAGACTGGAGAGACAAAGATAAGATATTTAAGAATATATGAAGGATATCATCTCCATCGTGTTTGACTAAAGCAGAAGAGAGCCCATCGGGTGCAGGTCTGTGGGATGGTCGTAGACAGGTAATTGGTACAGACATTGAGCGCATCAAGGTCATGCTACAGTACCTAGCCTGTGGAGCTGCACTGTGCGCGCTGGTGTGTGAGTGTCCATCTCCCGACTAACCAGCGATGCTTATTGATTGGTTGGAAAGCGAGTGCTTAGCTAAAACATGTGAACAGCGTAAAACTAAACGGTTGATGTGTACCCAGTCTGGATGGCCGATGTACTATTGCCATTGCCTATACTAAACTTCCATTTGCAATACTGTTATCCTGATTTCGGTTGATTGTAACAGTAATCATACGTTTTATCCTGGCGACACTAAGCTCGATCGCTGAGACTTGTTCAGAGAAGTGAAACGAGGTTGACAATTCCAGGGTTTCTTTTTCAAGATGAAAGGATCTAGCAAAGTATGAGTTAAAGGCTTCCGCCATGACAATTGGGGAATCAATGCATTCGCCTTCAGGTATGACGATGTGGGAGGGTAGGTCAGTTTTGCCGCCTCTCCTTTTTCTCAGTAATGCAGTCACCAGTTGACTTGTATTACTACTATTTACAGCTCGTTGTTCTTCTTGAATGGAATGAGTGTGGTGTTTCATGTCCGTCTCTATTATAAGGCGTTGGAGTCTCAGTAATACGCTGAAGTCGTGAGTACGTTCATATGTTCGAGTTAGCACTCGTATTTTCCGCTTGTCCTTTGCGTTGTTAGCGTACTTAGAAGAGGCTCTCGTATTATCACGGGAGGCAAGTATGCTTAAGCATATAGTCACATTGTCATAGAAGATGTCAGAGGCTCCCTTAATGTCAGACGAAAGAAAGAAATGGTCCCAATTTTGGACCCTAAGCAAAGCGGAGAAATCTACCCAATTAACATTTTGAAGGAAGTGTGGAACCACCGCAGACCTCACATGCGACGACTCAGCTATAATTTTACATCCGACTATTTTGTGATCACATCCAGGGAGACCGTCAATTACATCAGTAGCTATCTGGGAGGTGCCTGAGGTAAAAAGTAGGTCTAGTATATTTTTCCCCTGGTAGCCACGAGAACATGTTGCTCCCAACCACCAGTGATGACGGAGGTTATGAACTCAGCATGTTTCGCGTTTGTTACTAAGTTTGACCAACAGATATCTGGTAGGTTGAAATCTCCACCTACAACTTTATCAAAAGAACCAAGTTCCGATATGTAATTGAAGATGTCAACCAACTGGTTCTCATCACTGAAGCTGGCCCCGGGTGAGCGGTATATACAGCCTACAAGAGTTCGCTTAGTACCGAAGGACAAGAGTAACCAAGCGGAATCAATAGTGGGGCATATAAGTGAAAGTGTGAATTCAGACACAAGGAGGTTCTGTGAGTAGTAAATTATGCAACCACCTCCTCTGCCTTGCTTTCGATCACTTCTAATAAGCTTGTAACCTTCGATAGAAAGCAGCTGGCTGGGCATAGAATCATGACACCAGGTTTCAGTGAGTAAAATCATATCAGGTTTATTCAGACTTATGAAGGTGCGGAGTAAATGAAGTTTATTCAACAGAGAACGGATATTAATTATCATCAGTCTTAAAAAGTCCTGGCGCTGTTCATCATTCCACCCAGTATTTACTCTTGCAATCACATTAGTTCTAGAGCCTTCCGCAGCAAATCCCTTACCGTGAGATTCGCCAGTCCTATCGGGATTAGAGGGGGTGGGGAATGGGTGGGGGAATGCAAAAAGAATGCTGTGGTAATTTGGGGCGATTGAGTTTAAGTGGATAGGGTGTTATTGCCGAAGGGCTCGCAGAAGGCATTGTGAGAGGAGGAGGCGGAAGAGAGTATGGATAGGGGCATAAATAAGTGGTCTGTGTTTCAGCAAAGCCATGTACAGGCCTGCCAGGAGAACAGCCTTGGCACATCGCCGGAACAATGGGGAATTGTGGCTTGCCACTCTGTGCAGCAGCATTATTATTCACGACTGTCATTGGGACACGGGGAGTCACCTTTCCAGCACGAAGGCCCTGTTTGATCTAAGACGCTTAGGGCGCGGACCATGACCACTGCTGCTATGTGTAGTCATAATGTCAATGGGCCGTAATGTACCTTCACTGGAGCTATCGATAGTCCCATTTGATGTTTTTGGACTTGTATCTGTTTCAATAGCGGTGTGGGGATTGATCCCAATCCCTACTGGTTTGTCAGAACGTGGTGCATCGAGTGAATCTACACTATTTCCTATGTCCACAAGACTAATGTGGTGTGGAGGCGTGAGCATCTCAATTTCCGCTACGCTGTCGCCAGCCTTAGCATCGCTTGTGTGGAGAGTGGCCTTGCTAACATTATCTGCGTTTTTAGAAGGGGAGAACCAAACACTGTTGAATGACCTCCTTCTTGGCACTCCAGGAAGCGCGCAAGGGGGATGACTCTGCTTCGGCTCAGGCGAGACATTAGTTGCACTCATGCGTTGAAGCTCACGTTGCAAAGGTGACCTGTCTTCGAATAGAATAACTTTGCAAAATTTCGGAACAGATCTTAAAGTATTTTGACTTTTGATAAACGAACTTGCGAGACTTTCGCTACGAAAGCTGAACAGAGTCGGACAAGGAAAACGTAAGACATTTTCCTCAATCTTCTACAACTAATATCGGTCTCAGCGATGTTGCACGCCCTCGAAACAGTATGCCTAATGTTGTCAATCGCGATATTGTCAGCTATGTTGAGGGCGATGACGTTTTTTCCCCTTCTGCATCTTTGGATAACCTCAGAGGCGACTGCATTTAGGAAGTTTAATGCTCCAATTTTGTGCTTTTGCGCTGGATTAGCCGGAGACTGAATTATGTATGAAACTGACATAAGGATATCTCCGAATGAGTCAAACAACTTTAGTTTCTCATTTTGTTCTGCTAACTGTTTCTCCAACATCTTTATTTTGGCTGACAGTGGAGATATAAGGTCGACAACACTAACTGAACTCTCTGTCATTTGTCTTTTGGACTTATTTACCTGCTCTTGTATCCCAGGCGGCTCGGAATGTGTGCAACAGGACACAGGTTCCTCGGCACTCGTGACCGCAACGTTATTGCTTACCGTGATTATTCGGTTTTCCGCACTCTTTTTCCTCATTGTGCAAGTATTAATGGTAGTCATCCATCTTTTAAATAGGAAGATCAAAGCTATCTAGTATATGCTATAGCCAAGCGTGAATTCTGGGGTAACAAAGGTCGTTAAGGTCCAGTGACTTACCTATTCAAGTCAACAAACAGGCCACTGTTTCAGATGCAACCAACAATACAAACCAATCGGATGTAAGAGTGCTCAGTTGTCCAAATTCCGCCGAGGGTAAACTGTCCTTCAGTAATCGACCGCTCTGTGCACAGGTAGCCTGAGGTCAACTTCGTGGTTGCCGCGTCACATTGTGTCACAAGTTCCAACAAGCACAACGCACAAATGGGGCCAGACAAAGAGATTTGCGTGCTTTCGAGAAAATGCGATTCGCAATGCGACGTGAGAGCTCTTGGTCAACCAAGGCAGTGTACGAAGATGTAATTGCTTCTAGTCGCCTTATGCAACTACCGACAGGGTTGGTTTAGGTCTCTTGAAGTAGACCTAGCAATAAGCTTTCCGATAACTCTAAAAACCTTGATGAAGTTAGAAAAGTGGTGCACTCGTAGGCGAACGACAGCGCTGAAACACAGCCAGAATTGAAAAGCGGCGTTAGACGTTGATCCGTTAATAGTACCCTAGAGAAAGTTTGCGCAATGAGTAGGCCTGATCCAGCCCGATTGCATGAGTGTACCCAGGCCGATGTGCAAAAAATTTGCATCCGAAAACTTGAAAAGTCAGGAGCAACGAACAAATTCCGGGCAGCACGTCAGTAGTGTCTCCACCAAAATTCCTACGTCAGATCATCAACTCCTATGCCGCCTGAAGCATACGTTCACGTTAATAACGGGCTACGTGTAAGGGCCTCCAAGCTGTATCCGCACCGTTGCAAAGCACAAAGAGACTAAGTGCAGGGACCTATCGGTTGGAAAACACCCTAACTGCCAAAGCACCTCAGTTGCACACGGCCCATGGACCAGCTACCCAGTCTGAATATTTTTGTGTCAATCACCGCTACCGCGAAGTCAGCTTCGCAGGTTCATCAGATCTTCGAAGCCTGTCGGTCGATACCAGCCCGCACGACGCGGCTCTTCAAAAGGATGAATGCTTATTGTGGCCGATTCATCATCATGTCAATACTCATGTTTCATTTACTGGCTGAAATACAGCAATTCGCTTCACATTGTTTATGTGAAATCTGGACGCTTAATATTGATTATTCTGCTTGTGGAGTCTGTTACTCCTTGATTGAGTACGGCTACGCATCCTGCATTTTTCTGTTGCCTTGTTGACACAAAAGGGATAACCCATGGTTTCTTCGGACGTCAGGATACTACTCGGTTGCTTTGGCTGAGGTTGGGTGTTGACTTAAGGGACACCACCCCGAGCATGTGACTAAATGGCCTGCGGAGTGAAGTCAGGGAACCATGCATATTGGGAGCAGAGGGCCGCTTGCTCAGTTTATGCAACTTTCGTTTGGTCAGCTACCACACCGGAGACCCAATCCTCTCCATAGTTTCAGCATCAGTTTGCCGGAATACAATGCTCCACCAAAGCGAATCAAAGGGCAATGACATTATTTAATAGTGACTCCTATCCGCTAAGTCACATGCCGTTTGACGGAGATATGTGGCTTTTATAGGGAGAACGCTTGTCAGGCCAAAACCCACCACTCCTTGGAACAGTGTCGCCGAATTTTCACTGGAGCGGGCTAAAACTGAACGGCCCAACTTGCAGCATCTACATGTTGTTCAGTAAGCCAGCCAGCGACACCGAAACTCTTTAATCCATGTAAACCATTTGCAGCCTCCAGCTGACGTGCACTCATGAGACATAGTAACTGTGATAGTGTAACATCTGTGTGAGAGAACTAGGCTAATTGTTGGGAAATATCCCCATGCGAAGCGATACGTTTGGTTGATAGGATGCAAATACGAGTAAGATGCCCATTGCCCCATAGACTTTATCTAGATGCTTGACTACAGGAAACTACTAATAACTGTTGAAAAATTACTGGCACACTGACTTCCTGATGGCTTCGTGTCCGGAAAGGGGGAGATACGTATCGCACTGTCATTTAGTCATGGTGGATGCAACACATTCACCGGGGCTCAGTGTTCTTAAGCATGGACGTAGATGCGCAGGGTTGAGGGTTCTAGGCCCATGGAGACCGGTGGAATGTGCACTATTGACAATATCCGAAAGGATTAGACGTCTATACAGTGATTTTCTGGACTGCAGTGACCGATTAACTGAGTGTGGCGGTGATTAAGTTCTTTCAAAATTGGATCTAAATTTCCCCGTCTACTACTCTATGAAAACAAGGTTACCTGAATAAAACTGGCGCAGTCCTCAATGGAGTGAGAAAATTTGAATGACTGACGAAAACAGGTTTAAACACAGTCGAAGCTACACATTTCGTTACTTGTAATCGCTATGTTGTCACCACACAAGTGCTGGTGGTTCAAACGATAGAGTTGCCCCACCACCCCTCAGCCACGAGGACTGCCGAAAGTACACAAACAGAAAGACAAGCAAGATCGGCTCGCTTTTTAGCAAAAGCAACTCAACTAGGAGATGGCTCTTTGGCTGATGAAGAGGTCCTCTTTGCCAACAGAGCGGACCAATTTACACGGTAGTGAAAACTCATTGGAACCAAGTGATGAAGTCGACAATATTCGTTTGTCCCTCAGAGATACGCGTTTCCCAGATGTGAATTAGTTGCTCACCAACGTAGCGCTATTCGTGACCGTTGATAAAAGTAGGTGAAAGATGACGAACTGCGAGGGTTCGCAAAAAGTAGACGGCAATTGGGCGTGGTCCCATACATTCGTATGTGGTGCTTTTAGCTAAACTTGCCAGGCTTGAACGCCCAGCAGAATGGCTGATGAACAAACAGATCATTATTGTTAAGTTCCTGTTGAATGGTGCACCCTGAAAATTCATCCAAAATTAGCCAAATAAGAAGGCGAATGAATCAGTCACTCATAATAAACTGTGCTAACTCATCCGTCTGAAGTTTAAGGAATAGTAGACAGATATTTAGCCTATATAGCGTCCGGTGCACCGCCAAGCCTGCTATCAGCAATCAGATCCTCGAATGATTAGCATTTCCGGCAAGGTATACTGCACCGTTGCTAACACACATCGTTTATGCCAATTGGTATGCAACCGGGAGACTAATTATCTAAGAGCCTCAAGCTATCAAACAGAGTGAACTGCATACATAGACAGCAGTCTGAAAAACAGTGCGTCGCCACGTGGATGTGGTTTTCGTATCTAAAGTGCAAATCGACTCAAGATTCTTTAGTCGAAGGAGAGGTAACGGGATCGGAATAAATAATCGGTACTCCGTTCAATCGCATCGGCATTCAAGCTACGGGATTGGAGGTGTATAGAGTGCGTCTGGGTTGCCGCAAGGCATAATATTTGTCAATGTGGACAGATTTGTCAGGAACTAACATCCCCACACATCACACCATTAGATGTACCATATATTACCGAATATATGCCAGTCCGACAGTATAACGTGGCAACATCAGATTTGCCCAAAGTCGTGAGCTTCTGTATTAGCCGACCGCTAAAATTCAGCGAAAAAGAAACTAAATTGTTTCTCCACGAGTTTGATGTCATTACTACCTGCTCTCATTTGAGTGCATTCAAATGAATCCTACTCTACTATTGGTCAGTTGTAGTGACCGTAATGTGTTATAATCGCGGTTACTGGGGTGTAAGGCCGTCAGCATAGACTTTACCGTACCGGAAAATGTAGTAACCAAATGTTAATTCACATGAAACAGGTCAGACAGCCAAGGATATAGAGCAGTGGGTGCGAACGAAGTTTACGCAGACGTGTGGGATGACGTCGTACCGGATGGTCTGGCATAACAGTGTTTGCTTTTGAGTCTCTACTGCCATCCGTTGCGAACGTCCTGTACAATATACCCAGCATTTTCGACACAAATGTAACATGTCCACTCATATACACTTCAAATCCCCGTCTGGAATGACGTCCGTCACTAGCGGGTAGTACTAAGGAGAGATAACAGCAGTAGGGTGCGGTGAATAATTGGGTAAATTTGGTATATATTTTTCAAATTCCGTATAGCATGTTTATAAGCCGACCCCTCTACAGAAACGGAAAACTGTCGGAAAATCATCGGCTTATATTCGGTACTATACGGTACTTTCTTAGTTTCTGTTTGACGTACAGGCATATATGTTTGACGGCATATCTTTCCGGAGTTTGCTGTCACTGTGGCCACCACGGACACAACCACAAGACACCTGCACCTACAGAGGGACCATAAGTGGCTTGCGCTGCACCACCCACAGCTCCATCCACACACCCCATATGCGGTGTAAACCCGATGGAATAAGACGGGGAGATAGGTGGATGAGAGCCACATTTCATAAAGTTAGCCGGCTCCTACCTTCACAGGCAAACACAATCACGTTGTATTTGGGGAATCAAGCGCACACAAGGCGGTGGCTGCACCGTAGTCTACTCCACACTGAGTGCACGGAATCACTCTTCGAGCCTAGCACGACCACAAGGACCGTACACCTCGTCCCCTCCAGCAACGACCAACTGTCTCCTGGAGCCAATATGGACGAGGAAGTGGGTAACAGACAGGTAGGCACCTTGTCAACATGCACATCAAGCGCAGCCACACCGGGAATATCAAGCAACAGCCAATCACCTGAAACGACAAGATGAAATAAAATAAATCCAGTAATGCATAGAGATACGGTGACATAACCCTTCTCTAAGTTATTCATGATGGCCCTTGCCGTCTCCCGTAGCTCAGTGGTCTCAACCACGGACTGGCAACATTCGAGTTGCGGGTTCCAACCCTACCAGGGTCCGATGGAATGCGCACTGCTGACGATTCCCGAAAGGACGAAACGCTCGTACAGTGCTTTTCCGGGCTTGTAGGGGCTGTCTGAGTGAGTCAAGATGTGACGAATTTCTACCTATACCATACAATCATACGCGAGCAATGCTTCGCAATTAGCAGTTGTCAAAAATTAGTAGTCCTTTCATCTTGAGCATGAGACCTCGAGATAAAGTAACAGAACTCTCTGGTTAATGATTTCAAAAGGTAAATTAGCAAAGCGTCATGAAACTTCAGAAGATGTAAACTGAGTTGACGCAGTCATTTCGTGCATCGTCCTCAGACACAAATCATACGAAGGCACAGATATAAAAAAACGCAGTCATGTGAAATCAATACCTAGCCGATGGTTGACAAATCGTCGCGCCTCACGCCACCACGGTAATCTAAGATTCATAGTCAGCTTTTCCTGCTCTCAAAGCACTGGCGGTTCTCGACCGATGACAATGGCTTCCAATATTTTGAGACTGTGGGGCTGTTGATTGAGCATCAAGTAGGGGAATGGCTCGTCGGGATTGACTCGGTGGCCAGTGCTCGGCAAGTGCCTTGTGATTGCAGGAGCAGGTATATGCTTATATTCCCCAGATTCCACCTTCACCACTTAGTAGTGTGTTCCTTGATCCTGATACCTAAACTTCGGTCAGTGCGCTCAACATAGCTGTCCCTCAGTTATAATTGAATTTGTATAAACAAAAGGAAGTACACTGCTTCGTTATCGTTGACTTCATGGAACACATAAGCAGTTTTATTGATGTGAGCAAACCTCGTTCTGCTACAATACATACTATTTTCACTGAAGCACTAATGCTTCCCAGGGGGTTTCATAATATGCACATCTTTGAATGGCAGTTCGATAAACATGGGATTCTTTCAAACGCAAACTCAACTGGAACCTCTGTGCAAAAGCATTCAAAGTGCTATTGATTAACCGCAACTCGAGGAAGCTGGCGATCAGTGAAACACTACTGATTGTGGTGAATCTGCCGGTGCTGTACGCGTAAACGTAGTACTCAAACAATCTATCAGATTGCCGGGGACATGATTTTTCAATTCAATTTTACCTATATGCTTTCGTTCCACTTTATGTTATTTCTCAAATATACTTCGTTTTTGACTGAGGAGAGCAGTCCAAATGTTAACATATTGCATTTTATGGCTCCTGTTTGCGCTAAATAGATGTGTAAAGGGGACGCAGTGTTTCAAATTTCTTAAAATAAGTCGCCCTGCTAACTTCGCGAGAACAGTGGAGCGATTGGTGTCTTTAAGATGTAAGTTTGATGTGGAACTTGTCCGGGTTAAATTTTATGGGGATTAGAGCCATTCAGGTAGCTTTCCATCTCGATTCGCCGAAATGTTGTCAAAGAACGAGTTGCCAACTAACAGAACCAATCAGGCAAGACTTGCATCTGCCCATATGGATGCCTAAGTTGAATGTCAGCACAAGTTCCTCGAGACGCACATGCATTTAACGGATATTCATTGTTTTTACACCTCAAATTCAAAGCATTTTCGTCGGAACTTCTCCGGCGTACGAGGATTAAAATCTTGGACAGTCTGCAAAGGTCTCCAGCCAGAATGACCAGTGCAACATGTACACACGATTGCTGTAAACACGTACACAATCTTTCCTCGGCTTAGTTTACACGAGAAAAGTTAAGGTTCTTGCACTGGGGCTGAAGTGTCGACTACCACCGAGGAATGTCAGCCCGGTAAGAGCGCAGGTGAATTTTGAGTACCCGTATGATCAGCTAGCTGAAGCCTCACCGAGCTCGACGAATGACACAGATTGGTTTCGTACAAAATTGGTGGACATCGCGAACCATTTCCTAGACACACCGATAAGCCAGAGGTTTTGCCTCTGATCTGAACATTATAAAGTGATCAAGAAGTTGAAAGAGCTGCAGCACGTCCTTTTTCAACCGGACAAAGAATCGGCTGTTGTAATTATGGACAAAGTGGAGTACGTTGCCAAGATGGAATCAATTCTCGGGGATAAAAGTAGGTCCAAACTTAACACGATATCGGACACAACTCTCCTGGTTGAAAGCAGGTAAGTAGAAAACAACAAATCCTTCTGTTACATGCTTACATCTCTGAAGTACACTACAGTCGATTGAAACCGACAGGAACGGAAACACCAAGAATGAGAGGCGCACCGAAGATATACAAGGCGGATAATCTCTTACGACCAATTATGTGTATGAACGACAGCCCATATCACAATGCTGGACGTTGGTTAGCGAAGCTGTTAGAACCAGTCCGTAAGCTCCTGTCAACACACTGTTTAAAAGACTCGCTTGAATTAATCGAGGCATTGGACCATACGTTGCTAACCACAGAGCACATGTACTCGATAGTTGTGGACTCGCTTTTTACGAACGTGCCTCTACATGAAACAGTCGACGAATTATGAAACTTGCTCTCTAGCTCTGGGACTGCCTCCAGAGTACCTAAGCGACCTGTTATTAAGTTGCACAGAAAATTTGCTTTTGGACTCTCGGTACACGATCACCCTTGGTTATGTCACGAATACGGGTATGAACTTCATCGGATAACCGACTGTAATGTCCCGAGCAGTAAATCTTTCTCTGCCTCTTTTGCATCCGGGATCCAAATCATGTAGGCTTGATGAAACAGCGTCCGGACGAGTAGGCGTAGGTGTTGTGTTGAGCTGAAACCCATAAACTCTAACTACTGACCCGTCCTTGTTGCTTTTCGCTAAACTGACCTTCTGGTGGAACCGTCCAATCGCCGTATGATCAGTATGTTAAGATACGGAAGACAATTGCTTTGCTCTACTTCACAATTTACTGTAAATTTGGAGGTATACTGTTGAGTGCCTCTGTGGCACGTACGATGCCCTCGTCCGAATGCATGAAAATCAGTGTATCATTCACATAAGGCTCGTATATGGTTGTCGATTTTATGATATCATCTGAACTCTCTTCAAGCATGCCCATGAATACATCTGCCAACAAAGGGACTAGTGGATTGCCGATCACAACGTCATCTTGCTTTCGATATGCTTTACTTAGAAAATAATACCATGGTTTTCATGCACAAATGAACCATGTGCTGAAACAATTCCGTTGGGAACCTTAGTTGGATATTATGTTTTGAGATACACGCACAGAGGTAAGCAACGGTCTCGTCCAGCAGGAAGTTACAGAAGTGCGACTGTACCTCAAGTGAACATCCTCGCTTTTTGGTCACTTTCACACATTTAAAGTAGGGCAATATTTCGAAAGTGTTTGACAAAGTATCTTTTACTATGGATTTCCCGACAGGTTCAAGTACGTTTTTCATCCGATTGGCGGGAGCGTGGTACGGTGAATTGTCCATGGAAATACTTGGTCGCATAAACATTGCTTCCTTATGCACTTGGGCGAGGTGTACATTTGTGGAGTGTGGGTGCTCACAAGTTTGCTGCATGATATTGGCCTTCAGATATAAATCTTTGAATTGTTAAGAAATGTCACTCATTTGTAGTACGCCTGCACACTTTACCGATGCTTCGCTGCCACGCGACCGCCACCGCTCTCGGGTATGCTGAGTATACCGCGAGGACGCATGTCCCTAAGCAGATTCGAACCGGTAACCTAGGGATTACAAGCCAGGCGTACAATCCACTCGGCCACCGGTCGACGTTAAGACTTAAAGTTCGAGACAAACTTGCTACTTGATGGTATCCGGCATAAACCGTGCTGTCTGACATTATTATTTTGAAGCCTGACAATGGGTCCTGTGTGGTCATTCTAGATAGGCCAGAGTAGTTAAGATGGCGACAATAATATCGGATGCATAATCAGCGACCCCACACTGTCAAGCTATTGGAAACCATTGTCATCGGCCGAAAACGGTCACTGCCTCGTGTGTATAAACTGATGACTGTGAATCTTGATTTACCGTGGCATCGTGAGAGGCGACGATTTGCCAACCATTGGCTAGGTATTGATCTCATATGAATGCATTACGTATATCTACGATTTCATATAATTTGTGACTGAGCAGGATGCACGAAATATCTGTCACCTCACAAGTTGCCTCTTCTGCTATTTCGGTTCGGAATTTTAATGGGAATTTCCTGTTTCCTATCTTTATGAGACGCCAAGTTCGACACCACTAGCAACCGGGATGCAGCCCCTATTTACGTACATATTGATTTTGCTTTAGATCATGCTTTGCAATGGTGAGTGTAGGCAGACGGTGCTTGTCAGTCCTAAAAGATTAAGTCTAACTTGGATGGTGCAGAATACGGACGGCATGCAGACTGCTAAGCGATTTGAAACGCTTCAGAGAGTTTGTGGATTGTCTCCCAACAAAGTAGCATCATCGACATAATCGGAATCCGCCAAATTACTTCTGAGGGAAAGCTCAACCCTATACTTATAAGCACCTTCAGTGCTTAGTGAGTGATAGCTCCACTGATAAACTTGAACAAAACTGGTAAGATGGACAGATTTGTTTTCGTAATATGAATAGTAATGGGTCAGTGTGGTGACGTATAAAACGGATCATCACCAATATGGCTGCGAACACTGCTCGATATTCGAGTAGGGCTTCAGTACCTGAGTCACCAATGTGGCGTGAAGGTATCGATCATCTCTACATGGTCGCCGTACAGTTAGAACAGGTATGTAAACATACACAGGTGGATGAGAAGAGAAATCACAGAATCACAACCAATTTTAAGCGAACAGTGTGATCAGGGCCGAAGGGACTAACCAAAAAACAAAGACTGATCCTTCTGCTATTGAAGTGGCTTTATTTAACCAGAAACTTAGGTTAAATGTTCACATAATATCACACACAGATCAAAAAATAGATCGTTTCTACAGATGTGCTTGACAATAAAGAAATAGACATCAAGGAAGAGAAGTATTACATCAACATGGAGCATATGAACTTAGTAGACAGAGGCAAGTAGCGGTTCTCCTTGAAGGACCAACTGGATCGACTGGAAGATATGCATCCTAAAATGTGTTTGCATACATTGAGGAAATAGAGAGCAGAAGATGCAGGTGAAATTCGAGTTCGTAAAGGAAGCAGTTCAGAGAAAAAGCTTTCACGGTGATTGTGTGATTGATTATTCCAGTGAATGCTCAGGTGGTCATCGAGTTGGTCCCTCGGAGCTGTGTCTTTGCTAGCTCAAAATAGGCGTGTTCCAAAGTTGGACTGCTGACGCTGAAATCCTCGATCGCACCGCTTTGATGGGCTTCCAAAGGAATAAGAGGTGGAAAAGGCCTTATGGTAAGTTAAAAAGCTATGAAGTATGCTTCCAACTATGCAGTATGATGCGGTTTACTTGCATGTGATTCGGCGGTGGATGTGCTTTTAACTTACCCTATAGTGATCCACTTCTCCAGGACGATAACGCTAACAGTAACACAGATGTACAGTTGTGATACAAAGACCAATACTGAAGCTGTCACGATCGTTATGTGGAAAGCCTAACAACTGGAAATACTGACTCGAATGCAGAGATGCTATTGACCTTACGTCAGTACTGACCTTGGTGGAAGCAAAAGATGTTCATGCAGGATAACCTTCATCTTCCCCAGAGGGACAACATGCACTAATGCGGCCACGTATCGTCATGTCTTTCCGCTGTGCCACAGGCTATTTATACCGCGATGTTATCCAATGAAAAACAACGCCCCAGGGTTATTAACTGATTTGTATAATTAGAGCATGGCTCGCCAGAGTAGGTACAATGGGCGCAAAAGACGGTGCAGTGCAGCAGCGGTGGGCTAACTGCCAGACGCTAGATATCGGGCACAAATACATGCTCGGGATTCCTACAAGATGGATGTAATGGCTGTGGGTAGGAAGGGATAAATAACCCCTAGTCATTTTTAGCAGACAGTGTCTACTGCCTTGATTCAGAGAACAACGGTGCACGCAGTAGTATGCTGTATGGACCACACATTTCTGACTGCATGATTTCCAGTATCCACAGGCTACAGGATCTGAATGCTCATACGGGTAGTACGGATGCCAACACGGAAACTGATTATATATATATATATATATATATATATATATATATATAAAATGGTTAAATTTGTTCACTAATCCAGTCTGTTCTCGAGCCATTACCGGAATTTACAAAACCCGTAGATTTTGCAAACGTACCTTGAACTACTGTGTGAAACACCTACTATAGTGCACAGCGGTCCGAATAACTCAATTCAACAAAAGTTGTAGCGATGATTTCCTACAAGCGAGGGGTAATATCTCCACCTCACTCTAAGTTTGCTTATAAATAAATACCAGAGCCATGTATGGCCGCTTCCATCATAAAGCTGAAGAGGAAACAGAATAGGGTAATGTTAACGAATCTGCGTTTTTATGAAAGCAATTTTCTTTGGCTTCTTGTGTTATCAGAAGGATTGCTCGATAGTGAGGTTGTTCGAAGAGAATTAGGTCGAAAATTTCTTCACGGACATGTGGCGACACGAAGAGTAAGCAATCAACAGCAACACATCAGACATTGAAACAGATGCTTCGCTGCCCTACAATTATGATGCACAATGGAATGAAGAATAATTAGAGGGAGAGAAGGGGGACTTACCAAACAAATCTTAATGTCCTAAGCAAACATTTAGGGTCAAGGCGCCTACGTCTTGTGTTAGCAACATAGCGTAACCAATAGCTGGCTGGCTTATAAAGATAAGACGGCATCACCAAGACAATTTCCTTACGCCTTCGCCGCCCCGCGTCATAATCAGCCATTACCCTACAGATAACTCAGCATCAATCATACTTTAAACAGGAAGTCCGACTAGAAGAAGGCAGCAGACGCGCTACTGGTGCCAACTGCGAGACATATCCTGTAACGTCTTGAGCGAAGCACAAGATGGATCACGTGGACTCCAATCTGGAAGGCGAGACGGATCGACGGCACCGAGGTTGGTCCTCAGTGACTTCATTTCTCGCTGTCAATTCAACTTCTGTTCACCTCGAGCCTTCCGCCACCCTACATTTGGCAGAGTAAACAAAGCGGTTCTCGTTAAGCGGTGACCGGGCATACGTAGTACGTGCCCAAACCAACGCAACTTATTCGGTGTTATCTGTCGTTCTAAGGAAATAGCCTGGTTGTCACTGCCTAGTACTCGCTTATGCATATCATCGTTGCGGACACGCTGATGCCATCCGACACCGGCAATGCTTCGCAGACAACGATGATCAAGGACTTTAAAACGCCTCATATCTTCAAACCGAAGGGGCCAAATCTCACTTCCATATAGCAGGATGGCCCACACTGCGGCCTTTTAAACACTGCCTTTCAGACTGAGGGAAACTTCATTCTGTCGCCAAATACGTCGCAGGTTCAAGAAGGCAGTTCTGGCTTTTGCAACGCGTGAACTGACTTCAGTTTCTATGCACCCATCGTTGCTGATGCAGCTGCCAAGGGAAGTGAACCGATCAGCCACCTCGAGTTCCTCGCTATCAAGGGTCAAGGGATCATCAAGTTATTGCTGGTCCTGTAGCAACACTTTGAAGGTGCGAAGCGCATACTAAATAATGACACCACCCAAGGCAGGCTATTCAGGGCTGATTGCGCCACTCCATCGTCAACAGGCAAGACGATATCGCCTGCATAATGTAGATCAACTAGTCTTTTCTCTGGTAGGACCTCGACGCCTACACCGTGAGATTCCGTGAGAGAACACTCCATGATGCAGTCCATGACGAACTGGAACAAAAACTGGGCAAATGGAAAGCACTAAGAAACGTCACTTGTGGTCGGAAATCTATCCGAGAGGTCACGGTGGACCATGACGCGGTCTGTGACGTTCGAGTATAGAGCACATAGGATGTTCGCATATTTTGTTTGAGCACCTTTCCGCACAAGTGTTTGGAGCAGTAGGTATCCATCGACTGAATCGTACGCACCCTTGAAATCGAGGAACGCAGCTATTGTCGGTCTGCGTTATGCGTGGCGCAGCTCTAGCACCTGCCGCAGAATGAACGTATCGTCTATACAACCACGTCCTGGCGAAAGCCTGTTCGCTCTTCCCTAATCCGCGACTTACGTTCCACAGTGAAGCGACGAACGAGAATTGAGGCCAGTACTTTTGTCACAACTGGCTTTAGGTTAATACCCTTGTGGTTAGCACAGTCTGTGCGACTGCCCATCTTGTGTATTGCCATTAAAATCGATTTACTCCGGTTAGCTGGGATGGTCTCTGCCTTCCAGATGTGTTCGAACAGGGACGTCAGTGTTTTCAGTGGTCCTCACCTCTATCCTTAAATAGTGCATGTGGGAGAGAATCCGGGCCAGCGGCACGAAAACGATTGAGAGCTGTGATCGCGTTTCTGACCTCGTGTTCCGAAGGAACCTCTAAACTAACAGTCTATGACTCGTCCTGCATCACCTGAGTAGGAAGAGGCCCAGAAGCATGTGGCCAACTGAACTGAATTTGAAAGGGTTCCGCCCAGCGAACCATACGGCGCTCCTTTTGGTTTGCAGTGCATCCGCGCTGTCTGCTTGTCTCACTGACGCCTGATTTCCTACGACAAGTGGTGCGGATCGTTAGCTCCGTCTGTCACTCGCAAAGCACTCGTGTTTGTGGAACTGCATTTTTCACCTAACCTGTATAGAAAGCCTAACCCCACACCACGCGATGTACACCACGTGATCCAAGCCGGCTTCAACACAGCATTTGACCTCCAACGAATGACCACGCCGGTGCATCAAAGCACTTGATAAATATAGGCTGTTGAGAGTGCACCTGATCGCGCCTCCACTGATGTACCTATGTCGCATCATGACCCACACAACGCAACTGGAACGGCCGGACAATGTGCTCAAGGCTTGAAGCATCCAGTCGCAACCGCACCGCGATCGGAATTAGACTCACAGCCATCGGGCAAGCAAAGGAGGTCCCTCTCACTTTTACGCATCATTATTTTGTGTACAATATTATTATATTAGTGCCTAGCCTATTGATTTTGTAATTAGTCTCTATTTAAGCGCCACTAATAATTGCTGAATCCGACTTGAGGCACCTTGTATTATCCTGACTTTTAACTGTTTATTATCGCCTATGGCTATTCCATCACACCAGGCTGGTTTCGCATACTCTTTACTACCATAACCTAGTTTCTGTGAACCTACCGCATTTTTCGTACTATGATCCACATATATGGTTTACTCATGTCCATGCACAGTTTGCTCTTCGCGATAACATACAAGAACAAACCATGTTTTAACATGTGTCAGCCACCAGAGTTTGTTGCTGACCCACGAGATATTTTGTCGTCCCCGGATGACTCTAAGCCTTATCCACAGCTTAAACATGCAATCATTTAACGAACCACCGTTTCTGAACACTAACGTCTTGAACAATTGACTATCGGCGAATCACTTGACGGATGCACCCCTTCTCAGTTCCTCAGACGTTTTCACATTGGATTATGCGATCGCAAACTGGATGACGCTTTATGCAAGCAGCTATTTCTGAAGCGTTTTCTTAAGCAGGTACAGACCATCATAGCCGCCAGCGCTGACATTGTTCCCTTAACGCAACTCGCTGGTTTCACTTACGAGCTTTAAGAAATCCAGCCAAGCACAGCTAAAATGTCCGTCGTTAAATAACACATCCTATCAAACTTGCATAACGACCGTTCGGACGATTTAGCTAAACAGATAGCTAAATATCTGTTAAACCGAAAAGCACGACGTCGTAGTTACAATGCGCGATCATCTACCAGAAAAAGCAGCCATTTCTGCACCTTAACCATTTGTTGGTAATATAGCCGGTTCGGACAATCGGTCCGAAAATGCGCTGAACGCTGCACCTTCAGTTAAATGCAGACGTCAGCGTTCCGCCGTCGGGAAAAGAACAGGCCAGAAGATAGAGGAGAGCATGGTTCTTGGTCAAAAGCAAACTAAATCTCGACGACGCACTGTCCTTGATCAGACCAACGGTTTCCGTTTTCTTGTCGACACTGGTGCTGACTGCAGCATAACACCTCCAAACGGATCTTTTGTCAACCGCGCTCCATCTTCTATGTGCTTAACAGCAGCTACTGGCCCCATATGAAAACTTACGCTCAACTATCCTCACTGCTCAGCTTTGGTCTACGGTGACAATTCAGTTGGATCTTCGTTAACGCAGACGTATAACAACCGTATTAAGAGCGGATTTACTGACACATATCAACCTGTCAGTGGATCTATGATGCCAGCGTTTGCTAGATGTCAACACGCAGCTTTCCTTTCCTGGTAACACAGTGTGTACCCCATTCATCTGCTCCATTACTTTTTGTTACAGAACCTTTCGCCATAAGACAAGCTCCTTCATAGATTCGCAGATCTATTAAATCAAATATTCATCAGCCGAATACCACACTTTATGTCACCACATAACCACTAATAGTACTCCAGTTTTATCCAGTCCGCGACGTTTACAACCGGAAAGCCTCAAAATGCTAAGCATGAGTTCCAAAACATGATCCAGTAAGGACTAATGTGACCACCTCAAGGCATGTTAGCATCACCGCTGCATATAGTAGCAAAGAAGAGAATATTCGATGGAAGACACTGTGGCGACTACAAAGCACTAAACCGCATCAACATTACTGATAGGTACCACATTCTACACATTCAGGATTTTACTTCTCATATACTTGGATGTATTCTTTTCAAAACTGACATCATGCGTACTTACCGACATACCGCACTTCATCCTGATGACATTCGTAAGAGCGCTAACACAATACTATCCCGTTTGTAAGATATGACGCATGCCATTTCGTTTAAGTAATGCTGCACAAATGGTTCAAAATGTCGTTGATTACAAAAGTTCAGGCCTTCCATTGTTTAATTTGTTGATAATTAAATTCCAAGTGCTAACAAAAGCAAACAAATGGAGCATCTATACCATTTTACAGGCAACTTCAAGCATAGTGCTAGTAAGTTAGCACGTTAAAAATATCTACGGTTAGTCTGACGGAAGAACGCCGATTAGCGTTCATTTACCTACCGTGCCTCGCTTATGGGGAACGCCGGTCATTTACGGTTGTTGTCCCCAACATCCAATGGCCATTCAATGTCTAGAGAAATTCGCAATATGCTACTGCGCGTACAGAGACATGGAGCGGACGCATGGAATTCTCAGCAGACGAGAGATTTAGTGCAGGGCTTAGCTGAGCAGCCTAACCTCTAAAGACACATCGACATGAAGCTGTTTTGATCATGAGCAAGATGAGTACGAACAACCACAACGTATTTCCGGCGTTCGTTACCTGTCACCTGAGGCTCGGTGCGACAAGTGGTTGATGACGTTTTATGCACAACAGTCAAGTATCATATGTCGCGGTCACTTGACGCTCGAAGTATCTATCACATGTAACAGCGAACGCATATGTGTACAACGGTCTACCCGTGACCATGGAATCGGATATTCTTGTACCTTTATGTTCTTAGAACAGATTGAGTATCAGATAGCACGAGCCAGACGATCGTTTGCTAACATCGCTCATACATGCATACAATCACAGCTACAGTTGAACTATTTGAAATCCTTATTCGTCCCATCCTGGAGCATCGCAGCATAATCGAAGGCAATATGAGGAAATCAGACAGAACATCCATAGAACGCCTTCAACGGTCATTTATTAAGCACGTATTGGAAAACGTTCCATGGTAAACCCTCGGGAGCGATGCCAACAACTCCATCTCGATCCGCTTTGGCTGCGTAGACCGAAAGATAACTTGCGACTGCAGCACAATTTAATTCATGTCCATACCCATGCAATCAATTTACCTTAATATTGAAGCACAATTACACGCGGGACCTCATTATCACCATCATCATACACGTTAGCTAGAGGTGGGAAACACCTCAGCTACTGTGCCGCAATACATAGAAAAGGAGAAAAAATGCAACTGGTGCAAGCCGGCTGAGCTACCGGTAACGGATGGGCATCGTTCCGGTAAGCTACCAGCTATGCAAAATTATGTAAAGCTAAATAGTGAGAACATAAGGCTAAATAGTGAGAACACGCGAGACCTAGGTAACAAAGACCTTACCCTGATTATCTCACGATGCAGGACAAATTTGTGATTTACCTTTCGTCTCACCATATATATTTCTGTGGAATCGACTGCCATTTGCAATCAGGTCGTGTGAAACTGTGCAATCCTTTCGCAGCAAGTTGAAAAGCTACCTCTACCTGGACACCATTATGTCGCTTTATTCGTGGGGAAGCTCATTTGAACCTCCATTCAATGAAAGCCTAGATAACGTCTAATGGGCGTTATATCACCAATTCACCCAGTGTACTTAGTCCTCAGTGTCTACAACATACTAACTTGCAAATTTGCCTCATACGATTGCATAGGACAAACGTATAGGACATATATCTTGCAAGGAATGCAGACAAGTACAAGAAGATAACTTGATGGCGTTCTTGTAAGTGCATGAAATCACCTGTGCATGTATGTTCTGTGCCACATATTCTCACGGCTTTTCACTTGATGAGAAATATGCCCGTTCTTCTTCTTCTTCTTATTATTATCTTCATGCGGTATATTGTTCCGACCAGAGGCAATACTAAACTGGATCCTAAATGTGTCACTGGTACTGTGTACCTTGGACCGAGCACATATTGTGCGCTCGATACGTTACGGACTGCTCGGACAAGCGCTGGAAGTTTGGCACAGGGACACCGACTACTGGCCGGGTCCGAATGCGAACCAATGGTTACTCTTTCCGACAAAAGATCTGTTAAAGGGTGCTGAGGGTGAATGTTCAAACACCGAATCCTAGGTTGACCAGCTACAGTCAGGCGTACTGTTGGTGAACTCTAGCACCGACACCCTTATCACTGTCTGCCGTTAACACCAATGTGTCAACTTACTCGGGAGTATACCTGTCCCCATAGACGCAAACATCTAGCCCTGTGCTTACATCCAGGTAGTCCCATTGGCTAATGTCCCATGACCACTGATAGTATCACTGATATTGCATACAGGTAACCCCTCAGTGAGAGAATGAATCGATCTCCGCATGAACTTGAATTCACAACACCTTATTTAGATATTTTTAACAGGCTAACTTATTAGCCCTATGCGTGAAGTTGCCTGTACAATGGTGCAGAATTATTACTAAGTACGCAGTGGTTATTAATGACAACAGATGTGTCTCTGGTTTATCTTCCTTGAACTTCCCTGGTCACACCATCGATATCGCTGGCATTACGTCTACCGCAGAGAAACTTGAAGTCAGAAGCAATTGTATTATACCCACTTCCGTGAAACAGTTGAAAGGTTTCTTAGATATGCTTAACTTTTATTGCTATTCATTCCCAAATCCACCTACATGTTTCTCCACTCACGAACGCGTTGTTTGCTGCTCCTAAGTGGTTCCATTTCACTGACTACATTGCACTAGCTTTTGAGGAAATCAACTCTTCTCTGGCCAATACCATAATGCTATTCTTCATGCAACCAGATGATTCGCAGTCGTTAAACATCGATGCATCAAATAATGCTATCGGAGATTTTTGATGCATGTCGTCGATAAAGTTCAACAACTACTTGTATATTTCGACTATGAGCTCATGTCTACCGCAACTCGTTAAAGTACATTCGGTTTTGAGTTATATGCCATATACGCAAGCAGCCGACATTGCCGGCATCTGGAAGGAGAATAGTTTGTTGTGTTTACTGATCACAACGCCTTGACATTCGCACACCAGGCTGAGCCAGGCAAGTACTCAACCTGTGAAATACGTCATTTAGATTTCATTTCACAATACATCAGTGATATCCGCCATATTCCTGAACGACATAACATTGTCGCTGATACATTGTCAAACCCACAAGTCGATTTGCTGAACTCTTCTGTCATTGACTTGAAACGTATGGCAGACGGATCTAACACGGATCAGCTGGAAGAGCTTGAGATAATTGCTTACTGGTCCTGCCTCCTCTACTTCTTGAGCCCGACTGGTTCACCAGGCTTCCTTGTCAACAGACAGGCTCCGCTTTAGTTCGTGCCTAATAGTGTATCTGGTCACATTTCGCTCAGAGTTTGCCGAAAGTATTTTTCTGTATTTCAGCAAGTTCACCGACCTGTCGGATATACTGTCACAGTCGTGGTGACGATTGTTGGTGCAAACGTCAGAGGCTCCTGCGTCCTACTTTGCGGCCCAGATCCAATCCCACTGCAGCTAGCTGTTATTAAGACAAGAAGCGAATGTTCGGTACGCAGTGCATCCTAGTAGGCTTGCCTGACCGAGGGCTGAAATAGTTCTTCAGTTGCCAATCGAGAGAAGCTCAGTGTGTCTCCAGGTAAAGTTCATGAAGAAACGACAGCGTACCAAGACATGCTCAGAGTCGACGCAGGTATTCCAGTGCCAGCGGCAATCCAGGATGGGACCAGGCCAACTGTAACTTACGGCAACGTGATTTATTTGGGTCCATCGCTGACCAAATACAGGAGGACGCCAAGGGGTACTTCGGCACCCACTGTGTCTAAAAGCAGTACCAATTCGAAACAGTTGGTGCTCCGCACACCGCGGAGCCGTGATCAGTCCGTTCGGAGTTATGCCCATAAACACCACTTAGCTGAGATTCTGAAGCGCTCATCCGCCCTACTTGTGCGTTCAAACCTCCTGCAAGTACTATAATAGCTGGACTAATAGCAATGCGTAGTAGCGCATTCAGTTTGCGATAGAATGTGTCCATTGCAGCATAAAAGTTGCAATCGGTGGGAGCGTAAGCGGAAATCATAAACAATCAGCTTCGTGTACTACTTCGTGGATCAACCTTAATTGGTGTCGTCAAACGGACTGCACCCAAACGGCCGTTCACCGGAATCCAACCAACCAAAGATGGCTCAACTTTTGGGCTGAGAATGAAACCTACCATAGCTTGACCGTGAGTGCTGCATCAGCGTCTCCGTAGGCGTGCAACCAACAGCGAGAGGACAAGCTGGACACAGTTAACTCAACAGCCCCATTAGGGTCCTTGTTCCTAGGTTCGGAAGCAAAACACACATCAACACCCAGTATGTCCAAGGTGCATGCGAGTGCAGCCTGTTGACCGATTGGTCTTAGAGTGCAAACGTTGAACACCGCCAGGGAAACGGGACAGCGTGATCTTATAAGGGACTGTTGCCGATAGGCGTCCGGTGTGTGTTGCGAGAAGATGACTGCGGATGGTTCTATTCCAGTGGCACTTCGGATGCAGTCAGTTAAGCTGAGAATTACGGAAGCAAGATTAGTAATAGACATCGGGATAGGAGTAAGAGAGATAGGTGGAAAAGACAGAAAGGCGGTGCCAGCGGTAGCATATTTTCGCTTATCCGCCCGGCTGTATGCAGCAGATAGGGTGACCATTGCTAAGTTGCGACACTTCAGTGCAGGTTATTGAACTTTAAACAAATGGTCATAGCTGTACTTTGGCCGAGATACTGTCAGGGTGCACAGACATAGAGAAGACGACGATTAGGGTCCTTAACAAAAGCCCTTAGCTCAAAAAGCCTGAGTGCAAGGCAGCGGATAAGGCAAAATTTCGGTTTTACAGAAATGGGCGCCATCCCATTGCAAATGCCTAACCTGGAGGACCGGGAGACTGAGTTCGTCTGACCTCTAAGCATTGGCCACTCTGGTAGGAGAAGCTCTCAAGGAACCCCGGAGACAGCGCCCAGTACAGCTCAATTGGTCGACAAGGTACGCGAACCGTCTAGTCACGTTAAGGTCCAGTCTTGTTGCGACAGACACAAACAGCAGAATGTTTTAAAGTCACGGGATGCTCTCACGTCAACGAAGACTGCCAGCTGGGTCATCTGCAGTGCAATGCCGTTCAAACAATTGGCGATAGATAAATACATGAGAGCTGCGACCTCTATCGGAGCGGGGACTTACCTAGTTCCAGGTGATTCCACTAACTCGGTGACCACGCGGGTGATACTTTCGAGTAGCGTGAGCGAAATGTTATGGAGTTAATGCCTCTGTACCATTATTGCATCATCATATAGCTTCTTACACAACCACGGTGCAACTCGACAATCGTTAGAGACCCTAATTTTCTGCGGTTCCGCGAAACGCAGAAAAGTCGCGGCATCTGCTAACTGTCGCGAAAAATAAAAAATGTTTCGGAATCACGGAGTACTGAGTAATTTATCAAGAAAGTTAGTTTGGATTCGTTTTCGTTGTAATCAATATTTGTGTATTCGGAAGAAATGACAAAGTATCCAGCAGGCTATTGGAAAATTGCTCTGGAGTATCATCATCGTCATCTGTTCACCATCTGCCACTCAAGTCCGTTTGTCCCCAGACCCAGGGGTCACCCATTCTCCTATCCGTTAAGCAACCATGTCCCTTCTGGCTGCCCAGGTAGTGCAATCATTATATTGTCCATTATACAAATACACTTTACCCGCATGTACATTAAACCTGCTCGCCGTCTGTTCGATCATATCCTTTGCGCATGCCTGGCCGGCACACCCCGTAACCCATTACTCGAGAATCCAGCGAATATGTTGCTTACAATAATCAATATGTTTTATTTTTTGCAGATGTCATCTCAGAAAACGAAACAGCATGTAGGCGGAAAACTGTCCTGGACAAAGCGAAGAAGTTTCCTAAAGAGTACTACCTCGATAACGCAGATAAACTACTACTGTTTTGTTTATCCTGTGAAGTGACTGTGGATCCATTTCGAAAAGCCACCGTGTTGACTCACATTAGCAGCCAGAAGCCTCTACAGCAGAGAGCTTACAAGGAGGCATAAACACACTTGTTGCCAAGCGGGCACCAGCTCCAAAGAAAGCATGAGAAGCAAGCATCGTTATTTCCATCGCCGTTGCTAATTCTGCCCAGGAAGCCCACAACACGATGGTATCTGACTTTCTGCTTGCTATGATATCTGCGAATATTCCTCTAGAGATGGCCTATAACCCGCAGTTGTGGAACTATTGCCAGATCTGGTGCGCCACGTCTGAAAATTCCCCCACACTAGGGGAAACAGAATCAGTCATTGAAAGAGAAGTTCCGTGGTGCATTTGTCAGTGTTATAACAGACGAAACAACTGATGATTGCGAGCAGGTGGAAGTACACATTCTGTTATGCGCAACATTGAAGTCCAACAAGGACAGTCTGCGAGCATATTTCGTCGAGAAGGTCATTATGGAGGGAATCAGTTCTGACACAGTTGCAGAACCCATACTGCGTAGCTCGAAAATTATGGATATAGAGTTCAGTCGTGTGACGACTTTCGTGCCCGATGGCGCTAGATATTTGACAGCATGCTAGAGAGATGTCATAAAGGCTGTTTGTAAGGATTCAGTTCCCATCGGATGTGTTGCGCATTGAATCAACTTGTCTGGAGAGACTATTCTCAAATTCTCTCCGGAAATAGATGAATTCGTTGCAAAATGAGAAGTGCTTTTCGTCTTTCGGAAGAAACGTGGCGTGCCTATGTGGAGTATCTAACTCAGGAGGGCGTGGATAACCCAACCGGCCCACTTGCACCGATGATCACACGCTGGAACTCCTAATTGGAGGCCGAGTACATCACAGCAAATATTTCCATCCTTACCCAGCCATGTTACAAGCTGTACACCACGAGTTTGGAGACTCAGCTGGTGTTTGTGAACTGGTGGATGTGCTAACCAATGAAACAACACAGAGCTTTGAGATGGCAGCTGCGTTGCATTATGACTATCGGGAAAAACATCACCCATCACCAGAAAGCGGCCGAGTCAGTCTTCGGTAACCAATGAGATTTACAACGACCTCTCTGACCCATCCATGTCGCTGAAAACTGCCGCTGTAGAAATCTGGCTGCAACATTTGCAGGTAGACAGGATCACCTTGGATGCATCCAGCAAAATCCAAATTGACATGTAACTCTGCTTATCCCAAGCTACCATAAAAGCCTAGGAGTTGCTGACATCCCAAGCAAGCTGGCCATTTTTGAAAGCCATTTGTGCGCTCAACTGCAACCAGCGTATTACCTTGCCCAGTGATCCATGCAACTATGCCATTGTTCCAGGTCTGGTTAGCTCCCCATGTCTGACAGCTGAATGGTTAGTCCATCGAAAGTGGTGGAAGAACGTCAAGCAGATAAATGTAATGACATGCTGGCCTTTTGGTGCGGGATGCATGAAAAAACTCCACAAATGGCAGATATCACCAGTCGTTATATATATATATATATATATATATATATATATATATATATATATAACAGTTGCCTAATAAACATTTGGCAGAGTGCCACAACACATGAGGAACAGTAACAAAAAGGAGGATGATAGCGTCAGCTGTATGGATGGAACGTCCCATGTGTTGTGTGGGCGTCGAGCTTCCCAATTGTCCAGGCCATGGAAGATGGTTGGCTTAAGGCACCCTACCCCGAGCCTTTGGTCTAAAGACCTGCCCCACAAGGCAGCAGGGTGATTCACGAAGGCTGTTTACAGCCAGCTGGCTCATTCGCCTCCTTAGTGCTCGGAAGTAGTCCACAGGGAAGCCGGTTGCGAGTGAGGTTGGTCATCCGCCCTCCGTTTGATATTCACCTCCACTTACAGGAGTGAGTTGTCCGTGACCCTATAGCCGGTCACATTGGTTTTGACACAGCGCTTTGAGACACTGCCGCTGATTGTCCGCGACTGCTTATTCATCTCGCCTGTAAGGCAACCTAGAGTTATTCGCAGTTACCTCCACAAGGATGGCATTCCCCGAACGACTATCTATGCATCCCCGTGACTTCAGTAGACGCTGCACGGAGCTTAAGGGCCTACGAAACTGTCATGTCTGACAAGTGTGACAACCTTCCAGACAGTAGCACGAAGACCTTCTTAGGCTTTATCGTAATTCCTATGTATTGAAACATGCCTGACATGTATGTAATGTATGTAGGTGATTTGATTTCTCTTTATTTTCTTTTTCGAGGTGAATTCGCAGAATGTAATATTTGCTCCGCAGAAATTTCGCGGAATTTTCAAGTTCGATCGCGGAAAATTCAAGTATTTAATGAACGTAACTAGGAAAGCACCTGCGTGGTTACTCATATCGTATTGAACACAGTGGTTAGTCTAACAAGCGGCAGTCCATCGACAGTTTTCAGCAGCAATGAGGAGATCCTTGGGTTTAAGATGATATCCGAAACCGGTGGTGACTGGAAACGCTATGATACCGATAGGTAAATGTTCAATCGAACGCCACATAGGATTTCGCGGAGCGCCAAACAGCTGCAACTTAATCTGGAAGAAAGTGAACATGTCATCAGAAGCGGATTGATCAGCCGGGCAGCAAGTGATCGGTGCGCACCCAGGTAGTGCTCTGGGTAGGCAGCTAACCAACTGAGTAAACATCTGCTGAATGTGCGTGTGACCAATCAGGCGCCAGCTGGTCCGAAATGCACAGAACTAATTCGGTCTGGAGAAAGAGCGCATACACGTGGAAAGCGGATTGGTTTTCCAGCTCACGAATAGACTGTAGGTACTTGAGCCAAGGTTTGATGTGGCACCGGACCAACGAGAGTAGCGTGTAACCAGATGGAGGATTGACCAAGTTAATCGTACAATCCACGCAGAAACTCAGCAACGCGGCTCGAGGTACTTTTAGACAGAATGAACGTGGCGAGCAAGCGTAAACCAATGGAAAGCAAGCCAGCGACTGAATGCAAATAACAAGGATGAGCCCGTGGAACTGACTCTCGCCAAAAGTGTGTATTCTCTATAAATATCCATGCGTAATCCTAATAAATGACTCTATGCTCCTTGCCCACTTTTCTTGACTTGCGTAACTCGACAGGGATCAGTGTCCTGTTTCTCTTCGACATTGTTTCTTCTCTCTGAATACTTTCAGTGGAATACTGCATGACATGGATGCCTTTTCACTGGGTGAATATGCGACACCCCTGACTTCGGGTTTCTCGATTGTAGAGATGCTCTTTGCCAGAGAGTTCCAGAAGTCGGTTGTCGTAAACTGGATTCAGTGACACCACGAACATCGTCCAGTATGTACCTGAGCCTTAATAGTGCATACTGGAGAGCGTATCGCCCATGTCGTCTTATCCCCATGGTGCACTAGTTACGCTACTGAATAGGATGGCAAATGTTAGGGTGAACTCATATAACCCTACAAGCCTCGCTAGCTGTGTCTATGACTCTGTGCGCACGTCTAACACGTCACGAGTTGAATCTTCACGCGGAGCCCTACTGGAGTTCCTTTCGCGCAGATGCAGTATGCACTATTACAACTTGACAGTACACCTGTTTGCGCCGACACTTATATCCGTCTATAATTTCTACCTCACAGTAATGGGTAAGCTGCAATAGAAGCAAGGTGTAGAATTTGTTTGTCTTTGGCTGACTCCATGAAAGCACTTTCGCTAAAGACCGGTCTTCTCATTCGTTGGCTGTTGATTCAATAGTGGAACGTGTGTTTGTCTCAAAGCTTCGGTTAATATGATTGATGATAAGAGTTTTATGGTCAGCGTAGTGGTTAAGATTCACGCCGCTGCACTCGGTAAGGATTTCGCTCGACTGTTCTCTGGTTGAGGGACAGTAAGAAGCGGTTATTTGGTTCGTTTGTATATGAACGCCGAAGAAGCATCTCTCGTCTACTAGGCCGAATGAACGAGTGTCCTGAGTTCAACAAATTGTGCTGCCGAAGTTGGTGCTTAATGGTCAGGCTTGATGGTTAATTAACTTGCTTGTATGCCCGCAACCAGCACTAACAAATCACCAAAACAATATCCCGGAGACAAAAGGTGCGGATGGCGGCAAGAGTGGGAATCTTAGATAAGCTATTTTACATGCAAAAATGCCTGTGTAGGTATCGGATGTTTTGATTTAGCAATCGAAGCCCAGATTAAGCGGATTTCTTTGTACAGTTCCAAAGGTGAGTAAATTGCGAGATGCTGAACGTTGCGGGCTCTGGGCAGAGGGCATACACGATACTAGTGGCTGCCTTGTGCTCCCCCACTTTTTAAGCAACAGTCACGTAATGCTTCCCACATGTACAGATGGCGAACCTGTAACCAACCAGCCAATATGTCCAGTTATAGCTTAACTATATAGGCCACTAACCTAGGTTAAAACCGGAGAGTCACCTTTTATCATACCAGGACTGGTTACAGAATTTTTATAAGCTGACGAATGTGACCACACGAATGTATATTGGTGGAGCAGAATCCAATATGTTGTCTACCGATCGTAGATAGTTACATGTTAACCGGTGCGATGAACGAGTAGCAAGAAGCACGTGGATTGGAATCCAGAGGGAACTTTGCATAACAGGATCAAATAAGAAAGAGTGAAACATTACCGATGAGCAAACTTGTAATGAAAAACAGGTGAGGCCCAATAGCTTCGGAGATTATGCTGAATTGTGGATGCGAACCAAAGCAGATCGCACCTATAACAAATTCGCGGTTACCTCCTAACTGTTACTGTATGGGTAGTAAACGTGTCAGTGATATCTATACTCATGTCATGACGACTGCAAGCTATACAACAAAAAGCGCAATCATGAGGTTGGTAATGTCACCAACTACAAACTCTCTCTCATCGAGATATAGTACTTGTACCTGAAATATATACAATCGTTGCCACATGCAGTTGCACGGGATTTACCTTGCAGCAGCATCTTCAGAATCGTTTCAAACAACGCCATTGTACTGGTATCCACTTGTAGCGAGATTCGCTCCTCGAATTGATCCACAACCCGGATGTTAGGTAAATTTTCTCGCAGATACCGTCTGAACAATATCGAGTTGTGGCACACCTCGTAGTCGGCTTCATCTGGCATCAGATTGTAATTTCTTGCCATTTTTACTTCGATAAATAGACCCCGGCTGCAAGACTGTTTGAGGAAGTTAGGCGTACCCTTAGACCTTTGTAGGAAAATAGAAGAAAGAAACTTTGCGCTCACAGAGTCGGAGAGGTCCGGCAAGATTCACTTCGCTCATGTAGTTCTGATCAGCTGCACATGCGCAGACAGAAAGCCACGACGCCTTACCGAAAACCTGGGAAACCGTTAGGTAAGCTTAATAACGGATTCAGCGTGTGTGAATAATGATGTGATTTTACCTTAGTGCATAAACATATATTCTACTAGCTCATCTTTCTATCTCCTCACTTTATGTCTAACCAACCGAGCGAAGATTGGACACCAGAATGTGAATCCCTCGGCCTCAGGCTCAGAACATGTTGGAAAATGGTGCCGCTTACCATAGTTTTGCCCAATAGTTTGCTTTCAGTATCTAACCTGACAGCTACACTATTTGTACCCTGTCTGTAAATCACCCAAGTAAGAAAATAAAAAAGTTCTGTGTAACCTGAACTCCAGAGGTCTAAAAGTACGTTCGAATCTATGCTAAGGTTATGGGTACCATAGTGTGTGCATGCATGCGTAGTCCGTAAGTGCAACCTGTAGTCAGGGTTACAATTAAGTCCCAAGCGTGAATTCGGTCTAAATCGGCACCATAATATAATAATACGTAAATGGCACCAGCTAAATTATCCAAGTATGGGCATTCGGGTTCAGATTAGTGAGATAAGGAGGGAGGAGCGAAAGCTGTAAGCTGGGTGTGCGTGACAAACAAACACAGTCTACACTAGGTGAAGACTGCGTAAACAAAACATGTGAAAAGACGGGTTAAGAGAACCAGTTCGCTGGATTGCGACCGATTGCCAGTCAGGTGAGGCTTGTCTGCAGTTAGGCCTTATTGCTAACAACTTCAAATATTTAAATATATCGAGGTGGGATTTTTGAATATCAACTGGTCTTAAAGGAAATAATTCCGCCGCTTCCGTAAATGTTGCAAAGTCAACTGGCTAAATAAATTGAAAGCTAAAGTTTGTTGAAGGAATCACTATATATATAAACATATTTATATCTAAATATGCTTGGCGGCATCTGGTTTCGGATTTGCCTGTCACTGTGGCCATCCACAGGACGGTTGCGCCTACGGAGGGAAATCCTCTAATACCTCACAGCTTGCGCCTTATGAGTGTTTGTACCGACACTTCTGCCTCACTTGTTTGAGTAGGCACATAAGTCACGCGCCATCCTAAAGTACCATGCTATAACGGTGACCGGATGACGGCGTATGGGCTATGCGGACTGTTAGGAAGGAATACACGAGTCGAACAAGCCAGGACCCATCGCCTCGGCCGGCTATCCAAACTCATCCGCCCTGATTGGGGCAAACAGAGAGCCAACCAGGAGAAGCGGCCAATGAACGCTAGGTTGAAGTTCCTTTATTGGCTGTAAGTTAACATTTCCAGAGCTTTCCACGGTCGCTTTAAATATACTATTCACGAACTTTCCATTTTACCTTTATAATGAACGGTGTGATTTGTTAATTCATTCCTGTTGCTCTGCTCGTCCGATCCGGTCTTCTTTCTGTCCTGTGGGGGGCCAGCGAATTCGGGTTTGATTGGGAATCAAGCGTCCATTCAGGCGAGGGACGAACACTTCACGGACATAAGTGCAACCGGAATGTAGGAGGTCATGTTTACGAGGGCGACAACGTTAAGGTGTGACAGGTAACGCTCAGGCTGATGCACACACATCTTAATTACAGAATGCACAGATGGACTGAATGTACTCACTCCGGGATTCCACTTGTTGAAAACGCTAATGTCGTTGCGTGTGCATAGCTCGCCAGGCGTAGACGATATTAAACCGAAGGCGTTGAAGGCAGCGGCCCTAAACATTGCCGAACCATTAGCTCGGTTCTTTCAACGTTGTCTTGACGAAATGCTGATTCCCACAATGTGGAAACATGGGCTAGTCACTCCCATTTACAAAAGCGGTAATCGTGCGGAGCCGTCGAACTACCGTCCAATCACTCTCCTCCCAGTCTTATCCAAAGTAATGGAACGTATAATTGCGGAGGCGCTGATGGGATATCTGGAGAACAACAATATCATAGTGCCACAGCAACACGGATTCCGCCGAAATCGATCCTGCACTACAAACTTGCTGCTGGCCCGAGCAAGCTGGACGGAGTCAGCTGATGCTAGATTTGGAGTCGACGTTGTCTACCTGGACTTCTCGAAGGCGTTCGATCGTTTGGACCACCGCATCCTCCTACACAAGCTTCGAGGCTACGGAATCGGTGACCCTGTGTTTGGTTGGATCGCCAACTTTCTCACTCAACGTCAGCTGAATGTGAGAGTCCGCAGCTCCATGTCCGACCCAATTGACGTCCAGTGCGGTGTGCCACAAGGGTCAGTACTGGGGCCACGTTTATTTTTAACATTCATTAACGACCTTGCCAGTGTACTACAGTTGAACTTCTTGCTGTTTGCAGATGATGTCAAAAGTTGGCATAACATCCGGACAGAGGACGATCACACAACACTGCAGAGTGATCTGGACAGGGCGTACGCTTGGTCATCCGAAAACATGCTCCACTTCAATGTCGCCAAGTGCAAAGTCGTGAGCTTACGCCACCAGCTCATCCATGAATACTTACTCGGGGACCAGCCGTTGCAACATGCTTCCCAGGAATGCGACCTCGGAGTGATCGTGCAGGACGACCTTGGCTGCTCCAGACAAGCTGAAAAGGCATCGGAAAGGGCCAGTCAACATCTCGGACTCTTACGGAGGGCTTTCGGAAATTTCGAGCCATCTGTATTTCCGCAAATGCTGAGCGCTTACGTGAGACCCCACGTGGAGTATGCGATCCAGGCCTGGCGTCCCTGGCGCAAGCGCGACATCAGTGCACTTGAAGCTCCACAGCGTAGAGCAACGAAGCTCGTCAGAGGCCTGTTTCACATCCCCCACCAACGCAGACTGCAGTCTCTGGGATTGTACAGTGGTGAATATCGTCGTCACCGAGGAGACCTCATCATGGTCTACTTAATACTGATGAATCCAAATCACCCATGTCGCAGTCTCTTGCAGCTGAGCCAAAATACCAACCTGAGAGGTCATCAGCTCAAACTGGCTACACACTACAGCCGACTTGATTGTCGACGAAACTCTTTCTCACTCCGTGTGTCCCGTGCTTGGAATGCGCTCCCCACTCACGTCGTCCTTGCCCCCACATTGGCACTATTTAAAAAACGCCTAGATGACACACTTTCCAACTTGCATTATTTGGCATAGCACGTCCTATTCGGAGGACGAAATAACGAGACCCAAACCATGAGGTTACTGACCCTGCCCGTAAAGTGGCGGTGATGTTACATACAGAAGTGTCCCAATGAGCGACATGGATGTATACAAACTGGAGTAACGTACCACATCTCTCAACGGAAGCAACACACAAGAGAGCGTTATCCGTTCCTTTGATTTCTTTTTCCCACATTTGCTGTAATATAACAGCTCTACTTTGGGTGCAGACATCCAGTCCATACTTCAAACTATCATTATGAAGTGGTGCGTTGAAACCTGTAGAGGCTTAAAAAACGATTTACTTGTTCGATTATCCTTCCATTTTATCTATTGCTCCAACCACCCTACGGGACCTGTCAAGCATATGCTTTTTTACCCGTTATAAATCATTGTTCATTGTTCATTGTTCATTGCACTATTCGCGGTCATTTGTCGTCAGTCTATCTATGTAGCCACCGCACTGACTTTCTACACAACCTATATATGTGATCACAACTGCTGATTCCACTGGATCACAACCTGTTACTAACGCGGCAGGAAACAGCTGTCATCGTAATTTACTCGGAGTATCTTCATGTCCGACGTAACCAAGCAGGACTGGAAGCAATAGCAACTGAGTGTCACTGTGCACCTTCACTTAGGTTGGGCCAACAAATAGTTGAACAATAAAACCAGCAGTGACGGTTACAGTGCAATTTATCAGTGATGTTGAAGTATTTACAGATCAAGTAGGCGTAAAACGGCGGCATACTTTTACCTTACATGATGCACCATTTGTTGACAGTGGCTCAGTGTCACGCAAGCGCGTGCTTCCGCAACAACCTGCTCCAAAACTTCATCCTCCTCTCCATCTTGCTCAGAACACCAGTTGCATCTCCTTGGAGCATTTTGCTATATCTTATCCTCATGCCTTGTTTAACGTAGGCGTTAATGATGCTCCAAATCCCTTCAATGGGGTTCAGTTGTGGAGAATACGGTGCGAGTCGTAGCAGTGTTCCCGAGGTGTAAGCTTCCTCTTAAAAAAATACGCTCCAGATTAGTGTGACATGGGGCGTCATCACAAACAAGAACACAGCTGTCAGAGAAATGTCTACCATCTGTATCAAGCATCTGCCGCAACCAGCGCGCACATCTTTCCTTATTGTAACTGCCTCTTAGAACGGAATACCCCAGCAATCCGTCCGCAGTCATTGCCCTTATTAGGTGAACATTTTTGTCCCCGACTGTTGGCCACCGTACACGCTGCACGGGTGGCGCGTGCCGATCGACCCCTTGTGTGCGCGCATAACAGATTGAAGTTTGTCTCATCCATCCATACTGCTCGCCGTCCTTCACTCTCCAACCTCATCAGTGTCAGGAAGTAAAACTTCCTTAGCCTCTTGTTCTCTATGGCATTCATATATTCCGGTATTGAATGTAACCTCTTCTTTGTCATGAGCCGACCGTCTAGGTAGCGAGCAATGGTGCTGACGCTTACCTCTATCTGGAACTCACCGTAACCCTAACCCTAACGAAGAGTTTCTAACGTTACCGTTGGCTCCGATACAACCCATTCAACCAGGCAATCAACGTGACTCTCTGTCAGCGAGCTTAGACGCGTCACGGTAGCAGTACTCTTCGGCTCATACAGTTCCAATTTTCCAATCTAACTGAGAGAGGTGTTCACGTTTACCTGTAACACAGATGCAACGTTCTCCCAGTCGTCGCCTTTCTCATAGGTCTTCAGTATAATGGACTTCACGTCAGCCGGATGATGGATGCGCGTTCCTCTTTGTTCCATCGCGATTAGCCTAAACTAAAGGTAACAAACCATGAACAGCTAATGAAAGGCAAACTTTGCAGCGTTAAACAAATCTTTCGGAAACCCTCGCTATCGCAACCTAGACTTATCTCTACGCAATGCCTGGGAAAACCCGAAACGATAAGTTGGCTGGCCAGATGGCGAATATGCTATCATTAGTCATGTTCATGTTTATGTCCAACATAGACCATCGCCATGGCACTTTGGCTGTAGGCTTCCACTCCCGTACTCGAAGTTCCTTTGCTGTCTGATGATTCGGTGTGCTGATCAGCACATAACGTTAGCCGCGCGTACGAGAACATTGGCAACGTTTTCAGGCCAGACGTATCGGGTCGCTTTTGTAGTTTGACCCTTCTCAGCCCCATTAGGTAGTTCCACACTCAGGTGCAAGGGCTTCTTAGGCGAGCGAGCAAGTCACCGCTGACCAGAGTGCATTTCGTCTCCGCTGCCAGATCTGTTAGGGGTGATTGTACAAGTGTGAAACTCCATACAGCATGACTCACCAGTTTTGGAGACACAGGCATCTGTGTACCACGGCCGTACCCAAGTGACAACTTTTTCAGGCCTGACATGACGGGCCCCTGTCCGACAAGTCCCCCGACTTTTTCGTAGTTCGACGCCCGAAGGATCTTGATATGTTGGTCCACACAGCACAAACGCTTCGGAGGGTGTGCACAGTAAGGCAACTTTCGCAGACCCATATTCAGGGACCTAGCCGACTAGTTAACTCGTCGCATGTTGACGGGCAGCATGTACCCAAACAGGACGCACAGATGTGAGTTGTGCGACGATCTAAAGTGTCCGGTACGCCAGCCGTCAAAAATAATTCATGTTCTAGTGAATTACGGGGTATGCAGAGCTTCGGCAGCCCAACTATTTCCATTTCATTGTTTATAACAAAAACCAGAAATCGAATTGTATGCGAAGCACTTTTACGTTCCATGTTGCAGAGCCGAGTGGAAGGTGCGCTGCACAAAAGTGGGCCGTCTGGTCGGTTGAGCTGCACCAACAATTACTAGTCTCCTGCGCGTGTATCACATTAGAATAACCACGCAAAATATACTTGCAGCTAATCAGCTCCGAGGCAGCCACCTTAAACCCAGTGTAGGCTACCTACCAAAGGCTTAAACAATAACACAGGTTAACTGAACTTTGAGAGGACTTCACAGGAAGTCTAGGGAGTATACTTGTCCATTGCTCGTTGAACCCCATCAGTCCATCAGATGCAAATGAGTGTTTCGGAGTAACGCAATCTTCCCATAGTCCACGGATTTCTAATGCACCAACATTAAACCGGACATACGGCCAGAAACGGCACGCAAACTCCATCCTGCGTAGTCGCTCACCGAAGTGTTATAATTGCGGCTAATGGGGCTTAGGGCCGTCAGAACAAAACCTTCACCGCATCGGACGGTGTATGGACCAGATCTCAAGTCACATGGAACAGACAAGACAGCCGAGTACAAAGATTACGGTGTGAGTGTTTCGGACTGGAGGCGGACCGATGGACATGAACCACAGTGGATCACTGGGTAGGAGTGAAGTTCACGGTCATGTGTGTGGAACGACATTGTTGATTTAAGGCAACAAATTGCCTATTGTAACATCTCCCTCTCGAAAACACGTTCTACAGGCTCATAGAATGAAGCGCTGGGTTCACCCGTAGTTGCATAGGTTTAGTAGTCCGCATAGTTCCCCCAGTGACTCCGTCGCAGGGCTCTGCACACGTCTCTGTCGGTTCAATACGCCCCACAATTTTTGGTAGTTCAAATGTGTCCAGCAATATATCAAACGGCAACTCGAAAGTATAAGTGATTGTTTGTCCGACCCATCGTTTACGTCACTGAGAAAAGTGTCGTATGACAGAAAACGTTCCGACAGACACCACGTACAGCACAGAGAATTTTCTTTATCGTGCCACTGCAGGTTGTCAGGTTCGGTGGTTCGGCCATGTATCCAACGCGCACACCGGCTCCCCTAGTAGAAAACATCTGTTCACACCTGAGGCCAGTAGCCGTTGCGTAAACTTGGGGAGTACGGCATCAATTGGAGGACGTGTCTCACGCCCGAACATGGCTTCCGCTGGGGATTTGCCGCCTGGTAGATCGGGGTTTTGCGTAGCCCAGATTAGTTAACAGGAACAGCTGTATGATCTCTTCTGTGGGTCCTTCCTCCTGCAGCTTTAGAAGTAAACGTTTGATGGCATCCACGAATCATTCTGCTCGCCTGTTGGATTGGGGATGCCCCGAGGCGACCGGCAGTGCTTGGTACAGTTACACTGGCAAAAAACACCAACGTCGTCGGAAACAAATTGCGAACCGTTATCGGAAACCAAGGCGTTTGGTGGACCGAACTGTGCAAATAACTGTTGTAATTTTCGTACCGTGGCCGCTGTCGTAGTTGTGTTCGACAGGTATACGTCCGGCCACTTGGTATACGCATCAATCACAATTCAAAAAACTGCCCTTGAACGGGACCAGGGAAATCAAGTTGAATTCTCTCCCATGGCTTAGAGGCTGGCATCCAGGGTTGGATGAATTTGCCTGGAAGTTTCGCTGCTGAAGCACATTTGCTATATGTAGCGACACAATCATGAATAGCGTGGTCCATAAAAGAATGCCAATATACGTAATTTCTGGCTGAAGCTGTCATCTGGGATATTCCGGGACAATGTAGGTGTAAATATGTTCAATGGTTCAATGGTTCAATGGTGTATAATGGGATAAAAAGCGAAACTTAACAAGACCCACAGGATGGATATGCAAAAGAAAATTAAAATCAAAATGTTCCAACGTGGAACGTAAAGTATCAGTGGTTAAATCATTGCACTTTAACAAAGTGTTGTGTATAGTTTATCACTAAGATGAAAATCGAAGAGTCTTTCGAATGTCGTCATGTCTGGTGCGTTCACCACATAGTTTGGTAATGCATTCCAGTGAGAGCAGATTCTAAGTGGGAAAAAATACTTTCTACAATTCAAGCGAGAGTGTTGCGTCATTAGTTTCAGGTGGTTGCCTCGGTTTTGTTTGTATGGGGCTAGAGTCAACAGCGATGTACATGGATGCTCGCTTTCGGTTAATATCCGGTATGTGAGAGTAAGATCACTTCGAAGCCGTCGGTATTCTAATGAGAACACCCCGAGTACACGAAGACGCATTTCGTAACTTATACCGGATAGTCCACGCGTTGCTTTTGTGGCTCTTCTTTGGGGCTGTTCCAAGAGGCGGATGTCTCGTTTTAACCATGGACACCAGGCCTGAATTGCATATTCAACATGAGGACGAATGTAGGAGTTAATCAACAATGTTAATAACCTTGCCATTGAGGAAGTTCTAAAGAATGCTCTACATAATTCGTTGAACGCGCTGACGTTGAGCTCCTCCCAGGTAGTCGAGCTGTTGGCTTGGACTACGTTGATGATATCGTCTTGCTGGGTGACGGTCCAACTTGCACTCAAGCACTTGGCGATTGAAGCGACAAAATATGGGATGACTTTTCCCCACCCAAGTGCAAACCACTTTTCCAAGACTTTCAGATGCCTGTACCTGCACTCACTCTTGGTGGTGAGACACTAGAGGTTACGGAGTGTTTTGCCTACTTGGGTTGTTGCATCACAGCCAATGAAGCTATTGGCGACCAAATTTCGTTGCTTATCTCAAGAGCTCGCTTCGCTTTCTCTAAGCTGAAGCACTTGTGACGCCGCCATGACAGGGATATATTCGCCAACGGACGGGTTTATTGTGCGACTGTGTGCGACCTGCAACATCTCTCTGCTTTGAGCACCGTTGCTTGTGGTCGATTGCTCGTGTGTGGCCGCTGCACCACGTAACCAATGTGGAAGTTAGACAGCGTGGCTTGGGTAGAGTTAGCCATTCGCTGGACGAGCTTGTCCCGCTGCGTCAGCTGCGGTGTCTTGGACACGTACTGCGTATGCCCGGTCATGGTCTTCCGTGTCGCGCGTTCTTCGCGGTTGCTGGACAGGCGCGGTGGACAACCTAGGACATGGAGAAGCCACACCAGAATTGTCGAGTGACGCAGCACTCCTCCCCGGGTTTCCACCCAATGTAACTAATGCATGTATGCTCCTATGGGCTGTGCAATGAACAAACCTGATAGAGCCATGTTACACAATAAAAGAGCATTGGTACTCCCCTCACGCATTCTGGGATTTGTGATACTGTTATACAGTCGCAAGTACTGTGACCATTAGTTTCTGTGTGTATTTGTTTACTGTGTAACCAGTCGATTGTCAGGACTGAGCGGGTACTGCGGACGTACGTCCTTACTGAATATTCATGTTCTTTTTCATGGTTCTTTTTGAGCGTTCTTACGAAGGACAAAATGGCTAGTTCCACTTCAGCAAAGCCAAAGGCATTCACACTTAAAGAAATGGTATCAGTGATTCGACGATGTTAAGAAGGAACAGTTCGCTAACATTGGCGCAAAATTTCAGAGTAGGAAGAACACAAATCCATGTAACATAAAGAAGGAAAGCCATTTTTGAATGACTTTGTAAACCACACACCAAGACTGAAAAGAAAGAATGGTAGAAAAATGGGTAACGAAGACATAAATGCACGTTGCTGGAAATAGTGCCAGTCAGCACTGACGGGAAAATCCCATTATCTGCACACCTGATTTAAGAACGAGTGTTATACTTCGCAAAGGAATTGTAAAACACACATTTTACCTCGTCAAACAGTTGGCTTCAAGCTTTCATCAGTAGACGATCTTGTGTTTGGTAAGCAATCGGGTGAAAGCGATGACTGAGATATGTGTGCAGCATCCGACTAGGCAGAAAAATTGCCTGAAATATGTTCCGGGTACACAGCTCAAGACATTTTTAATTCACATGAAACTGCTTTGCTATTCAAAACGACGTCCGATAAAGGCTTTGTGTAAAAGGACAGAAATGCGCAGGTGGGAAAATAAGCAAGGCGCGTATCACAGTTATGCTGTGCATTACCACATGGGGGGGGGGGAGCGAGAACCGGCTGCAGTGATTTGGAAATCGGCCAACACTCGAAGTTTAGAAGTATCAACATGAAAAACTACCGGCAGTTGACAAAGCTACTAAAAAGGCATGGATGAGTGCAGCTATTTCCGAAGATTTAACAGCAAAATACAGAAAAACGCAACATCATATCTGCTCTCGACAAAGCCGTTGCCCTCCCTAATTCCACCTACTTAATATCAAATTGCAGTTCCAGTCTCCCAACACCACTGTGTTACGTCAACCCTACGACCAGGATGTCATTCAGGCGCTTAAATCTAAGTTTACGGAAAGACAGCTTCTCCATCTTATAACGATCATAGAATCCCACAAAGATATATCCGGAACTTATTTCATGAAACGGGTATATTTATTAGACGTCGTGCTTTACATAACTTCTACTTGGAAGGAAATGCAGAACGCAAGGATCTCTGCTTTTTAAAGCGGGATTTCCTTGTACTGCAGAAATAGATTCAGAGAGAACAATGCAAACTTGACATGAGACAAATGAACAAACTGTACCTCCTTCAAACTCAATTGCTATGCATACTCACTCAGAGGAAGTGGTTGGATGCAAACTGGCTGACAGCCATCTGGTTGATTCTTATTTCCAAACATGTCACACAAGAGAAATAAACTGGGACCTGCCAACCACATCAATTTTAGCAGCTGAGGATGTGAATAATGAATCAGACTACCAGCAGGAACAGGATTCGGAGGTTCATGTTTCAGGATATCAGCTACTTCGATGCGATCGCTTTGGTGGGAGGTCTGGAGGCGGAGTAATCCTCTACACAAAGAACTACCTCAAGGCCCACATTGTCGAACCCGATTGTGACAAGGATGATATGTCGGAAATGCTCTGGTGCCGAATTCATGACGGATACCAATCGCTGATGTTCGGGGTGGTCTACAGAGCCCCTGCAGCACCTGGCTCACACTTACTACTTTCCGTGCGAACCAACAGCAGAGGAACAAATTGTCTCCTTATGGGGGACTTCAACGCCCCCAACGTGATCTGGGACCTACTTCACAGTGATCTCTCACCTGACTCCTTTGAAGTTGCTCTCCTTGATACCGTTCATGAGTGCAACCTGACACAGCATGTCCTGACACCAACGCGAATGATCCCTGGTCAGAAACCAAACATTGTCGACCTGGTTCTCACCTCGACACCGTCTGATGTCTCAGATCTAACGATCCTCCAACCTCTTGGGACGAGTGATCACTGTACAGTCTCCTTTTCGTGGACACGACGCCTCACAATCCACGATCAGGGGACACTGCGTCGAAATTTCTGGCGTACTGACCGGCCCAGACTAAGAACGACTGCAAGTAACATGGACTGGAGTATCCCGCTATCCTTAGAGCTTGATGACGCATGGGTACGCCTACGATCTATGATGATGCGGCTCGTTGAACAGTTTGTTCCAAACTGCAAGAGCAGACCACCATCCAAAGGACCCCCATGGATTGATAAAGAAGTAAGATCCCTAATGAAAAAACGTCGAAAACTATGGGATCATTTCAAAAGCACAGGACAGACATCAAGCTACTTAGAGTACAAAACTGTCAGAAAGCTATGCACCCTGAGAAAACGAGACAAAAGACTACAATATGAACATAGACTGGCCATGGACTCCCAAAACTGTCCCAAGAAACTTTTTGCCTACTTGAAGCGAAATGCCAAAACTGGTAGTGGAATCCCCGCTCTATCCTCTTTTAAGGAAGGTACCGTCCTCTACGGTGATGATGAAAAAGCAAATCTATTGGCTGCGCAATATTCCTCGGTCTACTCAGTGGAGTCACCATTGCTCAACAACCGTTTGCCTGCACACTACTCCTCTATGGACGAAGTTGAAATTAACCCCGAAGTAGTCACTAAGCTACTTCTCGAACTGGACCCGAACTCCTCCCCAGGGCCGGACGGATTGCATCCCAGCTTCCTCAGAACGATAGCTGAGTACGTCGCCGTCCCTCTCTGCCAAGTGTTTCGGCAATCCCTCGAAGTCGGCTGCCTACCCACAGGCTGGAAAGCAGGCACCGTCCTGCTCAAATACAAGGGAGGAAACAAACAAGACCCGGCCAACTACCGGCCAATATGTCTGACGTCAGTCGTATGCAAAACTATGGAACGGATAGTCAAGTGCGCTCTCCAGCTACACTGTGAGCATCTAAACCTCATCTCACCTGCTCAACATGGCTTCCGGAGAGCACGCTCATGCATCACTAACTTACTCATCGCCAGGGAAACATGGGCAGAAGCCATAGATACACGAAAACGGGTTGACGTAATATTCATTGACTTTAGCAAAGCCTTTGATAAGGTTCCACACGTACGACTGCCACATAAACTCCAGGGAATTGGCATTACAGGAAATCTTCTCTCCTGGATTGCCGATTTCTTAAGGGGTAGGACAATGCGCGTACAAGTGAACCAAACGCTCTCTGCTCCAGTGCCCATGACTAGTGGCATTCCCCAAGGATCAGTGCTTGGACCAGAGCTCTTCAAACTATACATTAACGATCTACCGACTGCGCTACAAACCGACTGCTTGATATACGCCGATGACCTCAAGCTTTGGTCAACAGTACCCAGCATTGAGGATGCGGATAGATTACAAGGGGCTCTAGACCAGCTACACGAATGGTCCATCAAGTGGGAACTGCCAGTAAACCGAGATAAATGCGCTGTTCTCCCAATGGGTGGCACCGAACCTTACGGTGCATACCACATTGGTGGGTTTCTCCTTAGGAATACCACCCACGAGAGAGATCTCGGGGTTATCGTGACTTCTGACCTTAGAACGACGCAAGACACGTTAAAGAAGGTGGCCACTGGAAGGAGACTGGTAGGTGCCTTAAGAAGATCATTCGCTCGAATGACTCCCGATATTTTTCGACCGTTGTTCACTTCGTACGTCCGTCCAGTTTTAGAATATGGCCTACCAGCTAGCTTTCCGCTTTCAAAGTTTGAAAGCGCTGTGCTAGAAAAGGTTCAGAGACGTGCATCAAAAGCTGTTCTGGGGCTACGTGATCTCCCGTACCCCATTCGACTCCAGAAGCTAAATCTGTTCTCCCTCGAGCTCCGCCGTCGCCGAGGTGACCTCATCTACACTAGACGCATCCTCCGAGGGGAACTTGGAAGTGAGTTACAACAATTCTTCCGGTCCAACACTGACTGTTCCACCCGAGGGCACACATGGAAGCTCTTTAAGCGAAGAAGACACAAAATTCGCAAGGACGTCACCCTATCCACTAGAGTGGTGAATGACTGGAACAGCTTACCGGAAGCAATTGCAGACGCTCCATCCGAGGAAAGTTTCAAGGGGCTGCTAGACAAACATTCGCTGAAAATGCTGGAATCTTGCGGCTGTCACTGCAATTACGACGAACCCTCGAGGAACGTCGTAACGCAACGACACGCATCAAACCCAGTATGATACGGAATCGATGGGGCTGACAAGGGATTTCCCTCCTGCTCTCTACAACTCAATGAACTCAAATTCTACGAACGTTCTGAAAACGTATACATTCACAGACGCACAGGGTGAAGTTGATATTGCATGCTACTACGCAATACATAGCGGACACACTGGTATGGTTGCACATCTCCTGGACATGAGGGAAAAACTAAACTCCTTTCATTACAATTGCCAAGCAACAGAACACTATATTTGGTATTTTTTCATCTGGTGGATAATGATTATGACAATAGAAATGTGTACATGATATTTTAAAGGTTGTGACGATTTGCAGGTCAGTTTCTAAACTGTTGACTCACATTCTGTGAGAGTATGGCATTATTATTACTCATGTATCCCACATTATGCACCACTAGTGAGATTGCAAATGACGGCGGCCTTGATAGTACGTTCGTGCCAAACAACTTCGCCGGTGTTTTGCAATTAAAGTCATAGTGGATTACGCGCAGATCGCAATTTATGACAACCTGTGTGAAGTGGTGTTTTCTGCAGTGTCAGCAGCCGAAACAACGTAACCAAATTAACTGGACCTAGGCAGCACACATCAAACGTCATTGTCTCCTATTTTCCCCAGATGGAGCAGTCTCGTTGCAGAGAAACACGCTCATGGTTGTCCGTAATTTAGCGTTCTGGTGAGTTAACGTATTATATCACTTTATATCTATTTTTGGTGCAACTGGATTTTATTTTCAAGGCATGTTCAATCAGAATTACATTAACATTATTCACTCAAAACAATCTAAAATGTAGACGTTCAACAAACCCCCTCAGCGGGCCGGGGTACAATTATCAAACGCCGACCGGTCCACGGTAATACAAAGGTTGGGGACCACTGCCGTAGAGTGTACCGGCTCGCAATACCCCCATATTTCATGAGACCAGCTGCTTGTAGTGTAATCTCTTCGCAACAAAATAGTACATGTCTGCGTACTTGCAGAACAAGGAGGAAAGTAATATAATTCACCGTTTCACATATCCTCTTAAAGGTATTTGCACGGCTGCAAGCAAACATCTATCACATGCCTCCTTCATCCCTCCATTGGTGATTATATCATTGCACCCGGGAGCTGTCCTATCTACCTCGATCAGATTTGATCTGTGTGTTTCGTAGGGGGGGGGGGGAGAATTGTTTGGAACATGATTACCTTCTACCCCACGTTCAACTTAGACCTATGGATCCGTCACAAAGTGATATTTCATCGCATAAAGAAAGAAGTTACGTGTAGTGATTGGTATCCATTCTGCTGCGACGGAGATCGTTCCGCTCCTTATGTTACGGACATTATGACTTCGAGGTCAAACGATAGCTTCTATTACGTCTTCAACTATCCGACCGAACTAGCCTGAATACCCACCAAAACGAGGCAATCTATCTGCGCCTTTTGTTTAGAGCACCTTTTTAGTACCAAGCCAACATTGTGCACTGTGGTCCTGCGTGCATCACTTGCGCCCTAGCCTCAGACATCTCCAATGCTCTTACAAAAGGGGTTTGACTACACATCAGGCTTATACCCGGTTCTCTGAGCACACGCGTCTCCCTTCCCTCAGGGACTGTGCGCGCTCCAATGGATGTCTCAGACACCTCTATTTTCCATTGAGTGCGCGCGGCACACTGTGCACCGGCTGAGCTCCGTGTAGTAAACTCTCAATTGCCGTCCATTTGAGTTGGACCACGCTAGTCTCACCAAAGTCTCACAGTTTTCCTACCCACCTCCGAAAGCGTGAATATTCTGCGCGTAACTGTGTTCAGTCTCTACGCTGTACCAAATTCTATTGGCTGGTAGCCTCTGCCCACGCAGTGCTATGTGGATGCAAGTGCGATGATTATCGGATGATAGCCTTTGCATTAAGAAAGCTTCTGCACTCAGCATGATGGTTTCTGCACTAAGAATGATAGCTTCTTCACTAGGGATGTAAGCGATTGCGTTAAGGATGTTAGTAAGGGAGAAATGGTGTAAAGCGTGCTAGTGTAATAGCATCGGTTCTGATTTGTTAGTCTGTACCATATCTTATAGGAAGGGGAAATTAGCTAACTGTGTGGCTTGTAAACTGCGGACTTGTGCAGCCCCTGTGCAAGCGCGATCGTCACCCGGGTCGATAAGCATTTATGACACAAGTAGACCGAACGCGCTAACAGGGTTATGAGAAATATCTCCACCGTTTGGTGTGTTCGATCTTAAGTTGTACATGGTCAGTAACCGTGACGAGATGGCCCATCGTAGATCGTCGGCAGCTTTGACTACGTTTCGCAACACCCTCATCTCCTGCAAAGATTATTCATCCGCAACGCCGAACCTGGGGCAAGTAAAGAAAAGTACATATATTTTGGAAATGAAACCAAACCAAACAAACTAGCCCATGGTGTAGTTAGAAGGCAAAGTTTGCGTATGACATAAAAGCTACGTAAAGCCAAGTGAACCAGGGAGTGATTGGTGCTGCTTTTATTAAGAGAAGGGACAATAATTGCGGTTATCGTGATGTCAGCAGAATGTTAGTCAGCTTTCTTGAAGTGATGCTGTCCCAAGCCCGCTCGAATGACCCCCTTAAAATCATTTATCGTAGTTCGAGATCTACTGTAGATGCAGTGGCCCGCTTCGTACGTTCTATACTGGCATCACTTGACAGCAGAAACTGATCAACTTATACGTACTTTCTTGAGTATAACAATACATTCTGCTGTACAAATCGCGAAATGCTGCCAAAAGACCCAGTCATTCGAGGAATACATTCCTCCATCATCCAATTGCTGAGTGATTATTGTACTGGACGGACTCAGCTTACACGAGTCAGTGGCAAATGTCGCTACCCACTAAGCACCAACTTGGGTGTTCTTCAGGGATAAATTCTGTCGCTTTAGCACTTTCTACTTACATCAGCTCGAGAATAGCCTCACAGTAAGTGACGCTTGCTGTAACAAAGCAGTGCATACTCAACTTGTAACAAAATTGCCATAGTCGTATTTCGGTATTAGCGCTCTCAGTGGAGCGACACTCAAAGCACCTCGCTTTTACCCAAGGCGGCTACCTGCCAACCCACAGTTCGGTGGCAAGTTGCGCAAGCCCATTTTGTCACCATTTGCTCACAAGCACTCCATAACATTTGGGCCCCACAGGCCCAGATCATCCGCATTCATACACCTCTGACGGTCTTGATATCCGGACACACCGAACCGGCCCGAGCACTGGTACGTCGTCCTAAAAGTGTCATCCCACAATCTTCGTCTTCTGCTGATCTTTTTTGGAAGTATAAAGGGGCTTTTATGTATACAAGTATCTTGTCGAATTTCCCGCTTCGCACCGAAGTCAGGGCAAGCGTTTAGTTGCAACCAAATGGACAGATACCAATTATCGTGCAAATATCTCTGCTGAATCACCAAGTAACACTCCATTTTGTTGGTATGTTTATTATTTAGTTTGTCTTCATTACGGCCATCCTACGGGACTTGTCAGACGTTATCTATTTGATCCGTTATATACCATTGTACTGCCATCTGTTATAGCGGACTACGTGTTCGCAGGTCGTTAGGGAATTGAGTATTATCGACCTCGCGGAATTATGGGTTTTGCAGATACATCTACTGTAGGAAGGGACCATCAAGCCGGTGTACTGCATCCATCATGACGGTCAGCGAAGCATTCTGTAACAAAGTAGTGCCTACTTGACTTGTAACAAAATTGACGCAGTCGTATTTCGGCATTATCCCTTCCAGCGGACCGTCGCTCTATAACCCAAGACAGCCACCTTCCAACGTCTATTTCGGTTGTGCAGGTCCCTTTTGTCGCTTTACTCGCAAGCCAGTCATAAGGCTTGGGCATCACCGCCACCCATCATTTGCAGCCATGCACCTGCTATCCGGACACAGTGCTGTTGAATATCTGAGCGTTGGTGGGTGGGCTGGGCTGCACCGGTGCCAAATTAGCCATACGATGGCTGATGAGGTGTCGCATTACCGCGTTTTCAGCCCCCGTCCTACTGGTGCCGTTCGTAAGGCTTGCCTGGCAGTCCACTTACGCCCACTGAACTTTCGACTCAGTCAAACCACGTGTGTGGATATGTTTGTGCCCCTATGTTGAGTGTAACTAGCCTCAGATTAGGCACCGTTGCTGAATGGAGGCTAGAACGCCTACGCGTCTCCACCATATACCACCAACTCATACATCTACCGTCATTGATTGATCCGGGCTGACTCAATTCCAAGGACACTGCGCGTGCATATTGCGGCGGAAGGATACCGGATGCAATTCAAATGGGTTCAAGACGAAATTCAATTGGCTTGTGGAAGCACATAAAAGTCTTATGGAGCACTTCGCCTACACGATTAATTTCGGAGTTCTGCGGCAACTATCTGAACAGATCCATCTTCGGGAACCGTGACTTTTTGTGTGTAAGGGACAATGATATACCAACTATTTGTGCCATTCTGTGCAGTATGTTGGTATTTTATCGATTCAAAATCAATGACTTGAGAATATCCTGTGTTCATGAACCAATGCGATTTATTCTCATACGCTGTTAATTCCATTGTTTTGACAAGATTCTATTGTGGATCCTGTCGGTTTTTTAAACTGATCGCTTGATCTTTCTAATTTCCTTAGTGATTTTTCCTTGTAACCCCACTTCTTCACTTATGCCGTAGGTTATTTTCTACTTCTTTGCGTGGACTGGAACTCATTCCGTTTTCTCACAAATTTAGACTTTGATTATCATTTACATCATTGCATCGTTACACCTTTGCAACCATCTTTAACTTAGTTTCTCCAATCATGCTTTAGATCGAAAATTGTGGCGGTGCAATTGCTTGCGAAGAGCACGCATTTGGATAAATCTCACCAGACGCTTCCATTTAGGAAACGGAACTTGGAACAAGATGGGCTGTTGAAGAGCTATAGTGCTTGACGGATCAGCACGATGCAGACATTGAGCTGTATTAATTGATACATTGGTCGATCTACTCAGGCAGAAGTTCCCGCAGTACACTTAAGCAGGCATAGACACACATATACTCAAGTCAGAACACGCATCCTTCGACTGGTTGGGTGACTCACCCATCACCCGGTGGCTGTCGACGTGTAGAGTGAAAGCTGTGTGGAATTATGCTAACCCCAGAGAAGGAGCGCTTGAACAATCGTCCTCCTTTTGCATAGTTCAGGTTGTGTAAGGCTGATAGCAATGGCTTCGGCCGCCCGTAACATCCGTTTGCTTAGAGCTTTGGGGCAGCGTATTGGCACGACATAAAATATTTGCAAGCATCAGCAATCCTAATTTGGTGTCCACCTTCGGTTAAATGTTCTGGGATAGAACTCTTGATGCAACTAATAGTATCTTTCTGCAATGTCGTGGGACAGTGTTCCGCTAGACGTTTAGACAGATGTTTATTTCTATGTCCGATGTGTCTCACACCACAGTTGCAAGTAAATTGATATCAAATGTAAATTCGGACTGGACCGGGAGTCTGTCTTAGAGACGTTGAACAACAAACGGTGCGATTTCGGCAATGATGAGCTGGGAAGGCTCGAGGTATTGGAATGAAAATTCTTTTGTGCAGCAAATCGGGAGCACTACCTCTCTTGAAGGGAACAGATAGGAACACATCTTTCTTGGGAACGGCTGTAATCCATTCACGACCATCATGAATCACTGCGTGCTTCCGGATGTACGGTGCTGAGTAATCGTTTCCTTGCAGCGTTTGGAGTATACGGTTCTTTTCGGCCTCCAATGTCTCTGAGCTGCAATTTTTGACAGCGCGACCAGTTAAGCGATTAAGGCGGCTCAATTGCTACCTCGTTCTGATCCGCGAATCTCTATCGCACTTCACCAGCTTATCCTGTTCCAACTTTCCATTCCATAATTGTATACGTCTGATGAGATATCGAAAATGGCACCACGGCTATAAAATGTTTGCTTAAACGCTTAGCGTATGGAAACTCTAACCAGTTAGAGTGTTATTTTGCATACCCTTCTCGATAACTAACCAAAGATTTTCCTCGTCTTCCCAACCTATATACTTCAAAAACTTGGCACTATAACACCTCAACTCAAAGCGAACTATGACCTAGTTGCTTTAATTACCGTCCCAGTGGTCGAATTGACCAAGGCTTACTTCAGTGTGAAACACGGTCCGAATTGAGCTTGCGAGTCGCCGTCCATTCATACAACGAGTGCTTCAGAAGACCCCTCGAATCGATCTATCTTTATTCCTAACTGAAGTTGTTAAACAGACAATGAAATCTCGCTCATTCTCTTACGCATTAAATAGTTCGGTTACTCTAGATAAGAATGAACTGAAGAAAATCGGTTGTTCCTGAATCTTAACAAGTCAGAAATGTATGAAAACGAAACGCTGTATTGACTTTGCCGTCCCCAACATTCGCGACAAAGTATTCACAAACACGATTAGGAATACACCACCCTATGTACGCGTTAGTATAATGAACGAATACTTGTGCTATAATGCATAGGAGAAAGCTATGAAACACTCACACTTCTTGTTATACAAAACTAGCTTTGCTGTCATCTGGAAAGGTTGATTTACTCGCGGCGGATGCTGTTAAACAGTGCTATCATCAAATCAATCAGGATAATTAGTGCTAGAACACTACTTGAGGTGAAGCGTCATAGGGGGAACAACTCATGTCTCTCAAATGACAGCAATTGACTCAGACACCTAAAGGTCACCCAACAGATAGGTAATTGCCGTATTGCGTTGAGTTGGCTGATGTGGTAAGCATTGCTAACAATCACTTTGCTGTAGAAGTAAATAAGAGTGCTTCCACCGTCTCCATAAGAATTATGCCACACGAACGCTTTTGTACGTGATAGAAAACCGAGTCGCACTTAACGGTATCAAAACCCGTGGTTTTATAACGCATTTCCCTCGAACATAAATGCTGAGCAGGTCGAAAGCTACCTTCGAGTTGTGCCAAGGTTGCCTATACGATTCCCAAAGGCACTTGACACATAACACGTCTTGAAAAAATGTCACTTATCCATTGTAAATCACACGAATGGGGAAGTTAACCACTCCGATTGAGTGGCTATTCCTATCCGGACTACAGAAACAGATGATAATGATCTTAAAAGATTGCTCAGCTTAAGCCACCTGTCTAGATTTTCATAGCTCGTCGGTTGACGATAATAATTTAGACCAGCTTACCTTGATGCCTGGAATAAGTCATAATCCGAAATCCAGGTCAGATTTGACGACCAGTTTCAGTAAATCACTCTATACCGGCAAATATCCCCCTGCTATTTGTCCATCCCGCAGGCGCGTGAGCTGTTAATACCAGCCGTCTGTGTGCTATGCGTTCACTTAACAAGCCAAGCCTCAAACCAGATGATAGTTGAGGTTTACGGTTAAGCAGCTGCAAAGAATTACTAGTAAGCTGTGGACATTGTAAGCAATAAGTCAGTGCACCTAAATTCAACGTAGTCAAGTGGCAATGAGCCCGCTTTTTTAACGGAGAGCAAAATACATTATGCACATCAGAAGCAATTTGGACGTGTTTTACATACAAGCGATTCCCAGAGGCTTTTCGAAGTTTTTACCTCGGCCTTCCTTCTCTGACTCACGATCCAATGACGCACTCTTTCATCTTCCTCCACACTGTCTACCAATATATCGCATATGAAGCGCAAACGAGTCGGTGAGATTAAGGTCACGCGCCCAACATAACTTTTTCCGCCGTGTTTCTATGTAGACCCTAGTGTATTTCATTTGCTCCAAGTGTATTTTTCTCGATAACTGACTACATTTACGTGTTTTGATATTCTCTAACTATCTACCAGTTTAGTGACTTGATTTTTTGAAAATGTTTAGTAACGTCTAACAGTTTCACTAGAGTCTCCCTCCTCGCCGAAGCCATTCAGCTTATCACCCAACACCGTTTAAAAGGCAGAAATCCGATCCAGTTCGAATTATTTGTGCTATATCACTCCACTTTCACCTGTGGCACAAGGTAACTCAAACTCACGACTAGACGTTTGTCAAAGCGGATAGCGGAACACTGATACCCGCGTCATTACAAGGTGGCACGTCTACTAATGTCCACGATTCTGTCCTGGAACACATACTACGCAATGGACACCAAATACAATTCAAGATGCTTGCAAACTAATGTATGGCACGTCAAAACACCGTCGCGATGGCCGAGTGGTTAAGGCGTTGGACTTGAAATCCAATGGGGTTCCCCCGCGCAGGTTCGAACCCTGCTCGCGACGGATGTTTTCCAGGGAGCGGGAGGAAACGGACGCTGACAAGGCTAGTGACATTTGAGGAGTCTTTGTTCCGAGAAATCCGCGGGCTAGGGTCTGATCACGCTATCCGGCCCTCTAGAGGCATGTCACGTTTGGACCTTGTCAGCGTGTACGTGCTAATCGTGCAATCCTGTGCTCTGTGTTTAATTGGACGTATCCCTTCAAATTCTTGTGCCACGTCTTCGGAAGTACGCTCAATCGATTCGGATCACTGAGCTCTATCCAACGGCGTCTATATTTTTGAAGTAAGTCCAACGACACGCTAGTACACCACAAACTAAGTCTTCGGAAGTCTATTCACCAAGGCCAACTTGAGTAACTTTGCTTATTTGAGTTTCATCAGTACCTTCGGGATACCATTCGACAGACCTTTTTTAAGGCTGTCAGACAATATATAACTTAGTACTGTGCACCAGGGTATACCATAGATACAAGCATTTTTGTCATTTTTGTCATCTCACCTTACCACCATATTTTTACGTGCATTTCACTGCACAAAGCCTGTGTGATTTTGCATACCCGTGCGCCTAGTGACGCACCACCCAAACGCGCTGACTGGAGCAGACAACTGACGCAGCCAAACGACGTGACCAGCGCAACCTAAAAGTGCATACCGACCATTGATCCATGGGCCGGAGAAGTTTGTCAACCGGGAATCCAGTGAGCAACAAAGCTAAGGTCAACCGGGGCTCAGACAAGCGGGGAACTGAGATCCGCTCGAAAATCACGTGTTCGTTCTGTGCCAATTCATATGACGCGACAAATGTGAACATTACACTTAACGAAGCTAACAGCGTATCGACAGATAGCTTGTGGTTTTGTGACATATGTTCAAATAGTCCGATAATTAAGATTGTTCAAAAACTTACGATAAGGTGTGAAGCATTGACTGTTACGTCTGCAGACCAAAAGGAACTGATCGCAGCATTGGGAGGGAAAATCTCAGAACTCGAGTTGCAGATTAGTGCATTACGTAGCCCGAATCCCCGACCTGTTAAAAGGCAAAAGCTCTCTAGCAAAAGTGTTACCCAGTCCAGCGAAAGGCAAACACCGTTAGTGAAAAACAGCAGTGAAAACAGGCCGCTTGAACGGTACCCCAAGTCTCACGTAATGCGCCAAAGCATGCAGAGTTACGCACAAATTGCATGCTCACCTCCGTCAGTAGCTGGTCAACAACAATTGACCCCTACAGATAGCGCAACTAACGGCGTTGCACGTAAAAATTCTTGCTGTAGCCTTGGCGTATTGTCCACGGAAGACAAGCCAGACACCCCCACTCGACAAATCTACGCTCACAAGGAACTGCAGAACAAACAATTACTACGCAACCAAAAGGCGATGACAGTAATATGTTCAAACGTCCCAGAACCCACTAGCGAATCGCTAAAAGGTAGACAAGCCGAGGAGCAAAACCGGTGGGCTGAAATAACCAGCGCACTCGGACTGAAAGTTCTCCCAACTAGTCTTACACGCCTTTCACGAAATCCATCATCTCCACACTTAGGGGAACCTCGGTTACTGCGAGTAACGTTTGGCAACACGCGTGACCTGGAAGATGTTCTCTTAGCAAGCCACATGCTAGTGAACTCTTCTGTCAGTGCCCGCATTTTTCCTGACAGGCCATGGGCAGAAAGACAGAAGCATAAATCCAACCCTAGTTCGTCACGTCAAAATGAGATGAAGAAAGTGGTACTGGTTCATGGTGTGCCAGAATTGAAGCATGACGATAGCAGTGAACGACAGAAGCACGACATCGAAGAATGGCGGTACATCGCAGAACTATACGACATGCAGAATGTCGTGGCTTTTGACGTCACCCGTCTAACTGCTTCCACAAACTACCAAGGTAGCGGGCCACGAATTTTGAAAGTTACCTTGGCTGCGCCCGAAATGGTATCAGTGGCAATCCAAGCATGGCATGACAACAGGAAACTTGGGCCACCAGAAGTACGGTTAAGACCATTCCAATTAGTACAGACCTCAGATACAGATGAGCCAGCCTCAATTGTACCCATCTCAAACCAGCCAACTGTGCAAACAACCGTTTCAAAAAACTTCAGCAGACCGGCACTATTTGTGCCGGTCACTCACAGCGAACCGAGCTCCTGATGCGTCAACAAATACAATGCTGCTACACCAACACTCAGGGGTTGTACTCTAAGCTCTCGGAGCTGCGCCACCGACATGAAACAACAACTTGGGACCTCATAGCAGTCACTGAAACTTGGCTCTCAAACGACATACTTGATCCGGAGATTGAACTCAGTGAGATGTCAGTCATTCGAAATGATCGTCCATCTCGCGGGGGCGGTGTTGCTCTCTACTATCGAGATTATCTGAAATGTGAGGCACTTACCGAAAATTCCCTTGTTATTCCCGACGCACTATTTTGCCGACTGCACCTAGCAGGTCGAGATGTTGGTTCACAGAAGAAGAGTGATGCTTGCCTCTTAGCAGTTATTTATAGACCTCCGAACTCATCAGCAGACAGCGATAACATTCTGTTAAACGCCCTCCGCTATGCTGTTTCACAAAAGTACTCTCACTATCTTATAATGGGTGACTTTAATGTTCCTTCAATAGCATCAATGTCCCCTAATGGGCCATCATTTAAATCGAAACTCCTCGAATTCATGGATATGGCAGTTTTGTATAACCATGTGCATCGACCAACCAGACATCGCGGTTCAAACAAGCCATCACTCCTGGACTTAATCCTGACTAATGAAGAGTTGATGGTTGAGTCAGTAGCATACGATCCTCCACTGGGCCGTAGCGACCATTCAGTCCTAACATTCGGTTATGTATGTTATGCCAGTATTGTTGCTAAAGAAAGAGAGACTCAACGCACTATTACGGACTATTATAAGCTGCGCAGCTTAGCAGCAACCGTTGACTGGGACGTACAGACGCACAGCTCAGCGAATGACGCGTGGAATGAATTGAAAGACAAAATTAACTGGGTCATACAATCAGCATCGAAGGTTGTACCATTGCGAGCATCGCGCCGGGCCAATACGTGGATCCGGAGCAGAACACGTAAATGGATCAACAGAAGAGATGAAATCTGGAGGCAACATTTGCTAAGCCCATGTGATATCACATGGCAGGATTACAAAGTCATCAGAAACTACTGCACGTCACTCATTAGAGTCGATAAGTACGAATGGCAGGAGAATATGGTGCTGAAATTTACGAGTAACACCAAACTGCTCTACAGGTTTGTGAATGGCAAAAGAAAGGTTAAGCCCGGAATACCACCACTCAGGACGGCCAGTGGCCTAACAACTACTGCTGTGGATGCCGCGAATGCTCTACTCCTGCAGTTTGGCTCGGTAGCTACAAATGTCATGGAACCTTCGCCCTATCAACTCCCAACAAATGTCGTTGGCTTATCCAGCGTCACCTTTACTCCAGCAGCTGTTGCAAGCAAACTACAGTCTCTCCGGAAGTACAGTGCCCCTGGAATCGACATGATCTGCCCAAAAGTACTAAAAGCCCTTGCTCCCACCATAGCAACACCACTTGCAACCTTTTTCCAGTGTCTGCTTAACTCCCATACACTCCCATCTGAGTGGAAAAATGGAATTATCACTCCAATATATAAAGGAGGTAAGCGCTCGGATCCTGCTAACTACCGACCTATTACTCTCCTTCCTGTTTTGTCAAAAGTTATGGAATCGGTAATCGCAGATGAACTGACGAGATACTTTGAAAGTCAACAGATAATTTCTAATGCCCAACATGGGTTCCGACGCAGACGATCTTGCCTCACCAATTTGCTGATTACTCGGGACTTATGGACCAGGGCGGCTGATGAAGGAGTGCCCATAGATGTGATATACCTGGATTTTTCTAAAGCATTCGACAGGGTCAATCACTTCTTTCTCCTCCAAAAGCTTGCTGCCTACGGTATCAACGGTTCCCTGCTCACCTGGTTGGAAGACTACTTACACGACAGAGCAATCAAGGTAAGAGTAGCCGACACCTATTCCGAAAGCCTTTACGTCTCCAGTGGCGTTCCACAAGGATCTGTCCTCGGCCCGCTACTATTTTTAGTCTACATTAATGACCTTCCAGCAGACATTCTATCTCCAATGCAAATATTTGCAGACGATGCTAAAATATGGAGAGCAATTCGCTCAGCATCCGACCGTGTCTACCTCCAGGAAGATCTGACCCGGATTAACGAATGGGCAGAAAAGAACCAGCTCCCACTGAACCCTGCAAAGTGCCACCTGCTGACGGTGCACAACAGCTTCGTTAACACATACCTTTTGGGGCAACACGTCATGCAACACGTGACTAGTGAACGCGACCTAGGTATAATCGTGCAAGAGAGCCTTGGAAATTCGCTCCAATGTTCGAAAGCAGCAAGTGTAGCGAACTTGAACTTGAGACTTTTGAGGCGAGCTCTCGGCACTTTTGAGCGACAGCTAGTACCATTGTTGATTAACTCCTACATTCGTCCTCATGTTGAATATGCAATTCAGGCCTGGTGTCCATGGTTAAAACGAGACATCCGCCTTTTGGAACAGCCCCAAAGAAGAGCCACAAAAGCAACGCGTGGACTATCCGGTATAAGTTACGAAATGCGTCTTCGTGTTCTCGGTGTGTTCTCATTAGAATACCGACGGCTTCGCGGAGATCTTACTCTCACATACCGGATATTAACCGAAAGCGAGCATCCATGTACATCACTGTTGACTCTAGCCCCATACAAACAAAACCGAGGCAACCACCTGAAACTAATGACGCAACACTCTCGTTTGAATTGTAGAAAGTATTTTTTCTCACTTAGAATCTGTTCTCACTGGAATGCATTACCAAACTATGTGGTGAACGCACCAGACATGACGACATTCGAAAGACTCTTAGATTTTCATCTTAGTGATAAACGATATACAACACTTTGTTAAAGTGCAATGATTTAACCACTGATACTTTACGTTCCACGTTGGAACATTTTGCTTTTAATTTTCTTTTGCATATCCATCCTGTGGGTCTTGTAAAGTTATGCTTTTTATCCCATCATACACCATTGAACCATTGAACCATTAAAAGTACTCAGAAAGCACAGCAGAAGCAACTGCAATCAAACGGCTGCAGCCAGAACTGTGCTAATTGCATGTACTTGTGCAGTTTAACCCTAACTTGGCCATAGCCTGGTTAACTGGCTTCAGACATACTGTCTTTGGCATCGGGTTTAAATCGGTATCGATTGCCACCGGTCCTGTTTGTGAAGCATACACCTCGAATCATTGCATCGCTAGAAATAGCTCATGCTCCACTGAGTAGGTATCTCATGATTGTGTTTGCCTGACGACACTAATAGGAAAACGATTTCTTCGCAATCACCCTTTTGACTCAACTAGACATTCAACGTTCACCGGTCGAACGTTGAATGACGCGTAGCTTATGATCCCAAAATCAGAACAAGTTTGCATTGCACTATCTACAGTGCTATCAAAATATATACAGGTACCTAGGTACAGTTAACTGTTCAGGATTCCGGTAGATCATCGTCAAAAACAAGTTCCAGTTGAGTGGACGGGGAGGAAAGCGCTGTCGAAAACATTGATCAAAGCATGTAGCTACGGGATAAGTGGACCTACGATAGACGTGTGAAACTATTAAAAATGCCACTGGCCAATCGTTGATATCCCAATCACAGAGTGAGGAAAGGGTTCGAGATTAGCGGAAGGCATATGCATGCAAGTCACTAGGGTGTCGAAATTGATGACGTGTGCATCGCTTTGAGAAGGTGCTAACCATGTTGCGACGCCATGGCGGTGGCGATATCAGACCTAGTGTATGGGGCATCTGTCACAGTAGAGACAAAATTGAAATGTGCGCGAATATTGTTAGTGGGGGAATGAAGGTCTAAAGTTGGCGTAAACAACTGGATAGGGGTGTGGACGTATGGAGGATTGAACATTTACTGAAGCATGCAAATGGGAGGGGTCAGGTAGGACGATCAAGTTATCCGGGTTTTTTGATGACACGGTTCGGTGCACCAGCTGTCCTCGCAAACGCAATGGAAGGTCAATTGAATGTACCGAAAAGTGCCGTCCGAGTGACAACCGAGGGCACGTTTCCGTGGAAATTTCCAATAAATGCAAGGATCCACTAAAATGTATGTTGTGTATTTCTAGGATGTTGTGCTAGAATCCTAGTAGTTCAAATGTGAGTCGTCGTAACCCCAGTATCACTCGACGTCTATGGAGAGGGGAAGCAGAACACTCGGCTTCCGGATTGTCACAGAATTAAACTTGAATGTGCACAAACAACTCACCGGTTCGCTGTTGTCTCACCAATTCACTCAACGGCTGCAGACGATGCAACCCTTCGTAGTACAACCGCTCTTTGCGTTTCGGTGTGATCTGGTGTGTGAATATGTTGATACCGACGAACATCACACCCATAATGATGATGCGAAAACTGTGCTGTTCTCCGGCGGAACAGTCGCGATACCGTCGTCGATGTTGGACACCATGATCATGAATTTGAACGGAGTTTGTGAGGAGAACAGAGCATGGAGTTAATATAATTCATTATCGAGTATAGTAAGGGACACGTTAGATCGTGTGCGGGTAGGGAAAACGAAGTAAGAAAACGGCTTTCGCTCATTATCTTTAAGTAAAATCTTTGATTCGGCTTCAGTAGAGTGCCGAATGTAGTTTGAGCAGCGCAAATCCACTGCTCTTCTCAGGCGGCAGTGGCTGACAGCGACCGCGAACGAGCAGTTTAAACGCTAATCGGGAGAGCCTCACTAAGAAGCCCATCGCTGTACGAACTTGGATCGATAGTCCAATTTGCCCGAAGAAGATCCAGCATCCTATCCTTCATTAGTTGAAAGACACTGGTGTCGAGGCGTGCGAAGTTGGATTTCAACATCACGAATTTCTTCAACTAGTTCTACTGATGAACCTGCCACAGTGGTGCACAATGGGATTTTTCTACGAACGAAGTAAACCATCCCATGCTATGGGTGACAGCCCACGGCTGTCGATTTCTTTCTAATGAGATAGCGCAACGGCGCCAGACTCAGGCCAGTAGGTGTGTTACTCGCTAAAAATCTTGCAATCGAACACAACGGAGTTCCTCGCAAATGTTTAGGCGATAGACATACGCAGTTTACAGCCGGCGACTTCATGGACTAACAGCAGCGATAACATGGGATGCCAGGTAGCCAGGTGGCTAAAAGCGGCAATCGGTGAGGAAGATGAAATAGGAAACAGAATTGGTAATCCTCTTACCACCGTGGCTTGAGCTCATTTTACAAAATTTGGTGGTAATGGACTAGAGGGCTTGTGATCAAATAATGCTTTTCTGCTAGTAAACGTAAATCAAACTATTCACAGGCAACCGTACTCGTCGCTAGGAAAAGTGGCCTTCCACCGGCATCCTTGGAGTCTCTCAGTAAGTTCGTCAACGTTACACAGCATAACCTCTAGGCTTTCAGTTGAAAGAACTAAATACTAGGGGTTTCGTGTTGGAGCAGAAGTGAATGACCATTTGCAGAAACTAATAATCAATAATGTTGTGATTCAACTGCCGCTTGACCCGCTCCCTTGAAATCATCATTAACTTTGGTTGCAGGTTTCCAGCTAAGGCCGGAATGAACAATGAACAATGATTTATCACGGGATAAAAGCAAGGGCTTGACACGTCCCGTAAGATGGTTGAGGTGAATATGATGAAATCAAAATATATCTCGGTCATCTACCGCATGTCTGCCGAGATGAATACTTTGATAATTAACATCAGCGTAAAATGTTAAAAATTATCGAGCGTAAACGTTCAGAAAGACACTGGGGTGCAGTGATCGTTGAGGTAAGGAGTGAGAAAAGTAAAATATGGTCGCTCACTTAGGTCCATTTGATACATAAATCCTGTTGAAAAGCATGCTTGGCGGAATCCACAATAGAGGAGTTTAGGTAACAAAATGCTGGGAGCTAAGAACAACATCTAATCTTTTTTTGAGAACGTCCAAGGTAGGAGAGGATACAACTGAGTCTGGGAGTGCGTTCCAGGGTTGGCAAACCCGAAGGAACATAGCAGTGTAAACCAAACTGGGATGGAATGTTTCGCGAAAGTGTGTCCAGCGCTACTCTGCCAAAAATTCAGCTCAGCTACTCCTCGTAAAACCGGAATAAATAGAAGTGCAGCGCACACAGGTTACAGTTGAAGACGCAAAAGTTAACAAAGTGAATTCGTATACCGTCGTAAAGTGAATACACCATCTGATGCGATGCTGTGCTATTGAAAACCTGGTAGTGGCGGTGAACCAGTAGTGCTGGAAGCTTCCCCACCCACAGAGAGTGAGCGAAATAGCGTAAATATTCGTGATTATGTCCCACTTACAACGCCTAGTAAAAATACCACGATCAGCTGAACAGCACTCCAAAACAGCCAGTAAATCTATGTCAGAAAGCTGGAAGCCTCTACTGAAATCGGATTAGTAAGCAAAGCACGCTTTCACAACCGCAATAACGGTAGGTTACATTGACGTGAAGACTCACCACTATCTGACTGATTTTCACGTGGTTGTATTGCAACAGACGCCATAACGATGGCACATATTTGGCACGCGTGGTGGAAAACAGGTACACCTTCTCCAATCGAATACGCTAAACAAAGTAGGCGGAAAACGAATGTAATGGGGATGTCCAACTCGATAATGGTTTGATGACATTGCGCGTAACATGTGTAGAAGATAGGCTCAGGCAACGCAAACTTACGAAATCTGTCAGTAACAGCGTGAGGAATGGGTCAGCGAAGGGAAATACAAACAAAATGGTTCCATAAGCTGCTTCGAGCATGTGAAGTGGAATGAAGTAGATGGTAATGTTCACAAAGATGACGATCTAGAGAGTGGAGTAGGAGGGAGATTTGAATTAGATGCAACGGTCAGACTCCAGCAAAAGAGAAACCTTCATGGAGATATGATCGTATCAGTACTCGAAACCAACGGTGATACGTACTGGGACAAAGTTGATTTGTATCAAAAGAGAGTTACGAAGAGATTTTTTCGACAATTCTCGTCAAGCGGTTACAATTATGAAGTACGTAATCGGTGGGATAATATGCTTTCGCTAGCGTAGCATAGTTATGCCGTGTCGAGTTTCTGATGTGCCGCAGTCAAGACCCAATTTTGAACACAGTTGATTTGAGCATAGTGAAATACCGAACTGATGTTTACGCAATATTCACACACCAAAAATGAACACAAGTGTATGTACGATATAGTGTGAATACATAGTTCTCAACGTATACCAAAAGTATACAATAAGTGGTGAACTAGTATTTTTGCCAGTATTTGTAGCAGGTTAAGAAGCATTAGAAATTGTGGACTGCCTTACTTACGCCGAAGCGGACCTTATCAAAGGGACAACGAACAGCCATTCGGAATGGAAAAGATTGCACTTGCTTATCGACCAAGGCGAGCGAGTAATCGATAGGCTGATGGGCTTAATCTTCTAATCTTATCTAACCAGTCCGACTGGTGGTCGTTAAGGCCGCGACCATTATGACCTTACATCTAATTGGGTTCTCCTTGCTAGAAAGGAACTGACAAACACCGATAAGGACAGCGCCCTCAAGCGAAGTAGGCGCCCGCAGTAACGTACATTGCATTTTTTGGACATCCAGTCTTCTGATTAACGTCACATGTCCATACTGCGGGATTAGTTGATAGTACATATAATCGTGTCAATAACCGGATCAAAGTAAAGATATTATCTTGCAGTCACTTACCATGACAGTCGATCCGAAGAGAACTGTGGCGCCGCCTGCGCTTTGAAAAAACATGCAAAAGAGGTAGATAGTGACAATGTTGTCAAACGCCGCCAGCGAGTTTATCCAATTGTGTAAAACGACGTTTTGCCACGATGACAGTATATGACCCTGAAGAGGAATAGTGTTCAATAGAATGTTGTCAGCTAATTTTCCAAAAGTCAAACACTAAATAGCTGGTCATCTGTAAAAAATGACGCCGAAACTTGGGATAATCATTAAACGACGCTAGCAACTTACTCCGTGCTGGATTGGTCCAAACATGCGGAAGCACGGGACCATCTCTTATGCCATCACAAAAAGATGTAATCGAATTCTGCTTGTGTTTGCGTGTGTCCAATCAACAGGTGGTTATTTGGGCGGGGTTACGAACAAGACTGTAACGTGACTGGAAGTGTGCAAATTTCACACCGAAATTCCTCAACTTTTCTAGTGCTTGTCACTCGAGAACAAGCACGTTAGGAAAGACGATAATCGTAGATTCACGGTTCCCGCATGTCAACTACGGTACCGAAACTCGGTTAGATAACAGCTGGAGGATTATGAAAACGGTATCTATCGACATACCAGTAGTTACCAAAGCGATGTGATATGTAGGCATATTCCTATGGATCCGGATGCTGGTGGTTAGCCGTGATCACTTATGTGACTAGTTCCCGATTTTTTGATATCTGTGTCTAAACATATTGAACAAATGCGTTAAGACATGAGTTATCTGACGGTTAGGAAGATGATGTCTGTTGCATCTATTGCCGCGGTAATATGTTCTCGGATGTCACTAAGAAAAGGTTGAGATTTGGAGAATTCGTTGTGTTTATTTGACCGTATTTTCGTAGCCCTAAATGTGGGGTGACATTCCTGCTGACTTGACCTTATGATAGGATACAACCACGCTTGACGCGCATGCTCCAAGGTCATTTGGAATAATCCTCGATAACTTCTCTCTATCTTCTCGCAGAGTAGTCACCGTACGCTCATTCGAACCGGATTTACCAGCTCTACACAGTGAGCCATCATACGTGGAATTATCTTTTACCACTAATTGCTAACCATCCCTAACTGAGTTGAATGTCATCCGTGATTGAACACAAGCGAACAACTCATCCACTTTGTGCCCATTGCCTTTCTGTGTGACACGAATCGGTGCAAAATACTCGAGGTAGTCAGAAAAGCCTAAGCCTATTCCAAGTGGGTGTTACTCAGCGCATCTGTGACGGAAATTGTGATCTCTCAATCTGTGTTCAACGTTGTGTTTCTACTCATTGACTAGGTCCCAAACCAGCCGGGCCTAACAGCGATTGATCAAATGATCAACATTACAACGTGTGCTTACAAGGGATCACCGCTGACAGCGGCCGCGCCACGCTGACTCACGCTTATCATTGACGCGGGAAACCGCACTAACTGACCATCCGACAAACGCGTGACCTTAAAACTTCACCTCCTCGGCGAACATGTCTCACGTTAAGAGCAAGTGTGAGTTGTGCGTTAAATTGGTGAAGAGTGGGCTAGTTTGCATCAGTTGTTTGAAAACCTATCACAAAAAATACCTTGGGACGGAGCCCATAAAAAAGAGACGGTATAGTAACACGACAGAAGCTTTTGGTTCTGCCAAGTATGCAATTCTATCCCATTTGTTAGCTGTGTAGCTGTGCTACTGAAGAGGTGTGAAAGACTAACAGAAGCAGTGGAGCAATTGGTGATCGTCTGGATTACACCCATGGGAGGAAACGGACCTGCACTTGTATGTGAAAATAACACCTCAAATTCCTAGTCAGGCTGAAGAAGAGAGCCAGGCGACCCAATATTACCCCGACGACTAAGCATCCAGCAGTACCAACTCCATTCTCTCTCTGCTATAAGTAAAAACATTGTCTGCAGCGTGCCTGTTCCAACTTATGCACATCATGTTATAACCAGTAGTTTGTTCGCTTTGCACGAGACACTGAGCTGCAGTCAACCAGCCATAGTGAGGAACGTAGAGGTTGCCGCCAAGCAAACACCGGAAACAGCACGGATGGCCGCCAGCAGTGCCGTTCACAAATTCATCAAAAACACCGGATACTAAAGCTCAAAATCCAAAACCAGTAGCCACCAAGCGCAACCATGGTGCCTTAAACATTGTGTGCACTAATGTCTCCGAATCCAAGTCCACTACAATTAAGAGTAAGCTGACGGACGATCGAAATCAATGGAGTTCTATCTGTACGACAATCTGTGTCCATGCTGATCCCAGGACAGCAAAACGCATCTCGCTTCACCCAAACGCACTGCACTACGGTGAACCCCGGTTACATCGGGTAACACTAGACTCGGTGGACGAGACAGAGGCCATTCTGCAGTCTGCAAATCGTTTCCGCAACGACTCAAATTGCATGTGCATACTACCTGCAATCCCGCGGAAAGAACGTGCAGTGGATGTAATTAACAGAAAGAGGAACAAAACAAGTAAAGAGGAGAAAACTGTGGTTGCTTACGGTGTTACTGAGCTTACAGATTCCTCTTCCGATGATGCTCAAATGCACGACCACGAGCAATGGCACTACATTCGTGAGGCGCTTTCTCTCGAAAATGTCGTGGCCAATTCGTTGACAAGGATCCCCATATCACCGAACTATAAGGGGTGTGGTCCCAGGCTGCTGAAACTTGTGTTGCATTCAGAACTGACGGCACAAACTCTTCTAGAGAGCTGAACTAAATTCCGTAGCAGGTTGCCAACAGAAATTCGTCTGAAAGCAGCAGGAACACCACCACCTTCTAATAACAACTCGGTGGCGACACAACTCTCAATGAATACGCCAACAGCAGCACGCGACGCAAGGACGGTTTCAACAGTGGTCATAATATCTGGAGGGACACAGCAGAGCACGAGCGAACATCGGAATCCGGGGAATCTGATACTTGAATATCTACCAAATTCGTTTCGAGATTCTGCAACCCATCCAAAAAAGGATTAGTCGCCGACCCTTTATTTGTCGGCGTAAACTCACTTGCTTCATCCATCCAATCGAACACAGTTTTGCTCTCCGAGAAGCTCTCAATAATGTGCCCAAATGCCCAACGTTTACTCAGCAAATTAGCTTACTTAAGAGTTCGACACACGTCAGCAGATTGGGACCTCGTCATTGTCAGCGAAACGTGGTTGCGTTGTGACATAACGGATTTCGAAATCGCACTGACAGGTATGTCCATTGTCCGGAATGATCGAGCCAGAATGGTGGTGGGGTAGCCCACTGCTTTCGTAACAACCTGCAGTGCTAACCCATAAACGATTCGAAAACTGACGTACATGACTCCATTTGGTGTAGCATTCGGCTGAGAGGGAACGATCTTTGCGTAGTGGTTGTTTATCGCCAACCATCATCTACTCCTGAGATGGACTGCAATTTGGTGTCTGCGTTGAGGCAAGTGCTTAACAGAAAGTACAGTCACATTCTAATTACCTGCGACTTCAACTTACATACTCTAGAATCCCAGACCACGTCAGGAGAGCAAATCAAAGCAGAATCTGCAAGACCAGGTGTCAGACTTTCCACTTTTTGGCCTACGTCTCTGCCCC
>OX104070.1:26116776-26147933 GCA_944474145.2 Dicrocoelium dendriticum
TGGTCCCGAAAAAGTCAGGAGACTGGCGACCATGTGGCGATTACCGCGCCCTCAACAGGGTGACAATTCCGGATCGTTATCCTATTCATCACATACAGGATATTACAGCCGGTCATCATGGCGCTCGCATGTTCTCAAAGATCGATCTAGTGCGAGCTTATCAGCAGATCCTGGTCATCGACGAGGACATACCGAAAACCGCCGTTATTACACCATTTGGACTATTCGAGTTTCTACGAATGCCATTCGCTCTGCGCAACGCCGCGCAGACATTTCAACGCTTCATCGACTCCGTCTTACATGGACTCGACTTCGTCCACCCTTACACCGAGGACATCTGGGTGGCCAGTTCTTCGGAAGAAGAACACCGAACACATCTACGACTCTTGTTCGAACGGCTGAAGGCATACAAAGTCACCGTCAACCCCGACAAGTGCATTTTCATGCAGCCGCGCATTGAGTTTCTTGGACACCAACTGGATTCCGAGGGTATCCGCCCGTTGCAGGACAGAGTCCAGGCAACTCGCGACTTTCCTCATCCAACGACTCTAGTCGCCATTCGACACTTCAGCGGAATGGTCAGCTACTATCGCCGATTCCTGCCACGTTGCGCCGAGCTTATGCAACCGCTCACTGATCTTCTGCCTGGACGCAACAACGGTAAAGTTGATCTTACGCCGGAAGCACGAAAAGCTTTCGAAGCTAGCAAAGAAGCACTCGCTTCCGCCGTCGTGCTTCATCACGTCGGCTCGAACTCTCCAATCAGTGTAGCCGTCGACGCCTCGGAAAACGCAATCGGCGCTGTTCTACAGCAGTTTCCCCAAGGTAATTGGCAATCACCAGCGTTCTTCACCCGACGTCTTCAGACAGCCGAGTCAAAATACAACACATTTGGCCGCGAGTTACTCAAGTATACTCCGCCGTTCGCCATTTCCGTCACGTTCTCGAAGGTAATCATTTTACGATCTTTACAGCGCACAAACCACTCGTCTACGCCTTCCAGAATCATTCGCCCCGACACTCTCCGCGTGAAGTTCGTCATCTAGATTTCGTGTCTCAGTTTTCGACGGACGTCCAACACGTGCCTGACAAGGATAACGTCGTGGCAGACACGCTTTCAAGAGTAAACTCTCTGGCTCCGACTGAGCAGTCGCTCGATCAGTCAGCTATAGCCGCTGCTCAGCAAGCCGAAAAAAGACTTAATGTCAACCTGAGAAGAGTCCACGTTAAAGTTGGTACCTAGACCGCTTCCTTCGTCTACAGGTACAATAAGCTGCGACGTCTCTAACGGACATCCACATCCACTGGTACCAACTGCCTTTCGCCGAAAAGTCTTCGATACGCTGCACAACATCGCGCATCCTGACATCCGCGATTTAGTCAAGATGATTGCCGACAGATACGTCTGGCCCAACATGCAGCACGACGTCAGACTTCGGGCACGCAAATGTCTGACTTTCCAGCGAGCAAAAGTTCATCGACATGTTGCCGTTCAGATAGGACGCTTCCCGTCACCATCAACTCGATTCGCTCAGGTCTACCTCAACATCGTTGGACCACTTCCGCCATCCAAAAGCATGATCTACATTCTGACCATGATGGACCGCGCCACTCGTTAGCCTGAAGCTGTTTCAATTTCCGGTGTATCCGCTGAGACCATAAAGCGCGCATTCGTTGAGCGCTGGGGCGCTTCACATGGCTGTCCAGCAACTGTGGCTACCGACCGTGGTCCACAATTCTAATCGTGGACTTACTATGACCTAGTCAAAGTTCTCGGACGTAAACGCATACGGACAACTGCCTACCATCCTCAAGCAAACGGAATGGTGGAGCGCTTCCACCAAAAGCTGAAAGCCTCGCTAAGTGCAGCCAATGCACTTAGTTGGACAGAAGTTCCGCCAATGATACTACTCGGAATTCGATCAGCACTGAAAGCCGATCTCGGAAGGTCCAGCGCCGAACTGGTTTATGGGCAACCACTTCGATTACCAGGCGACGTGTTCTCTGAAAGCCCAAACACTTCTCGCTACGACGCGCACTACGCTCGGCAGCTAGCCACGAGCATGCGCCGCAATAAATCGACCGCAGTACGGAAACATCGTCGTAAGTCTTACGTTCCCAAAGATCTTCCCCAAAGCCCGTTTGTCTTCAATTGCACTGATGGTCTACGCAGACCACTGGAACGACCTTACGAAGGTCCATACAAGGTCCTACAACATAAGGATCGCTTCTTCATTATCGAACGCAACGGCAAGGGCGAAACCGTTTCAATCGACCGCCTCAAAGTTGCTTACGTCGAAGCAGAGTCGAACGACGATTCCAGTCCTTCGTCCTCCGACGAATCGACCCAACCAATGGTGGAGGAAATGCTATAGACCATCTCTTATGCCTTCTCAAAAAGATGCTATCGAACTCTGCTTGTGTTTGCATGTGTCCAATCAACAGATGGTTATTTGGGCGGGGTAATGAACAAGACCGTGACGTGACTGGAAGTGTGCAAATTTCACATCGAAATCCCTCGAGTTTTCTAGTACTTGCCACTCGAGAACAAGCAAGTTAGGAAAGTAGATAATCGTAGACTCACGGTGCCCGCATGTCAACTACGGTACCGAAACTCGGTTAGATAACAGCTGGAGGATTACGAAATCGATATCTTTCGACTTATCATTAGTTACCAAAGCGATGTGATATGTAGGCATATTCTTATGGTTCGAAATGTTGGTGGTTAGCCGTGAACACTTATGTGACTAGTACCCGATTTTTTGATATCTGTGTCTAAACATCTTGAAAAAATGCGTTAAGGCATAACTTATCTGACGGTGAGGAAGATGATATCTGTTGCATCTATTGCCGCGGTAATATGTTCTCGGATGTCACTAAGATAAGTTTGAGATTTGGAGAATTCGTTGTGTTTATTTGACCGTATTTTCATAGCCCTAAATGTGGGGTAACATTACTGTTGACTTGGTGAGCTTATGATAGGCCACAACCACGCTTGACGTGCGGGCTCCCGGGTCATTTGAAATAACCCTCTATAACTTCTCTCTATCTTCTCGCAGAGTAGTCACCGTATGCTCAGTCGAACCGGATTTGCCAGCTCTACACAGTGAGCCATCATACGTGGAATTATCTTTTACCACTAAGTGCTAACCATCACTAACTGAGTTGAATGTCATCCGTTGTAACGCGCTTATTTACCCATGAAATCCTTCTACTCTTCGTTTTGTGGTCTAGTCTACAGACCTTGGCCGATCGTTGATGGATATCGATCACCGTTCAGGTGCGCCTCCTTACATTCCCATTGTTAGCGTTGTAGGTGTGTCGGTGTGTGCATGCTAATCCCGGCACTGGTTCCGTGCGTGTGCGTCTACCGACGACCTTGGATCTCCAACCCTACTCTTCGCCGAACAGGACACGTTCAGCCCGGAGCATGTGTCGCATCTCCTCCTCCGCTCACTGGTCGCTTGTCCGAACACCATGTTTATGCGTGTCATTAAACTCTCACCCTGTGATTGGACCATCCCCTTGATTGATCAACGCCATTATTCTTAACACTCGTAGCACTCAGGTGTGGTGACTTGTCCTTTGATTGTCCGGCATAGACAACTCGTTCCCCCCTATCGGTTACTGATACCTTGTTGTCAACTTGCATACACCGGGATACTGAGCAATTGAAGTATGTCCTAATTATCAACTGTATATATTTTACTAGTACCGTAGTATTTGTGATCCTACTTGTCTTGTTTTCGGGATCTTTGGCTACGCGTTATTCAACGTTCACGGTGGACGTTACATCCGTGATTGAACACAAGCGAACAACTCATCCAGTTTGTGCCCATTGCCTTTCTGTGTAACACGAATGGCTGCAAAATTCTCGAGGTAGTAAAACCTAAGCTTATGCCAAGCGGGCGTTTCTCAGCGCATCTGTGACGGAATTTGTGATATCTCAATGTGTGTTCAGCATTGTGTTTCTATTCATTGACTAGGTCCCAAACCAGCCGGGCATAACATCGATTTATCAACTGACCAACACTACGAAAGTGTGATTACAAGGGATCATCTCTGACAGCCGTCGCCCCACGCGGACTCACGCTTATCATTGACGCAGGAGACCACACTATCTGACCATTCGACAAACGCGTGACCTTAAAACTTCACCTCCTCGGTGAGCATGTGTCACGTTAAGAGCAAGTCTGAGTTGTGTGTTAAATTGGTGAAGAGTGGGCCAGATTGCATCAGTTGCTTGAAAACCCATCACGAAAATACCTTGGGACGGAGCCCAAAAAGAGACGCTATAGTAACACGAGAGAAGCCTTTTGGTTCTGCCCAGTAGGCAGTGCTATCCCAGTTGTCAGCTGTCCAACAATGCAACTGAAAAGTGCGAAAGACTAGCAGAAGCAGTCGAGCAACTGATGAGCGACAGGGTTACACCCATGGGAGGAAACGGACGTGCACTTATAGGTGAAACTAACACCCAAATTTCTAGTCAGGCCGAAGAAGAGAGCCAGGCGTCCCACCCTTACCCCAATGACTCAGCCTCCAGCAGTACCAACTCCATTCTCTCTCTGCTATAAGTACAAACATTATCTGCAGCGTACCTGTTTCAACTTCTACACATTGTGTTATACCCAGTAGTTTGTTCGCTTTGCTGGAGCCCCTGAGCTTCAGTCAACCAGCCATAGTGAGGAACGCATCGGTTGCCGCCAAGCAAACACTGGAAATAGCAGCGGTAACCTGTGTGCCCGGACTAGAGAAAACTAAAAGGTCGCAGCACGGATGGCCGCCAGCAGTGCCGTTCACAAATTCATCAAAAACACCGGATACTAAGGCTCAAAATCCAAAATCAGTAGCCACCAGGCGCAACCATGGTGCCTTAAACATTGTGTGCACTAATGCCCCCGAATCCAAGTCCAATAAAACTAAGGGTAGGCTGATGGACCATCGAAATCAATGGAGTTCCATCTGTACGGCAATCTGTGTCCATGCTTATCCCACGACAGTAAAACGCATCTCACTTCACCCAAACGCACTACACTACGGTGAACCCCGGTTACTTCGGTTAACACTAAACTCGGTGGACGAGACAGAGGCTGTTCTGCTGTCTGCGAATCGACTCTGAAACACATTTAGTGGAATGTGCATACTACCTGAAATCCCGTGGATAGGACATACAGCGGATCTAACTAACAGAAAGAGGAACAAAACAAGTAAAAAGGAGAAAACTGTGATTGCTCACGGTGTTCCTGAGCTTACTGACTCCTCTTCCGACGATGCTCAGATGCAAGACCGCGAACAATGGCACTAAATCCGTGAGGCGCTTTCTCTCGAAAATGTCGTGACCAACTCGTTGACAAGAATCCCCATATCACCGAACCATAAGTGGTGCGATCCCAGGCTGCTGGAACTTGTGTTGCAACCAGAACTAACGGCACAAACTCTTCTAGAGAACTGGACTAAATTCCGTAGCAGGTTGCCAACAGAAAGTTGTCTGAAAGCAGCAGGAACACCACCACCTTCTAATAACAAGTCGGTGGAGGCACAACTCTCAATGAATACGCCAACTGCAGCACCCGACTCAAGGACGGTTTCAACCGTAATCATAATATCCGGAAGGATACAGCAGAGCACGAGCGAACACCGGGATCCCGGGAATCTGATACTTGAATATCTATCGAATTCGTTTCGAGAGTCTGCAACCTATCCAAAAAACGATTAGTCGCCGACCTTTATTTGTCGGCGTAAACTCACTTGCTTCTTCCATCCAATCGAACACACTTGCTCGCCGAGAAGCTCTCAATAATGTGCTCAAATGCCCAAGGTCTACTCAGCAAATTAGCTGAATTAAGAGTTCGACACGCGTCAACAGCTTGTAACCTCTTGGTTGTCACCGAAACGTGATTGCGCTGTGATATAACCGATGCTGAAATCGGGCTAACAGGTATGTCCATTGTCCGGAATGATCGAGCCAGCAAAGGTGGTGGGGTAGCCCTCTGCTTTCGTAACAACCTGCAGTGCTAACCCATACACTACTCGGGAACCGATGTACCTGACTCTATTTGGTGTAGTATCCGGCTGAGAGTGAACGATCTTGGCCTAGGGGTTGTTATTTACCGTCCACCATCATCTACTCCTGAGATGGACTGCACCTTGGTGGCTGCGTTGAGGCAAGTGCTAAACAGGAAGTACAGTCACATTCTAGTCACCGGCGACTTCAACTTATATACTCTAGAATCCAAGGCCACACCAGAAGAGCAATTCAAAGCAGAATCTGCAAGACCTGGTCTCAGACTTTCCACTTTTTGGCCTACTTCACTACGCCCACCAGCTTCAGAGGAACGAACAGGTTATCCATATTGGACCGAATATTCACTAATGAAGAACTGATGGTCGAGAGAGTGATAGCCGATACTCCTCTAGGCCGCAGTGATCATGCGACTTTACATTTCATGTATGCTTGCTATGGTGAACATCCCGAGGACCGAACTCAAACAACGCGTACCATAACCAGTTACGACACCTTAACCCGACTCGTCGAGGCGACCGACTGGAGTTTTCTAACCGAGGATGCAACCCATATTGCCTGGGAACCTTTCGTCAGTAAGTTTAACACCCTGATTAGTTGAACATCGGAAACCATGGCTATCAGTTCGAGAAACATGACGTCGTTTATACGGAGTTGAACATGAAAACGCATGATGATGCGCAAGGCCGCCTGATATACTCACAAAACCGATATGAGTCCGAGTACCTGGAAAGCATATGTTGTCCACCGTAACCACTGTACCCAATTAGTGCGCGAGGACAAACTGGCTTATCAATATGCTATAACCGAGCAAGTAAGTTCAAATCCTAAGCTTCTGTACAAGCATGTGCACAGCCTCCGCAAGGTGAAAAGTGGATTTCCCCCTCTTCAAACAGCGGATGGTCTAACACGGACAGCTAAAGAAGCGTCAAATGTTCTACAACAACAATATGCACCAACGTTTCATTACATCCCGTGGTCTCCAGAGTCTTTGGAATCTATGGTACCCACACCAGGACTCATTCATATAAATTTTACGGCAGAAATCGTGATGAGAAAGCTGCTATCCATGCGCGTGCACGCCTGTCCAGGAATTGACGACATCCGCCCAAAGACGCTTGTTTTGGCGGATACTATTTTGGATGAACATTTGGCGCGGCTGTTCCAGCACTGCCTTGACGAACAGCACGTTCCTGCCACATGGAAACATAGAATAATAACCCATTTACAAAGGAAGTAGTCGTCCCGACCCAGCTAATTATCGACCAGTGACTCTACTGCCAGTTCTTTCGAAAGTTATCGAGGCCATCATTGCCGACGCACTCATGTCTTATCTGGACGGCTTTGGTTACATTGCTCAGCAGCAACACGGCTTCCGCCAGAATCGGTCGTGTAAAACCAGCCTATTGTTAGCACGAGACAGATGGAGCGAAACTGTAGACGCTGGTGCAAGAGTTGATGTGGCTTACTTTGATTTCTTTAAGGCATTCGACCGGTTGGACCATTGCATCATTCTCGTCAAACTTCAAGGATGTGGCATTGGGGACCCTCACCTCTGGTAAATCTGCAATTTGCTTTCCTACAGGCGTCTGAAGGGGAGAGGACGTGAATCCAGTTCCGACGCAATTCACGTCGAATGCGGAGTACCACAGGGTTCGATATTGGGGCCCCATCTACCCTTAGTCTTCATAAACGATCTAGTGAGTCAAATCTTGTCAAACGGTTTACTCGACGCAGATGACATCAAACTTTGGCGATTGAGCAGAGCTCCAGAAGACCGTACCCAGCTTCAAATCGACCGTGAAAAGATTTAGGGACGGTCGGTCCAAAATCGCCTTTTCTTCATTGTGGTTAAATGTCGAGCGCTCCATTTAAGTCGCAGAATTGTTTACACATATAAGCTGGGGAACCAGGATCTGCAACACTGTTCTCTAGAATAGGATTTTGGTGTGTTGGTCCAAAAACATCTCGGCTGCTCGGAGCAGTCCAACAAGGCATCGAAGAAGGGGATCCAAATCGTGGTTTTTGCGGAGAGCTTTCGGGCAATTCAAACCTTCGCTTTTCCGCCAAATACTTCTGCTTATATATGCCCATATGTTGAATATGTCATCCGCCGCAACGAGACTGGACCTTAACGTGGTGCGACGGTTTGCGTACCTCACTGACCCATTGAGCTATACTGGGTGATGCCTCCGGGCAACTTAAGAGCTACTCCTACCAGGTTGGTAAATGGTGAGAGGTCAGACAAACTCAGTCTCCTGGTCCTCCAGGTTTGGGGTTTGAAATGGGATGGCGTCCATTTCTGTAAAACTAAATCATTGCCACCTTCCCGCTGCCTTGCGGACAGGCTTTTGCGCCAAAGGCTTTGGATGAGGACCCTAATCGTCCTCCTGGCTAGGACTAAGCGCCCTGGCATATCTCAACCCGAACACAACCATGACTTTTTCTTCAAACATAAACTTCATCCTGCATCGGCCGTCGCGCAGCTTATCAAGGGTCGCCTTATCTGCTGCAAACAGCAGGGCGGATGAGCGAAAACATGCTTCTTTCTTTTCCACCTTTTTCTCTTACTCCCATCCCGACCTCCATTACTAACTTTCCTTCTATAATTCCCAGCTTAACTGACAGCAACCGAAGTGCTACTGGAGTAGAACCATCTGCAGCCACCATCCCACCGCAACTATCGGACGCCTATCGGCAAAAGTCCCTTAAAAGGCCACGCTATCCCGTTTCCATGGGGACATTCAAAGTTCGCACTCTAAGACAATTGGTCAGCAGGCTGCACTCGTACGCACCTTGGACACGCTGGGTATTGATGTGCGTTGGGTGTCGGAAATTAGGATAAATGACCCCAACGGAGTTATAGAATTAACTGCACCCGGCTTATCGTTATTGGTATAGGTAGAACTTCGTCACATCTAGGCTCACTCAGACAGCCGCCACAAGCCCGGAAAAGCACTGTACGCGCGTTTCATCCTTTCGGGAATCATCAGCAGTGCGCATTCCATCGGACCCTTGGTACGGCTCGAATTCGCAACTCGACTGTTGCCAGTCCGTGGTTGAGACCACTGAGCTACTGGGGACGACAACAACCATCGTGAATAAGTTACTAGATGTGATATAGCGCCGCTCACTATCACATCTAGTAACTTATTCACGATGGTCGTTGCCGTCCGCCGTAGCTCAGTGGTCTCAACCACGGACTGACAACAGTCGAGTTGCGGATTCGAGCCGTACCAAGGGTCCGATGGAATGCGCACTGCTGATGATTCCCGAAAGGATGAAACGCGCGTACAGTGCTTTTCCGGACTTGTGGCGGCTGTCTGAGTGAGCCTAGATGTGACGAAGTTCTACCTATACCATTCAACTCCCCCTACTACTCTTCTGTAATCAGTACGCAGAACAAACTGCTTATAATGCCATAAGATAATTGGCGGCCTAAGTTTGTTAAGCTCGTCGCTTGGTGAGGGGGCTACCCTGTCCTCTACACGGCAGTAACGTGTAAGTCAGTGGATAGTGAGCGGCGCTATATCACATCTAGTAACTTATTCACGATGGCCGTTGCCGTCCGCCGTAGCTCAGTGGTCTCAACCACGGACTGGCAACAGTCGAGTTGCGGTTTCGAGCCATACCAAGGGTCCGATGGAATGCACACTGCTGATGATTCCCGAAAGGATGAAACGTGCGTACAGTGCTTTTCCGGGCTTGTGGCGGCTGTCTGAGTGAGCCTAGATGTGACGAAGTTCTACCTATGCCATTCAACTCCCCCTGCTACTCTTCTGTTATCGTTGTTGGTTGCACGCATCCGGTGACGTCGATGCAGCACTCACGGGTCAAGCTGGTGTAGGTATCATTCTAAGCTCCAAGGCTGAGCCATCGTTGGTTGATTGGATTCCGGTGAACCGCCGTTTGTGTGCAGCCCGTCTGACGACATCAGCTAAGGTTGATTCACGAAGTAGTAAAAGACGCTGTTTGTTCGTGATTTCCGCTTATGCTCCCACCGACTTCAGTTCTAATGCTGTCAGGGACACATTCTATCACGAACTGAACGCGCTACTACGCAGGGGCTACTAGATCAGATATTATAGTGCTTGCAGGGGATATGAACGCACAAGTAGGGAGTCTGAGCTCTTCAGAAGCTCAGTTGGGTGGTAATTGTTGACTTAACTCCAAACGGACTGACAACAGTGGGCGTCTACTGCAACTGTGTGCGGAGCACCAATTGTTTCTTAGTAGCACTGCTTTTAGACACAGTAGGCGCCGAAGTGCCACTTGGCGTCCTCATGTAGCTGGCCAGCGATGGACACAAATTGACCACATAGCCATAAGTTACAGGTGGCGTGATTCCATCCTGGATTGCCGCTCATACTGGAGTACCTGTGTCGCCTCTGATCATGCCTTGGTACGCTGTTGTTTCTCCATGAACTTTACCGGGAGGCGCACCAAGTGTCCCCTACGATTGGCAACGGAGAGATTACTTGAAGGATGTTTGTGAGTAGCCTAAGGTTCGTAGAAAGTAGAAGTCACGATTAAACTGCACACAATAATCTGCCTCGACGGGGAATCGAACCCCGGTCCCACGAATTTCCGGTCCGCTGCTCTACCACTGAGCTACCGAGGGCTGACGATTAGGTGCGCACCAAGCAGAAGTCATGTATTTAATTGCGCATATATAGCTATATAGCTTCCACTACATAGCGGAAGAATAGCGTCGCGAGACCACCACGGCCAAGCGGTGTACTTATGTTTACTGCATTACTCATTAGCTCCTCGTTGGTGAACACGAGGTTTAAGACAGATGTTTTGTCGCCAGTGCTAAATGTCGTTGGAGTAAGGCTTTGGTTGTATAGTGGTATATAGGAGATTGCATCTTGAAAGTCCATTTTGAAATGTTCGCTAAGCGATGCTGATACTTCAGTTGCGTGCAGGTTGAAGTCCACCTTTAGATGAATATGTCTGTTTGACCATGACGTGCCGTGATTGACCGTGTTATGATTCGCCTCATAGGAGACGCCAAAGGCAGTGATTCATTCCGCCCAAGCTCTGAGAACTACATGACAGATAGCTTATCACGTCTTCCATTAGGCGATCCAGAAGACGAGGAAGATGAGGAGGAAACAGTAACAATTTCCGCCTTGCAGGCAACTAAGCTTTCCGCCATAACTAAGACAGAGCTTCAAGAAGTCAACAAAACCGACCAAAGTGTACAGACCGTTTCCCGCTTTATCTCTGAAGCCCGGCCTCGATACGCGAAGCTCAGTGGCAAACTACGTGCGTTTTATGTTTTATGGTATGAACTCTCGGCCGCTGATGCTTGCCTTATGCGAGGACCGCGATCCGGGGCCTCACAGGAGCTAACAGCAAAAATCATCCAATTTGTACACGAGGGACATCTAGACATCGTCCGAAGGAAGCGCCGGATGCAGGATCAATTTTGGTGACTGAAGATGTCTGAAATGGTGGATGTGTGTGCTCGTTCCTGTGAGTTGTGTCAGAAAGACGATAAAAGCTTGAAGCCGGTTGATGCACTCTTTCAGCCTATCATTTATCCAATGAAACCCTGGTCGAACGTGACGATCGAGATCATGGGAGCGTTTCATTCTGCACCACGGCACCAGAGGAAATGTTTGCTTTTACAACAAATGGCCTGATATTCCTCTCCGTGGCGATGTGAACACACCAGTTACACGGTGGCTGATGCATCAGTTGACTAGATTTAGGCTCTCAGAAGAACTTGTGACAGACAACGGATCACCATTTACGAACTACGATTTCTATCACTTCCTACAACTCCGCGATGTGAAACATCTCCGAACGGTTCCGAACAACCCAGCAGCTAACGGTGATATTGAACGCGCAAACCACTGGCGAAAGCAACGTATTCAGGCGGCACATTTGTCCCGCATTCTATGGGAAGATGCAGTAATCCAGGCTCTGGTTGCACACAGAACGTCGCAACACAGGGCGACCGACCGCCCGCCTGGGAGCTAATGTTTGGCAGGACGTTGCAAATAAAATTAAACGCAGCTATATCGATCAGGAACACAACGATTTCCACCAGCTTGAGCGTCGCCGAAGTTATCAGTCCTTGGTGCAATAGGAATGAATAATTTATTGAAACGAACAGGAGCGATGAACTCAGCGAATAATGGATCACCGCGAACGACGGGTGCGTAGTGCACAATTCAACCAGCCGTGAAAATGGATGGCACTGGAGCGTTGAACCTATACCGTACCGTCACGACAAGCGGTCGATAGTACAAGGCTTAGCGTAGAATCAAATGGCATCAAGAATGACGTGCTCAAATGAGGCCGACTGTGCTAGGTTAGAACTGTTACACCATGTGTACGTTCTTTCTTCAGTACACAACTCGTTCGCACCTCGCCGCCTTCTCCACTTTTGGTGCCATGACCAGCCGGAGTTGGGAGAGAAATATCCCGTGGATGGATGTATCTGTAGATGTGAATGTGCGGAGATTCCTGGAGGACTTCGAAGATGTCGCAGAAGCAATCAGAGTGAAGCAGGAGCGGGCAAATTTGGTTGCGCTTCTAAATCTACTCAAGAGGCTGGTGAAGGTGATCCTGGAGGCGACAAGAGTTCTATTCAAGCTGGAGTGGACAGCCGCGAAAGAAGCGCTGATCGCGGGGTTTGACAGTCCACCCGATCGCCAGGAAACGACGCGACGATTCAAGGCGGCCCAGCTTTGGTCAGCAGTTAATCCGGTCGAGTTTGCGGTCCATCTAGGCGGCCTGTTGGATCGGGCGCTGCCAGATTTGGACGACGAGTCAAGACTACAACTGTTAGTGAAGCAGTTTCTGGACGGTCTATCTCCAACGATGGCGGATCGACTGCGGACTTTGAACGCTACCCAGAAAACGGAGGTGAAGTTGCTCGAGTGACGAGTGAATTGGCGCAGTAGCCAGCGGTAGCATTGGGAAAAGAATAAAAAGACAGCGTGATGTGACAGGTTAGAAGCGAAGTTAGAGCAGATTACGCAAGACATCGGGGTACTTCGAATTACCGGACGGAGGACGCGGCAAAGTGGGAAATGTTTCTTTTGGGCATTGGAAGCAGCAATGTCCATCAAGACTTACTACACTCTTAGTGCCAAATGAAAGTTACAAACCATATTGTTCTCCTGTGGTAGACTGCATACTTGGGGCCCTGAACAAAGGAGCGATTGAAGCGATAGTAGAGGTGAATGGAGAAACAGTGAGGTGTTTAATTGATACATGAGCCGCAGTCTTCCTGAGCAACCATCGAGATGGAGTGGAAACCCAATCGTGTTCCATGATGGTGAAGGTGGTTGTAATTACGACGTACGCCTAAATGGTATGGCGGATTACGTGGTTACTACGGAAGTTATACATTCAACTCTCTTCGTCGCGTCGCCAGACGCGAAACAAACCGTTCTGGGGGCAGACGTTCTCCAAGTCAATGAAGCCATAATCGACCTGAAACGAGAAAATCTGTTGACGTAATACGGGTCTATAGCTCTAGCTGGTAAAGTATCATCTATACGGGCGTGCTCAGTCGTTGCCGTTTTACACACTAGCATGGCCCTGCAATCGTTTGTCGGCAACTACAAACTTCTCTTCACAGATGATAAAAGCCTCTACGGATTTTGTGATTAACTCGAACAAACAATTCCGCTTTTACGGCAGCCATATCGGCCGCATGGACTCAGAAGAATACCAATCCACCTGGAAGCCGAGGTCAAAAGGCAGGTTCAAGGGCTATTGAATGCGGGTGGAATAGAGGAGGCTCACAACCCGTATAACTCCCGGATCGTTTTGAGGAAGATGGCCAACGGAAAATGACGCTTTTGCGTGGACTTCAGAAAACTGAACGAATTCTCACTGAGTCGTTTTGTCCTGGTGCCATAAGTCGCAGACATCGACAAACTGCAGAATTCCATGATATTCACGGTTCTGGATTTGAGATCTGGCTACTAGCAGCTAGCGATCAAACAGGAGGACCGAGAGAAGAGTGCCTTTACAGTTGGCGAGAAGCATTTCCAATTTAAAATGATGCTGTTTGGACTATTTGGTGCCCTGTTCACTTTCCGGCGTTTGGTGCTCCGCTTGCTGGATGGGTTAGAGAACGCGGCCGTGTATGGAGACGAGATCGTAACATACAGCAAATGGGAAGCGCACACTGCCGTCATTTGGAGACAGTGGTGAAGAGGATACAATAATCGGGATTACGGATAAATGGGCCTAAATCTCAAATCGGGAAAACATCCGTGACACGGCTTGGCCACAAGGTAGGTCAGGGTGAGTGAAAGCCGCTGCCGGAGAAAATATGGACAATTCAAGGCACCCCTGTTCCGACCTCGAAGCGCAGTCTTAGAGCATTTTTGGGCCGCGCCGGATAGTACAGTAAAATCTACAAGAATTGTAACAGTTTGGCGTCACCTTTGAACCAGCTGTTAAGCGAGAAATTATTCACGTGGACGCCAGAAGCTCAGCGTGTTTGACAACCTACAGAAAGCAATGGGAAGGCAAGCTCTTACGTTGAAATTGCCGATCGCCAGCGAAACCTTCACGGTAACCACAGAAACAAGTGACGTCGGAATCGCTGCGGTATTGAAGCAAAAACAGGGGACGATTGAATACGCTAGCAGAACTTTAACGCCGTCGGAACGCAAGTATTATAGTAAAGAAGGCGTGTCTGGCAATTGTTTGGACGCTGGACAAGTGGCAGGCGTACTTACTGGGTTAAGGCTTTCACGCCAAAACAGATCACAAAACGTTGGAATGGATTAGATCCTCCAAAAACTCGGAGGCAAGTAGACTAGGTGGGTGCTGCGCTCACAAGAATACGACTTCATGATAAGACACAACGGGACGGCAGCTTCTTTTTATTGCGCCTGTCGAATGACGACGATTTGCCGAAAGTTGCCTTCGGTGTCAGTGGTTTGGTGCTGGTGCAGGATTCGGGGAGGTTGGCAGCTGAGCAAGGTAAGTATAAACTCCTGAACAGGCTGATAACAGCACGAATAATGAATCAAACTGTGACAACCAAAATCCAAGTCAAATGTTTGGCCATTCCCGCGGAACCTTGGAAACCTGCAAGTCAACGAAGCCGTAATCCTGGTGTGGACACCAGGGTGAGGCGCTACCCGGTGCTCGTGATCCCACCGAAGTAGAGGAAAGGTTGGTGGTCTTTTGTCCCGCGATGGCTCATACCGGATGCACCAGAACATATGATTTAAATAGGTAGCGAGCTGACTGGCCAGGTATGAAAAAGACGTCGATGCATACGTGCTATTGTGTCAGCAGTGCCATCTCTCGAAGGGATACAATCAAGGAACACAGCAACCTATGCTCGCGATTCCGGTGTCTGAGATGAGTGAGTTGTGGTCAGTCGACGTGACGGGGCCGTTCCCCTTAAGGAGACGGCGTAATCAATACATAATTTTGATGACCAAGCACTTCATCCGCTGGACTGAAGCCGTGGCAATTCCGAATCAACGGGCTAACATTATAACACATGCGGTGATGAGGCACGTAATAGGGCCACGGAATTCCGAAGGCCATACTGACTGATCGGGGCCCATGCTTTGAAAACGACGAGTTCCACATATGTCTGGAGAAACTGGGCCTCAAGGAGATAGGAACAGTTCCCTACCAATCCCAGACAAATGGATTGCTCGTGAGGAATAAAAGGACACGTAAAGAATGGCCGACGCCGAATGGGAAAGATTGGGAAGCAACTTTACCACTACTTTTGCTAGGTCACCGGACTTTCAAGCAAGGAAGCAAGAGGCAATCCCCGTTTCAGTTAATGTACGGCGGAGCGCCCCGAATTCATGTGGATCTATAGGTGGGAACGTCGCCGGCCTGCCAGTTACCGCCGATGGGAGCACAGAACAACAGGAAGGTAACGAACCCAAACATGAAGGCAGCCCAGGCGCGGATGGTGGAGAAATCCCGGGTCAACATGAAAGCCTTTCGGAGAATTTCCAATCGGTTCGAAGGTAAAGTACAGTGATCACCAACGCACGACCGCATGTGGCCCAGGCGAGAGGAAACTCCTCCTGAAGTGGAAGCGACCATGCGTCGTAATCGATCGGCGAGCCCCGTATACATCATCGCTGGGCAGGGAAATAGGCGGCAAATGCAGGCTAGCAAATAGAGGAAGTGGTACAAGCGAGGAGAGGAAACTACGGCATACATGGGGCAGCCCCGAAGGTCAGAGAGATTGCGTTCGAGGGGGACCGTCGCGGAGAGTTTAGAAGGGAGGAGTGTGGTGTACTACCATGAGTAGTATGTTGAAATGAGCAGGTGCGGTGAACTCAGCGAATAATGGATCACCGCGAACGACGAGTGCGTAATGCACAATTCAACCAGCCGTGAAAATGGATGGCACTGGAGCGTTGAACCTATCGTGCCGTCACGACAAGCGGAGTCGATAGTACAAGATGTAGCGTTGAATCAAATGGCACTGAGAATGAAGTGCGCAAATGAGGTCGTCTGTTCTCTGTTAGAAATGTTATATCATGTTTAGGTTCGTAGGTTTGCACCGTACGGTGTTTTACCCAACTCATGTGTTAGCCTAGCCATTTTTCCCCGTATCGGTCGCTAAACTGAGCGGAAGGAGGACACACAAACTGCAGCCATCGCTACCGGACCCCGTCTGTATTCCCGGGACTAACTATAGGACGGGGGGCGTGCTAGCTCACAAACGGCCGAAAAGTTTAGGGCAAACAACTACACGGCCCTACAATCAAACGCAGTAACACTGTCCAAAATCGAGGGCGCACGCGGCATGACGGCCCCAACGATTCACGGCACAGATTGATGTATTTATTCAAGGGGAAGGATGATGCTGTGTGTGCTAACTGATAGTACCATGTCGTCCCGTGCGTACCGACACTCAATCTCACAACTGCTAGGAGAAACCATTGTCCATTGAGCGCCCACAGATGTTACGCCTGTAGAGAAGAGTCATCTGCAGAATAAACGTTCCACGATCCTCGTGCTTCTGTTCTGATTATAGTTCGTGTGGGTTCGGAGTACCGCGGCTGAGGCTGGTTTGCAGATAGGCTTAGTGCGCTTCTTGAGACACAACGGTGATAAAGTGCTTGATGGACAGTCCTGAGAGTGTCTGTTTGAATGAGGGTAAAATCTCATGGATCAGCCCGGAAATTAAGGTGTTTTCACGCCTGGATCTCGACAAAGAAAGTGCGAATATTGTGACCCAATAAGATGAGCCCAATAGATGATGGGCACAGAGTAGCCTGCGTCAAATTGTCTCGAATTAGCGTAGACGCAATAATGTATGACGAGAATTGAGATAACAACCTCGGATTTAGTGACAGCGCGGATAAGGTGCGGCCGTGCAGCAAGGTAGGCGGCTTTTGAGCTTGGAAGCTGAACGCTTCGCGGTATACTTTTCTGAACCGTATCCAGTCAAGTATACACAGGCTGATGGTTGGTTTCTTCACATTTGCATCTAACTTAATTACAAAGCTAAGCTATTGTACTCAAACTGCTCGTTGAGCTTGTCACCGTTTTGTTAATAACCATGACACCATAATTGCGTTAATGGGGCAGGCCGCGTTCTTATTGACCGACGAGCATATGACCTTTGGAAACGGTCTCTCCGATCAGTGTATCGTGACCTTTTTCCGTTCACCACTGCTACTGAAACTGTTGCCCGACACGTTTGGGTGGTAGACCTTGGATTAATTTCAATAGGTCCGCGAATCAGTACTCATAGGTAGGTTGAATTATTTTCCCATACCATGCTTCTGAGAATTACCTTGCTGGTTTCGTACTCCCATATTTTAGAGTCATTACGGTTGGCCGCTCAAGATGATGTACTTTACCCGTATATATGAAAACTAATGCACATAAATCGCGCCTTTTAATGATATTTTTGTGTTCCACGATTTGTGCTGTAAGTTTGCTTCCTGTTTGTCCAATAGGCAACAGTACAATTTAAACTAACAACATCTTTTATACCAAAGCTTTCTTTTGTCCGGTACAAACTTTGGTGTTTCGGGCAGACCTACACTACCTTGCACGCCCTCCTCTACGTCTGTCTCCGATTTTACCCACACACGCGACAACGGTGTTATCCTAGGCCTCAAGGGTCCAACTAGAACTAGCTGTGATTGCGCGATATTAGTCGACTTGGACCCTTATCACTAATGCATTTACCCATTGTGAACCACCAGTTTCCCTGCTTCTTACCGATAAGCTTTCATAAACGCCATGACACCTTTAGCTGTGATTGTCCTAAACATAGCTAATTCATCCTCCATCAAGTATATTTGAATCGCTTTGTCTCAAAAGTTCTCGCATATGAAACTTCGCAACGCCTGAAACTCGTCGCATGTAATGTGTTCCATTGGGTGTACCGTGCTTCTACTGCTATCGTTGGCCTTGTTCAGCGGGACTGATACTTAAACGTATAGTCTCTGTAAAGTAATTATAGATGCAGAGAATACTAGCGGTTTTTTCTGGTCTTGTTGGTGTGTATTTTGACTTACGTGTTCAGCCTGCTGCTGTGGTATTATGTGACCGATTGCACGCACTGCACATTCATTGGTATCATCATGCTACACCTTAGCTGGAGGTGAGGAAGACCTACTGTGTCGCAATAAAATAGAGTAGGGGATTGGAAAAGAAAATACAAAATAACAAGCGGTACGAAATACAAAATCGAAATAATCATTATGTTTTTAATTGTTATTATTCATCGACAGTAAGATCGTAGTTAGAGGGAGAGACAAAGAAACTCATACCACAAACACCAATGAGGTCGGCTCTCCGCCATGTCAACAAGTGTACCCAACAAAAGGTGCTCGGCGTTTTTCCGGAGTCGGGAAGCTCCAACTTGGGCCAACTACGAAGTGAGAGCCATCTTGCCTCTCAATCAAGCCGTCAGCTGATCCATGCTTCTCTTATTCCATCTACACTCCGGTTTCGCAAACAACACACGTTGCAGGAACCGGTGCGCTAGCATGAGCAACCCGTGGTCCAACCATCGCAGCCCGGTTCATGAAATAATAGTGCTGAGCGTTTCGCTCGCTCTTCCTGCGCCATAAACAAGACGTTAAACAAGTTCATTTAGCACGCAGTGTTCCAACGGAGTTTAGCTAAGCTTGGAAGGTCGAACGTAACAAGCCTCTTTCTGTCTGACTCCTTTAACCAAGCTCCACAAGCAAAACTAGGGACGAACGGACGGCTGCTTTGTAAGCACTGCCCTTCAAGACGAAAGATATGTTGCGTAGAAGTCACAGGTGAGGACTATTGGGAAAAGCACTTTGAGCTTTGGTTATGAGGTCTTTGATCTCATCACTAATTTATAGGCGTTGATACATCTACCCAGGTAGTTGAATTACTGAGTAACTTCTAGTAGATCCGTACCAAGGGTCAACGTATGGGTGGGTCTTCGCCAACACTGGAGAGTGGAAAGCACGGCCTAAAACTACTGGCAACCAAAGCTAACCTGTGCAGTGCTGCATAGCACTTTTGCGAACTGTCACAGACACGGGCAATGTCGTCGGCGTACTCCAAGTCCAGAAGTCCCTTACCAGGAAATAACTCCACACCATCTAAGTGGAGGCTGGTGAACGCATTTTCCATAACTTCTTCAATGTCAAAGTTAAAATGGAAGCTGACAGCGGGCATCCTTGTCTCACATCGCAGGAGATATTGAAAGACAGCGACAGTCTACCGTAAGCCCTCACTCTGCCAGAACAATGCGCGTAGAGTGCTCTGGTGATATTCGCGTATTTATCGGGCACACCTTTTCTTAGCAGACAGTCCCAAAGGGCACGTCGATTCGTCGAAGCGAGTGCACCTTTTATTTCGAAGACCGGAACTACGGTAGGTCTCTTATATGTATGGAAGCGCTTCACTAGTCGGCGCAGCTTGACGATGTGTCCAGTGTAGCTTCCATTTCGATGCAACACAGCTTGTTCTTCGTGAATCTGACTTTCATGGGTACCAGTCTACGACAGAAGACAGAGACAAGTATCCTAGAGAAAAGATTTGCGATCAAATTAACCCCCTAGGATTGTCACATTCCAAACATTAGCCTCCGTTGAAAACATTAAGGGTGAAAAGGCAGTTAACGCAGGACGAGGAGGATGAAAAGGACAGAAGGGGGAATAAGGCGGGAAGGCCTGAACAGTGCTATCCTCACCCCGCTTGATGTAGCTGGGAGAGCGCCATGATAATCCTATGCGACGGCCAGAGTAACAGGAAATTGTTTGAAAAAAGATTCATTGTATTACATAGGCCGGATACTGTCAGGTTATCCATGTCTAGACAGGAGAATGATCAAAATAGTCAATCAAAACCTCTGGTTCAAACCTGTCTGTAAGGCAACGGAAGTTTAGCACTGGACTACACAGTCCGCTTTAGGGAGTAAGGAGCCACTCCCACTCCAACAACCAGCCTGGAGGGGCACAAGTCTGAGTTTGTCATACCTTTAACCATTTACTAATCTAGTATGAATAATTCTGAATATGTAAAACGCACCACACAGCATAGCTCAGTGGATCGTTGAGGCCAATAAACCATCAGGCCACGTTAAGCTAAAAGCTCACAATTCCGTTTCTCCACGCCTGTCAAACGTTTTCTTTAGTCCGACGGGAAACGTCGTACGGGGATGCAACGATTGCTTAACTGCCTACCTTATCACCATAATTTCATGATTAAGGCCAGGCCTTTAAAACTGCCGTGCAGCTGTCACTGAACATCATTTTTACAATGGCGCTATGGATAAATTAGTTTTCTCAGAATATTTTTAACCTTGATATTTGTCAAGCTATTTCCAAGGTCACCACTGCTGTCTTTCGCGGAAGCCTTGAGAAAGATCCAAGGTACTGCGCACGTGAAGATGAACGGTCTCGATTGAAAATCTGGTTTGCAACACTGCCTTTAAATTATTTAGCCCGGAACTGTATAGTTGTTGCTCTTTTACACTGATCGATTGTTCAAGTGACACTTCTAAACAGTGTCCTTTTATCCATCCCTACAAATTTAGTTAATCCCTTGTCGATATTGTGAAGGGTTGAAAATGTACCCAGCTGGATAGATAAAGCTTATTTTTGACTTGTCTTGATATGGACACGCCATTATCGATGTATCTTGTTGTGTTTGTGACTATTTTGACCCACCGCATCTCAGTAGACTCACTCATGTAAGTAGCCAGTTATCGCCAGCACTCAGATACTACGTCTGCATGTAATTTGGAAATGATAGGGGAGAGATCGATCGCATGGTGATGGCACGGGTAATTGTATTTTGTTGGAAGATGGTATTATGGGTTTACATTTTAAGTACAAGACGTTTCAGCTCCTGAGGGACGTTGGTAAAAATAGCAGTCCGACAACTGTCGCCTAGTACTCTAGGATAATGGTGTTAGAGGGAGCGAACCCTACAATTCAATGCCATTCCAAGTAACAGACGTCGGTATCTCTGAAACTCACCTTGAAAGGGAACATCACGATGGTGGTGAAGCAAGCCAGCATCAGATATTGAAATATGTGAGTGGAAAAGTGTGCTCCCCAGTAGGCCCATGATTTCATTCCGTAAAGATGTAACTGTCCCAAGATCCGAAGCTGGCATATCGGATGAGTAAGAACACGTGGTCAGTGGGAGCGCATTCACAAAAACAGTGCAAAACAAGTATCTTCCCTGTTTTATACTCCATCAAGATGCTTCTGGACAACATATAAAAACGTGCTACTTATGGAAACCGTAGAACGTTCACAAACTGGGCGTAACACAAGCATATATATATATATATATATATATATATATATATATATATATATATTCCAGTTTATCCGGTTTGCACAGTTCTGTTATACTGACGCATAATCCCTGTCTATTTTACATATTTATTTTCCCTCAACTTCGATGTTGTTTGTTTCATATCCCCAGTGTGGCTGCGCTTGATATGAATGTCGACAAGCTGCCAGATTGTTCGATCTTTCAGGTCGCACGTCGCTACCATCGCCAATTCTGTGCTGTGCCCCGGCTTATTAGATGCTTCTTGTTACCTAGAATCTATCTATCTGCACGGTTTTTTTTCAGGTTTTTCTTTTTCTTTTCGTGGTTTGCTTGGAAAGCAAAACCGCAATTTTAGCGAAAATTAACGCAGGGTGTTATTTCCGGTTTTTCGTACTTTGCAAACTGTTGAGGATATCGCATTTATTTTGTCAATATAAGGTAGAGCGTCCCCTGTTTGCTGCGTTTAGCTTGTTTGTTTTTAGTTTTTTCTCATTTTTCGCCCTGGAAAGCTCTTTAGGATGATAGTCCAATTCGTTCTGTCGACCTCCAAAGTCACTCACTGATTTAATGTATGAATGGCATACTGAGTATCTTGTGCATGCTTAAAGAATTGCTTTATCTAGTTGCATTATATTTCGCTTAACATATAAAAATTGATGTCTAGTCTTACGATTTTTCGCCTTTTGCTACTGCATTCATTTGTTTTATTTTCCCCCGTTTAACCTAATTATCCTGCTCTGTTTACACATTTATCGGGAGATTGGTTTGGCTGCTTTAGCCATCTGAAGAAAGAAAATGAAAACGCGCTTCTGTAATCTGGATCGTGGTTGGAAAACGCAAACGCACAGAGTAGACAAACTGCAACCTAGCATTCACAATGCCAGCGTTGTCATCTGCCCGTTTGGAATCCCACAGTTACAAAACAGCTGACAAATAACACCTGAAAACCTCATGCATGAGCATGACGCTTCTGTACATTTTGATCTGGCTCTCTAGGGTTCAGTCTCTCTCAGAGGAGGATATACACTGCTTCTTCTACCTGCCTAACATCCTAAGCCTCTAGTACGGGCTCCAGGAACCTGCTAATATTTACTGGGGGAGCGGGATGAACGGTTCTCGTGATCGAGCTAATCTCAAACGTGGTTTCATCCAGTGTGGAGCGGACAACGGCCTAGTCACCGCCTTGCGTGCGTTTGGTACGTATGATTACCCCTACATAGATGGACAGGAATGTTGCTGCTATGCATGTTGAAGGAGTGTAAGTCGGCTTCTTTGCTAAAACTTTGTTCCCATCCACATGCCGTCCGGTTTTATTCTTTCGGGTTTACACTGGATATGGGGTGTGTGGATGAAGCCGTGAGTGGTGCAGCGCAAACCACCCATGGTCGCTTTGTAGTCACAGACTTCCTGTGGTTTTTCTATGGAGCCACAGTGATAGGTAGTTACTTTTCGACCTTCTGTGAGGACTTGTAGCGAACAAGAAAATTTCCCGTAAGATTGTCGTAGGGAGTGCAATATTTAAAAAGCGTTAACCACATTTATACCCAGGATACTTGGGCAGTTTGTTCGCCAAGTGTTGACCACTTTTACTCATAAACATCCATTCGGAACGCGACCCGAACGCTGCCTCCGACGCTCCCCGAACCTATTTTTCTTTTCTACGTTTGGTTGCTCCTCAGCCTAGCGAGGTTGTACGTTTCAGCAATCAACGTATACCTCACCAACTTATATTTGCCATTTTACTTTTCCATACGATCGGTTGGTTGGTTGTGTGAATATAGCGTCGGATTATCGATTGCCCCGTGCACTTTACCAACGAAAGGGGTAACCATAAACGCCTCAGTCTGGAAGGCGTCATGTCACAGCTCGACCCCGGCAAGGAGGCAAGGTGCCTTAAACCAAGCAATATGCGATTAGGATACAAGTAATTCACGAACTGGGGTGAGGACTTCATTGGTCTGTTCCACACAGGAGGCGTTTTATTCAGAGAAAGTGTTCGTAATTTACGAAAAGATGAAACAGCGGTGGCTTGCCGCTCGGTGCAAATAATTTTTGGACTCTAGGTATGGTAATTTGACTGTGAAAGTAACAAACCCAGATAAATAAGACTTTCAAAGCCGAGTCGTCACTTGATTAAAATCACCAGCTTTTAAAACCATTAGAACAACGGTTGACTTGAATGGCGTGCATTTTCCAACAACTTAAACCACCAAGCATGGATTCAAGCGCTGCGCTCGCTAGAGCCCTGATGGTGAAGTAAACCGGTTCCGCGCCATCCTCCAATGACTCCGGTTAACTGAAACTAGAAAACATACCGAAGCAAACTGTTGGTCTTAGTATCCAATCCGTTCCTATTCTTGGTGCAATAGAGCAGCATTCGTGCGAGCAATTTCCCCATTCAGTTCCCCTTCCTAGTCACTACTGGTACCAATTGCTTACGAACTTATCGGAAGCTATCATCATAAAGAGAAAGCAGGGTATTCCATTAAGATACTATTTATTCGCACAACATTTAGTTTACTACAGGGAAAAGCATATATGAAGGGACTGGTCTATGCAAATGTACTCGCATCCAAACGGTATAGTCTGAAACACCAGCCTATGTTCCATACTGCAGAAATAACAGAAGCCAGCCGTGAACGCCTTGGCAATGAGACATAGATTGTACCTTCACCATGAATTTGACTTGCCGTAGGAATTCTGGCCTTATGACCAGAGTATTATATGTTTGATGTCATATTCTAGACGAATGTTGCATAATCGAGAAGGCATCTGTGTTTCGCGTGTGACATCCGTGGCCGCGTCACGCCTACAAGCTGACGCCAACCGGTTCTGTCACATTGTAAGTAATACGACATTGTCCACTATCAAAGCATAGAACCATATCACTCACCCACCTCTTTTTCACGAACAAGATCCCCAGCAATCAGCGGACTGAGGATACAGTAGGCAACGTTACATGCGATCAGGTAAATACAGGCTGTTCCTAGTTTCAGCTGAGGGTGTTTTTCCGGCCATTGGGACTCCCACGATGAAACATCGGCTATCCACAACGCTGAGGAGATATCCGGAGTTAACTGATTGTGGGAAGAACGGATGTAGATAAATTCGTTGGCTAATTAAACATGACGCGATAATGTCGGTCACCAAACTGAATACAAGTCGTTTATTGAAACATGTGGTGAACTGTCTAGCTCCGCCTGGTGCCATTCAGGTCCTGAAAGGAAACATGGACTATGAGAAAAGCTACAAAGATGGCTCTGATAAAAGCTATCTCCATAAAGGGACAGATCAGTTTACCTGCATGCGAAGATTCTTTTACACCTATCGGAGACCCTTGGTTGCAGTTAACTCCCGGCCAGGCAGCAACCCACACGTAACTAAGCGAAAACTATCCCGATAAGCTACTAACTAGATGTCTAGGTGTTGCGCGGTAAAACGTAGCTCAGGAGGCAAACCCCATCATCTGTAAAGTTCTCAGCTTACAAAGCAGTTTAGGATGAGCCGCGCTATATCGCTAGCAGCTATGGGGCATGGCAGTCCACTGTCGTCACCCATGGCCCAGATATAACTCGCTGACTTGTAAGAGTAATGTCATGGGTCCGAAGCTGGCAAGATCTGGTGGGCACAATCAACTGAGGAGTCCCAGTGGGATGAAACGTTAGTCCAGCGCTCCCGTATGTGCGGTAGCTTCTTGTTTGAATCTCGCTGGGAAGAAATCTCAAAAACACAATAATTCCCTCGACTACTCACCAATTATCAGTAATCTCCTTAGAAGCTTACATGCCACCTTTTTCGGTGGTGGCTTGCAAAGAAAGTCGTAGCTCTGGAGGATATCGCTATCCTCTGCTTGTTTATAACATGTATGACAGTGGAGAATAAGCCGTGCGACGTCGCAGTTAGACATAAGCCATGGTGGTCTACCGTCGTCACCCACGGCTAAATGGCATAATTCGCAAGCACGTAAAAGTTCGCACGTTTGTAACCATTCCAAATTATTGCTGTTCAACATGCTTGTGTGGTGGAAAACTCATGGTGGGTTGCTAGACAGCTGTAAATCCTCAGAATCTCACTATCAGTGAGTGTGCGTTGGCAGAAGCACACGGCTGTTTGGCCGGAGCTCGTGGCTGGCTGGTCGATAGTCGTTTTTCCTTTGGGAGGCCACACTTATGTAAGCTGTTGTTTCTGCGGCTCCGTGTAGGGCTCTGATCTATCACGAGGGCTCCTCAAACATCCGGCATCGCTCACTACATGTGAGTGTCTTCTGTTTCCAATTGTTGACTGTTCCCTATCCCTTTGAAACAAGCTATAATGCAACTCTTCACGTGTAAAAATGGTTACGGCGAAAGAACGGTATAATGCAGCCAACAAGGTCAAGGCTTGACAAGTCCCGTGGGATGGGTTGTGGGAATAATTTTAGTCTATTGTTTTACACAAAAATGAAAAACGCATCTGTGGACTCATCATATTAACTACGTTAACAAAAAAGTAGATTCGTGTACCCCGATTTCGTGGGAGTCGGTGAGTACAATGTTTGTCTGCGTCTTAGCGTCCCTCATTGAGGCAATCTTCAGCATATGGTCTCCAAACTTACATGCCTTAGTGAGCTTATGGCGGATATGCAGAGTTCTGTACTTGTCAGCGTTAAACAGAAGTATATTTGCCAATGACCATTCAAAATCGCGATCTAAGTCTCGTTGCAGCATATCATGATCTTCCTGACATCCTATCGCCTATCATCTCATGGTGTTAGCGGCAAAAGCAGGAAGGTTGACTCGATGACACGCGCGAGATCGTTATTGAAGAACAAGAATAAGCGCGGCCCCAACAGTGACCCTTGTGGAACATGGCATTCCACATCAATTGGATTAAAAAGGAGTTCCGAACTCGAACATAAAGAAGCCTCTGAAGGAGTAAATTTCCGATCCATTCAAGAACTGGGTTCCCGATCGCGTAAGCTTACAACTTTTGTTGAAAAATGTGGTAATCTAAGCGGTCGAAGGCTTTCGGAAAGTCGAGGTAGATGACATCAATGCTGGTCCCACTGTCGGCTATTTTGGTCCAACCACCACGGGCAATCAGTAAATTGGTAGGATATGACTAATGCTGACGGAATCCGTGTTGTTCTTGTGCTATGATGTTAGAACTTCCAAAGTACCTCATTAGAGTCTCAGATACGAGCGATTTCACCACCTTTGGGAGCAGCGGGGGGAGAATCACTGGGCGATAGTTGGCGGACTCTTAACGGCTGCCTCTTTGGAAATCGAGGTGATGATGTCATGCTTCCACATGTTACGGACCAGCTATTCATTCAGGCATCTTTAGAAAATTCTAGTTACTAGCTCAGCTATCCTTGCAGTTGCCACCTGCAGAGCTTTCAGTGGAATGTTGACAACTCCGGGAGAACTATGAGTGCCCAACCTTGGTAGCCTCCTCAAAATGGTCGCTGAGCTACAAGTGACGTGCGTAAATACTAGCGTCTGGGATAATGTGACAGATGTGTTACACATTTTGGTAACACGTCGGAAAAGTGGAGCATATTGTAGCCATAGAACGTAGGTCGCCTCCTCGGCGGTTACAGCATATTCATCAACTGATATTAATGGGGGAACACCATGTTTCACACTCCGGAGGCTGTTGACTTGCCAATACAAAAACGTTTCGTTAGCAAAAAACCCTGCCGCTAAGCCCTGCTGATGTACTAATTTGTTCCCAGGGACAAGTGTGGTACAGTAATTACGCTGCACTGTATAGTTGCTCCAGCTGTCTGGACTAGGGTTCGCTCTGTACGCATGCCACGCGATGTCACTTACTGTCATGTGTTTTCGGGTTCTGCTCCGAATGAATGATGTTGCCCATGCAGAACGAAGGGGCCTCTTTACCGATACGGAATTATTCAAATCACTGGACTTGCCAGCAAATTCCATCCAAGTAAAGTTAATAGAGCAGTGGTCCGAAAACTCCCAGCTGTCATCAACAAGTTCTGTTAGGATACTGTAGTGTGTGCTTTTTTGAGACGTCCCCATGTTCTTGTTGATATACCACATAACACGAAAAGTGAAAAATAACTGTTACGTGGTCACTCCACTCCAGAGGGTTCTGCATCATTGGTTCCTCAATCATGAGCTGTTCGTTCGTGAGCACTAAACTAATCAGTTGGTTCATTTCCCGCTCTGAATCAGGTAGGCCAATTGATATGGTTGAAGAGCGGAAGGCTTCTAATAAGCTCTTGCAGATCGGCCTTAAATTACTCATTGCGGGTGCCGGAACTTCCACACCCTGGATATTGAATTCGTCTGAGATGAGAACAGGGTTGTATCGTCGTCGTAGGACCGTTCTCAAGACTAATGTCAGGTGGGATTCCATCACTGTGGTGGATATTGGGGACGATACACAACGGCCAAAAGGCAACTGTCGTGGATTCTCAGTCACAGACTGCACCAGAGTGAGTCCATGATCAGTGTGTCCGGATCGTCCACCGGTTTGCACTCTAGGTCGATATGGCAGTATAACATTACCCTTCCGCGCCCTCGCTAGGGCGATAGTTTTGGAGAAGGGACATATCATGTATCGCGAGTTCGGCGTCGGTACTTTCTGGGTGTAAGCAAGTTTCGGTTCCGAAAATGAGGTCCCAGCCGTATGATGCCTGACGTATCCTCAGTTCGGCAAGCTTGTTCAGGAGACCATGTGCAGTGGTGCACATGCACGAAAGTTTCTCTGTTATTAGCAATTCATCAGGGGATGCGTGTTTTGTATATAAGATTGTGCCGAACGGTGAAAGATCGGCCACGAAGCGCTTTTTGGTTGGGGCGATGACGAACTAATCTGTGTCAGACCCATGGATTCCACCATCACCTCTTCATCTCTCTATGTAATGTGTGTTTGTCGGTTTCGTTGGCTAGCAGATTGGAGTTTTCTAAATTGTTGTCGGGAAGTGGTTCGACTAATTGGCTGATCCAGTGTGTTTGCCTAGTGGATGATGCTTTAATCTGGAGAGTCCCGCTTACCAGCACGCCAGCACCCTTGTTGACATTTGTCTAGATTGGAGGCTCAATTTCAAAATCTTCGGATCACATCCTTTAAGGTTTGGCGATCTGTGCAGCCTCGAGGTCGATTGCTCCACGACCTTTACCAGGGAGAGGGTCTCTCGAATGTATCGCCGCTGTTCCTGGCTGTAAGTGGTCGCTTCGCGCTCATCATGACCTCCAATCTCGGGAACACCGTGTACAAGAATGGCTCTGGCTGCGGATTCCTTCCGGTATATTTCCAAGTCGTGCTTTACCTGTTTTCGCTTGCTCCACGGAATATCTGGGAAGATGCAGATGGAAACTGACCCATTCTGGAGGCATGCGGTTGATAACAGGACGGCTTCTGCTTCATTGGTGGAAGTCAAAACAACACGGAGCAGTCTCGGTTCATCGTAGTGCTTTGAGTTTGATTGACGGGTAACGCGTGTCATGTTGACGGGCTTAGCTACAACACCTATGATGTAACACGTGGAGTTCCAATCGTTAACATCATCGACTTGATTACCTGTTAACGAAATTGAGGTCGACTCTGGAGCGTCGCTGCAAATTACCGCTGGAATACTATGTGCAATTCGGATTGAAGTCAACCGCGCAGCTGGTCTGTATACAACCGCTGGAACCTGTGTAAGCACAGCTTCGTCTCCTTCATTTAATTTGGGCTGTGTGAGCGTGGTCGAAGGTATAAGTTTCCGGTTGCCTTTGGCAGTAAGCAAGTCTCAGTCTTCACTAGTGTCGACCTCCTACTAAAATTTCGGAACAGTTTGGAAGGTGGAGGAGACCCGGACTCTGATCGGACTGACAGTGGTTATTTCAGGCGTATTTGGGAAACTGGTGGTATTGAGGTTAAAAGCAACGGGTGACGCATGTTTTATGCCCTCCCCAGTCTTCTTCCCTATCTTAGATGCGGAGCCTAATGGGAATGATTGGGATTTGCTCTCCGTCGCGCTTGCTTCAAATGTATGGCTTATGGTGTTCCTCATTTGTTCAATCATTGCCACCAATCTTCCGTGCTTCTGCGATAGTTCATGTGCGATGGCGATGAGGTTAAAATTCCTAAAAGACTTATCAGAGTTCGATAAGAGTGCATAAGCGTTTAGCTGCTCATCGCTTTAGTGGATCACCGTAGACTATCTTTACCTAACATACATACAACCTAAGTTAGTATTTTCTCATAGTTGGCTCCAGCGGGCCGTAAAGGAAACCAGGTAGCTGGCGGCGCAGTAACTTCAAACGTGAGAATAAAAGTTAGTCAGCCTCACCGTTGTGATCTAACTGCAAGAACCATATGATGAGCGCCTTTGTCCTGACCTTTGCTTGTTTGAAATTACGTGAAATCTCATGATGCGTTAGGCTGAGAATATAGTAAACCCAGCTGGCCAGAGGCACACGGCAATTAGCTGAAAGCTGATTCGAGTTGGATCGCTTTAATCGACTAGTGGGTATCACGGAAAGTTAAATAATAACTACAGCAGACCGGTTGAATTATTTTGTTTTGCTGGTTACTTATCTTTGCCATGCAAACGTTGGGATGTCAATAGTTTTGGACTGAGAATAGTTCTACGATATGTTGGCATTTTTTAAGGGCAATTCCTTGAGCGATTTCAACGTCGAGTGTTGGGTGTAAGTCACTGCTCGAACCTGAAGACTACCAAACAAGAAAGAATCTAGTCATAGTGTACAATATTGGAAGTGGGCAAATTTCAGAACTCTCCAAATAAAAGATACCTTGCTATACCAAAACACAGATGTGCTGATTAAATGCGCTTGGTCTTATATAAATCTTTGGCATTTACCCAACGATAGAAGCCAGATAGGGGAAATTTAGAAAAGGTCGCTAGATCGTCAAACCGTGAACGTATGAACTAAACAGGAGTAATTAGCTTACCGTCCCCTGGGACTTTAGGCTTCTTGTGTGCATGCAATTCCACAACGCCGTGTGATGGAGTATGATTTGCTGACAGAGTCCGTCATCATGACGTCCCAGAACTAGGGTGATGTTGATCCAGTCGGTTTGCTGCGGGGTAGAGAAAGATGCTCCAAAATCAATGAGATGAATGTATCGCGAAAGTTAACAAAGGAAGCTCCACGGGCGGCTTCCAAACAGTATAATGAAATCATTTTCATTGTGGTACTACGTGAGGTAAATAAGTATCGGCAAGAATTCCAAAATGTAAGCAGTTGCATGCGGTGAAAGAAAGTTATTTGTCACCGAAGCAGCATGAGACATTTGATTTATAGCAAGGCACCACTTACATTTGGTTTTCTTTAAAGACCAAGGGACAATTCTTCTGTTCTAATTAGACGAATAACTCATCGTGGCGAATTAAACACTTCCTTGATAACAG
>OX104070.1:26148431-26211822 GCA_944474145.2 Dicrocoelium dendriticum
TCCATCTTCAACATGCGATATCAAATGACATGTAGATCACCTTGGTAAACGTGATGACATACGTCACTTTCGCTGACATCGTCAATCGTCAGAATGCGGTAAAATTCAGACATCAAATCCATCACGGCATGATCTGTTAAAATGCCCGATTTTTTATCTGTGGCCTTACATTCCCCAATGGGATGAAGAGTATTTCGCACCCAGGCGTGCTCAGTATTCTTGTACAAGACCTGCACCAGCCACATGGACTCTACCAGACCATATCTACGGGAATACCATCGGGTCTGTTGAAACTCATGCATGTCACCCTTAGGCTGGATGAAGCATGCACAGCAACTCGAAGTCTTAATAGTATTTATAAAACACAACCTCATGAGAAAATACCGTTCTAACATGTGAAACAGAGCGCCTATTGAGACAGCCCAGAGGCTGTTCATCCACTAAACGCTCGAGACTGCCCCGATTGGTGTTGTGGTGAGTGGACATTTTGTGTCGTGTGTCCATTCCTGAACCCGTTCGCCTCACAGTGTCATTAAACCGGGCCATAAAAGAGGGACGCACTGTCGACCATAAACTTGCAAGTTCAAGCGTGGCTAGACATTCGCGACCGCATTCAAATGTTCCCACAAAAATGCAGCAGCTATAGGTACGGTTCAAGCGGCCTATTCCTCGTTGAAACATGTGTGAGCTCGCTGGAATGTACATCAGAGTTCATCTGAAACGGGCATTCAAGTGCGTCTTCCAGCTAGACTACTAACCTCAGAAATTCAACAATTATCTCACAGCATAAACTTTGAAATGTATATTGGTGCTCTCCGTCAATTCACCGATCGACTACATGTTGCACTTAACGCTTCCGGTCAACTTAATCTTCATTGGTGAGCTACATAGTGTGAAATGGTTTTGGCAGCTGCTCGGGCTTATCTGTGTCCGTTTTACTTTAACGGGCCTGTCACATTGGTAATCTTCTTAGACTAGACTTGGAGCCCAGAAGCTCCACCTGTTCGGACCATTTCCCTTATGTCTGACATATACCCTCCGGCTCGAATTATTACAGACGCCCTGTGCGGAAGGTGTCACATAAATCAACACAACAATCCTGATCGAGCACAAGGCTTCAGATAAGGTAATTCTCCGTCTGTCTTTTCGCAACGACTTGGGAAGAATGCACAAAGTCCTTTATGGGCAAGCCTTACGCTCCAAAGACAGTGGCCAATCCCGTATTCCGACCCAAAAGGCCGGTAACCCTGTAACGCTGCGCTTCTAGATTGTTGTTTGTTTTTTTTTTTTATTGCGGAACCTGATCGCTTGTGGAGCGGGCCGGGGTCATCCAACCTGTGGGCAGCATCCTAATTGTTGTCGTCACTAAGAAGACACAATGGAAAAACGTTCGTATCCGGTGCTGACTATTTTTACGGGATTTGTAATGCTGCTTTGAACAGGCATCCAGTTTCCTTGGCCTGTCCCAGAAGATTTATTTTTGCTACAGCTCAAATGGTGGTGCTTACTTTGCAAAGCTAGGTTTATGGTATCACAAAGTAGAGCTTGTAAAAGCACGACGAATGAGTATGGATCCAAAGGTGTGCGACAAAATGTCGCTGAACCACAGTTAAAAAACCACGAGTGCACAAGTGAGCGATTAGCACGCAACCTCTCAAGGTCAACCTTGACAACCTTGACATGTTGAAAGATGTGGAGAAAAAAACTACCTGTACTGAGTGTACTGTGCTGCAGTATCCCAGAAACAAAGTCGACATCAATAAGAAGCACGTAGTTGGATGACACTAACCAAGGGGACATTAGTAGTAACCTAATCGAAGTTGCACTGAAACCAGTACACGTAGTGCGCACTACGCGGGCGGCCCAACTCTAAACATTACGGATTGTCAAGACTTCTGCGCGTTGTGCTGAACTCCATCACTGAAGTAGAATCAGTACTACTGTCTCAGAAATGAACACTGCTCCATCCGTATCTTTCCAGACAACCCATGGGGCGAGCGTTATCAAGTTAACCGCATCTTAGAGGACCAGCGGATGGAAACTCCAACCAAACCCATACTGCTTGATGGGATTCCTGAAACTGAAGTATGTGATGAGCATGAATCAATAACCCGTGATAAAAGACTGGTGATATATTTGTGAAACATATTGCTTAAATAATGTGTTAGTGAAATCCGTGTCATGGCTGCGCACCTCACCGAACTAAAAAGGAAGTGGCCCGAGAGTGTTGAAGGTGGTCCTTCAGTCAAAACATATGGTAGCACGGCTGCTAGAAAGCTGGGACATGTTTCGTAGCAGACTACCATCTGAGGTTCGGCTGAAGAGAGTCAGCGAGATGCCTCCTAGAAATGATATGTTATTCAACGAACAAAACGCGACGGGATCTATAAAAGTACAATGCACTAGTAGAATGTCTTTTGATACCATAAAACCTGTAGATGATATTGACCAGACACCTTACACTGTACGTAGAAGCTTAGACACGGGACTAACTATGCAAATGATGAATAAGACCTTAACCTCTTCTCCAAGTACACACCGAAAAAACGATTGGTCACCGGCCACTCACTGGTAGATGAAACTTCACGCAATTTTACCACCTCCGAAACATTGCTTAAATCTGAAAACTTTCATGTATGTACACTAACGCCCAAGGGCTCCTCTGTAGACTTACCGAATTTTGGCTACGTCAGGTTGTGAATGCTTGGGACCTAATTTCTATTACCGAAACTTGGTTACACCAAGAGGCGACCGATGCTGAAGTTGACAGTCAGTATGTCATTCATCCGGAACGACCGCCCCAGCAGAGGAGGTGGGGTCGTACTCAACTACCGCAGCGACCTGCAATGTGCAAGAGTTGCTGATCTGGAAACTCAAGTTACCGATTCACACTGTCGCCGTCACCGACTAAGACACAACGACGCATGTCTCGTAGCTGTCGTTTATCGCCAGCCAAGGTCACTCCGGAAATGGATTCCTGCTTGATACGTGTCCTGAGCAGATTAAACTGCACTAGGTACAGCCACATTCTCTTCTCCTGGGAGTTCAATTTACACCATCTTGTGGTATCGGCATGACCCAGTCAACAGTTCGAAGCAGACTTGCATGAAATTATCTCCAATATTCCCTAATACAATCACCTCACACGCTCATTAGATTCAGGACAGCAAACTGACCGTCCAAATTGGACCTTGTGCTCAAGAATTAAGAGCTCATGATTCACAACTTATTAATAAATTGTCCATTAGGTCTCAGGGAACATGTAGTGACAACGTTTTGCTATGTGCTTTATGCAGAGTATCCGTCTGAACACTCGGAACTAAATCACGCAGTCACAAGCTACGGCGTCTTGAAAGAACTCGTCGACGCATCTGCTTGGAAATTCTCAAACAGCGGTCCCCTTGTCAACGTATGGACAGAGTTCGTTGCAAAACTTAGCGACATCTTCAACAGAGTATCAGAAACCCAGCCCCTTCGTCCAGCAAAAAGGTCTTAACATCTAAGGAGCAGTATTCGAATATGCTTAGAAATAAGGGATGCAGCATGACGCGGCCACAGGGTTAAGCCAGACTCAGCGACATGGCAATTTCCTGACCAATCGCAAACATTGAACTGCACTTGTACGTGAGGAGAAACTAACTTATCAACAGGGCCTAGCTAAAAATCTCCTGGCAAAAAATAAGTATGTAGATGCATGGCAACAATCTTCGGTGATTCGGTGACTAGCGATGTGGTTTTCAATCATTTATCCTTGACTACCTCTAGGGTGCACTCAGCCATGTATGTCCAACTGTTATGCTAAAAACACACAACGAATGGCTAGGATCACAGAATTGAAGGGTTAATTTCATTCGCTACGACGAATACACCGATACACAGCCCGAAAAACTGCGATGCATTTCTCAGTATCTGGTTCTGTCCGCATTCAGAGCAAAAATTTTCCACCATCACATAGAACCAACATTATTCATGAGAAGCGAAATATGAAGAGTAACGGCGTTGGGAGAACATATGCCGCCTTCACATAAACAATACTGGCCCATCCACTTGCCGTATTCTTTCAGAGAAGTCCGTCTGATCCTACCAGTTACCGTCCGGTAACACTTATCTCTGCGCTTTCCAAAGCCATGGAAGCAACCATCGCTGAAGTACTGATGGGCTACTTGGAAAACCTAGACAATGCATTATTAGCATGGGTTGGCAATTTTCTCCGTGAACAGCAGTTCTATGTTAGAGACCGAACATCTCTGCCCGACTCTAATCGAGTGGAGTGCGACAATCTTGCGAGAGCCATCACCTCAAAAAGTTTACTGTTCTGGATGACGTTAAACGTTGGCCGGACATCAAGAGAATGGCCGACCACAAGATCCTCCATGTGCGACCTAGATAGGACCTGGCATTGATCGGTGAGGAATTCACTGCCATTAAATGTGGTCAAGTGACACATTAGCCACATCCACCATAGACACGCCTATCTCTAGAATATTTGGGCATATTACCTGAAGACAAGCCCTCAAGAACTTGACCACGGCGTGCTGGTGCAGGGCGACTTCGGTTATTTTAGCCAGTCGGAATCCAAAAGTGGTAACCAGCACGTTGTTAGCTTGAGGATGGCATTCGAAAGTTTAGATTCATTCATCTTCTCCATCATGCTCCATGCCTACTTGCGTTAACACGTCGAGCACGTAATCCAGACTTGGCACGCTTGGCTAAACCGTGACCTTGCATCGCTTGAAACTCACCATGGTTGAGCAGCGACTAACTACACTCCGAGTGTTCAGTAGACACTAAAGGCGCCTACGTGGAGACCTCATATTAGTCTACCAGATACGGAACGACCCCACGTACACTTGTTGCCATCTACTGCAACTCCTCCCGAACACCAACTTTACAGGCAATAGCTTGAAACTGAGTCAACAACACAGTCGGCTTTTAATTAAGGCTGGACGAACCTCAGCACATAGTGACTCAGTGATTCCGCCATAAGTAGCCATTGAACGTTTCGCTGCCTACGCTGTTTATGTGCTCAACGACAGCCTGGACTTTAAGAATTCTATCCGACCGGACGCATCATTAGCACTACTTGCCAGCGGCCCAGTTTAGTCGTTAACACATTTGTGAAAGAGGATAAGTATATTAACAGAAATGTATTAAAACGATCATCTATGCCAGTGAAGGATATGTTCAAAATGTCTGCCGGCATTCTGCTTACAGTGCACAAACGGCTTGATGCAATTGGCGAGCACTTTCTCCAACGTATCCCACGTGATCGCGCGACATTCGTTCACAATATTTTCTCTCAATTGATCCAATGTATTCGGCCTTGTTTTGTACACTCGCCGCTTCAGATAGTCCCATAGAAAAAGTCCATGGGGTTCAAATCTGGTGAGCCAGCAGGCCATTCCATTGGTCCACCGCGTCCGATCCAATGGTGGCCAAATTTGTCGGTGAGGTAAGCACGCACAGTTTTAGCAGAATGTGCATGTGCAGCAAATAGTATGAATGCCCCTTCGGCCTCCAACTGGGAAAGCACAAATGTCTGCAGCATTTCCAAATACAACGATGCTAGGAAAAGATAAGGCTTTAGTACTTCAAAACAACAACCTACCGGTCACATTCCCGGAAAAGAGATATGGGCCCAAGATTTTCTGGCTTGTTAATCCGGCCCAAACCATCAGTTTCACACTGTGGTCCATACGTGATGCGGTAAATTTTCGGGGGTTGCTGGTAGCTCAACAGTAGTTTCCTTGTTCCATGCAGACGAAACTGCCTCACCTGTAAAGATAACAGAACGAATACCCCCCGTGACCCAGAAACCAGCAGCAAAATTCATGCCGCTTCTCCGGATGGCATGGGTTCAAAACCTGCACTTGAAGTGCACGAAACCTCCGAAATTTTCGTTCTAGTAATATCCGGTGTACCGCATGTCGGGTCGTGTCACAATGCTGCGCGATCTGACGAATGTTGAGATCGGGACTTTTTGACACTTCAATGACTACAGCGCAAGATGAACGGTCGTCCGTGGTGATGCGAGGCGGTCAGGTTCTCTTCATGTCACACACACTATCAGTTTGCTCGAACTTCCTCATTAGTTTAAGCACGTACCGGGCGGTGATGGGACTCATTCCTGCGTTCATTTAGTTGTATTTTCTTGAAGCTGATGCGGCGTTTAAACCGCATTCACCGTACAGCCGAATAATCAGCGCGCGCTGAGTAACAGGAACGTTACCTGATCCCGACTGCATTGTCTGCTCGTGCTCCATTACCTGTGATTCAATAACATTGACAAGATTTGCAATATCTAACCTCGTTCTCAGCTGAGCTGCCATCACGTGCGCACATGCACGTTGCAGTTTAGGTCGCCTAAGCCGACTTTGCCGCGTAGCCAGGGAGACACACAGAGATAACCATCGATCGTTCCAATGCCTACGGTTGGCCATGACCTTCACTCAGTGCAAAGTTAGCTGACAGCCGGAGACACGTTATGACTCGCTGGCTGATCAACAGCCTCATGTCGGTGTGTCTTTAGAGGTTACGCTTTTTCTCAGCTGAGCCCTGCACTAAATCTCTCGTCTGCCGAGAATTTCATAGTTCCGCACCACTAAGGTGAGAGAGAAATTCAGGTCTCTGCCCTAGCAGTAGCAAGTTGCGAATTTTGCCAAACATTGGATGGCTATTGGATGTTGGGGACAACAACCGCAAATGACCGGCATTCACCATGAACGAGCCATGGTAGGTAAATGAACGCTAATCGGCCTTCTTCTATCAGACTAACCCTACAAAGCGCCGAAGAAACAGCTAATGCCCTGCGGCTACAATACGCCCCAATTTTTCACTTGCTGCCTCTATCTGTCCTGTAATGTCATGCACAGTAACGAATCCATTTTTTACATATGTAATCTCTATCCCATTAATTTAACTGAGAAATTTACTCTTACTGCGTGATCATAGCTCTCCAACGCCGACATCATCCGCCCTAATTCACTGAAGTCTGCGGCCACCAAGCGAGGTGAACCCCTGTCCCAGTGCTTCCAAAGGTGTTTTGATGAACACCGATCCCCACTATGTGGAAGTGTGGCATTATCACCCCTATTTTTAAAAGCGGTAGCCGTTCAGAGCCTGCAAACTATCGCCCATTGATTCTCTTCCCTAAGCTAGCAAAGGTGATGGAAGCAATCCTAGTTGAGACTCCAAGGGACTACTGGGAAAAATGAAACATCTTAGCACCTGAGCAGCATGGCTTCCGTCAACACCGGTCATGCACCACCAATCTGCTAATGTCACGAGGTAGTTGGACGGAAGTGGCTGACGATGGGTCGGAGTTGACCCCATCTATCTGGACTTCTCCAAAGCTTCCGACGGACTGGATCACCGCATCCTACTTCAAAGACTACAGAGTTACGGAATCGGAGATCCTGTTCTTGGTTGGATTGGCAACTTTCTTCGTCAACGTAAGCTTCAAGTACGCGTTAGGGGATCACCCTAACCCAGTTGTGGTGAAATGTGGTGTCCACAAGGCTGAGTGCTGAGACCGCGCTTATTTCTGGTCTTATTAACGACCTGGCAAGAGTTAACCCCTCAAATTTTCTGCTTTTCACCGATGACCTCAAAAGACGGCGGGCGATTAGTAAAAATGAAAATCACGATCTACTCTAACGTGAATTAGATTATATTTATGGATGGTCAAAGAGGAACCTGCTTCAGTGAAACATAGACAAGTGCAAGGCGATGCATCTGCGGCACCAGCTGGTGCGCGTTTACAAGCTTGGAGACCATAACTTGTAGAAGGCGTCTAAGGAGCATATCCTGGGTTTAGTGGTACAGGAAGATCTCGGGGTTTCAAAAGAAACAGAGGCGACGTGAACCGGCAATCAACAGTTTGGCCTTCTTCGCAGAGCCTTAAGTCGGTTTGAACCCTTAATCTTTTCCCAATTGCTTAACAACTACGTGCGACCACAGCTGGAATCTGCTATCCAGGCGTGGTAGCCGTGGCATAAACAGGATCTGGTTGCTTCTGACACTCCTCAACGAAGAGCAACCAAGAACGTCAGGGGCCTGTTTTATCTGACCTATCAGCGTAAACTTAAATCTTTAAGAAGGTACAGCAGTCGATTTCGGCTTTTACGGAGGGATCTTATAATGGTTTACCAGATTCTGAAGAACCCAAACCACGTTTGTCGTCCGCTGCTGGAATTGAACCACAACACTAAACTAAGAGGTCACCCTCTGAAACTGACAATTCAGTATAGTCGGCTTGAATGCCGTAGAAATTTCTTTGCCCTCCGCGTGTGCCAGCCTTGGAACGCCCTCCCTAATTAGGTCGTCTATGCTCCTCGTCTGGCAATATTTAAAAAATGACTTGACGATGCGTTGTCTCGTTTGCATTTTTTTACAACTTGTTATCCAGGGGCTACAGAACGTAATCAAACGGTGTCTTACTAGACGCCCAAAAAGTGGAGTGAGCTGCTAGCTATTGACACAAGTAGCTAGGGTGCAGGGATTCGGTTACTGATGAAGTCGGAGGATGCGCGCCATTGACGAGCCCCAAGTAGACCAAACGGTTGTCTGGTACTTCTCCGGTTCGGTGATTGCAGTATTTGGCTAGTGAGCTGCTGAGACGAATGAGTAGAATATGTGGTTTTCCGTTCAGGGAACAGGCTACGGCAGTGTTATGCGACCTGAAAACCGCGGCCTGTGGAGCTTTATTCGGTTGACCATGCTGGATGTCTGGGCGAAGTGCTTCGTATCTGATGGACGCACACGGTAAATAGCACTGATGTTCATCATTTGGTGCTCAACCTCCGACCGTCTTGTGCAACACCGGAATACCCATCGCATTTGAGCCACTCGTGTTGTCGTTTTTAACTCCGGACGCCCGCTAACCGGGTGCCTATGTTCCTACTGGTTGCCAGTGCTGCCCCCATGGGGTCAATAATAGACATGATAAAAAGGTATGAAGAATTTACGGAAGGGTAGAGTAGGGTTAGTGTGTGCTGACTACTTGGACAGGAGTCTAGGAGTCAGCCAAGTTAAGAACAGGAACTCCACTTGATATGATGTGGTCAGAAAGTCTTGGGGGTATCTGCGCCCATTCCTTCACTCGTGAACCTTAACAACCCCCGTCTGATCACTATATTCTCTTCATTCGTTTCGACTTGCCACTAGTAATTATTGTGCTTTCCTTTATTGAGGTGAGCGACGCGAGTCAAGGTAACAGAGAACAACGCAGTTCGGGGTATGGATTGTGGTTGGTCACTTGAAAGGCATGCGGCTGACGTAGCCGGATGTTTAAGGCAGTATTCGTGATGTTAATTGTATAAAGTTTACAGGCATTGATCATTTTAGTTACGAATAACACTGTAAAATCACCTATTACGGAAGCTGGACAAATAAAAAGAAATGACTTACTTTAGCAAGTATCCGGGGTTGTAATGTTCCTTCAGGAATTTTGATGTCCCGTGGCAGACTAGCCTCCCACCGATCATGATGGCTTTGCGATCTGACAATACCAAACCGAAAGACAGGTTAATTTAATCCTCCTCCGCTGAAATGAACCAATCTATTTGATTCAGTTTAGGGAGGAGCAACGCCATAACACCTCCAATCTACTTGACGACTAAACATGAATTTGCACCTAGTCGGAAATGCAAATCTCCCAACTTTAGCTAATGGGTGTCACTGTGTTTAGTTAATCGCTCCAGATTATTCATCATACATACAAATTGTGGTGATCCACAGAGCGGAATAGCTCCTTCAGCACTAGTGAACAGTTGGTGCGCGATCGATTGACTAATGGGCTGGTCTGAGTGCCCGATTTGAATGCTCCTGTTTTATCCAGTGAGACAAATTTCTGATGGAATTGGCATTGGCCATAATAAATGCAGCGAATGCATTTCTCCTGATCGCAAATGCCACCCCTGGTCAACACAAATAGGTTCCAAGGCGTCATAAAGCAGTACCATGCATATAAGATTAGATGTCAGATATTCTTGGGTGACCGGTTTGTGTCCGAAGTTTGTCGCACTGCCACAGCCCGCATTACGAAATTGGCCCTTCGTCTTAAATTCATCTGTCACTCTCGCTGAATGAGTATACGATTTCAGCGAAAGGAAACAAGGCTCATGTTGTGACCGGCGGTGTTAACAGCGCATTAGATTTCAAACCGTTTCTTTTACCTATGAAGCTTTTTCAACGTTATCTGTATTTTGCGAGTGTCCGACACAATGGGACCACCCCAATGGGACGGCTGAGCGCTCATCTGAGAACGAGGCAGAGGGACTCTGTCGTCTGTTAGCTTTGCAGAAAATATTAGACCATATTTGGCGTAAATTCGTTTCCTTACTGCCAAAGAGTGCATTTGGCAGCAGCAAGTGAACAAAAACGGCGTTAGGTTCAACCCAAAAACTATTTCCAGATTCATCCTTTACCCATTGGTCTAGCAAATACTTTTGCTGCATGGGGCCATGGCAAAGTTTGCACCCTGACTGAGGGCAGAATAGGTGCGTGAAGACCACACAATCGGCTCAGACTGAAGTGCACATTAATCTTCATTGAAGTGGATGATCGTTCGGGACACCCAGGTGAATGTGGTGAAAGTGACCACAACGGGACAAGCAAGGAGATCACTGGGAAGAACGTTTGCACAGGTGTGACACATGGCGCAAATGTGTTATTGGTCATACGGAGTAACATTGAAATAGCCAATGCACCGCTTACGCGGATAATTTGTTTTTTATAATTAGTATGGAAGATGGACGATACTAGAAATGCCACCCCTGTCACATGCCGTCCGGGGTGTACCACCCTCCCCCATGTTACGCCAGTGCTTTCACACTCACCAATTAGTAGTGGTGCACTTTCACCCCAACCAAACAGAGAATGGAGAGGTTCGCCAACAAAGCAGCAGATCCGAGCATATGAAAGACTATGTCGGATGCGTCAGTTGACAGAGTCCCATCCGGTCCATGCCTTGGATTCCTCTACTCACTCCGATCTGCATCCTTGTCACACCTGTCGCCACTGTCGAAGGACTGTAACCACACACACCCCTGTTCGAGAAGCTTGTGTGGAATTTTCAAGTGCATGTGGCAAGCAGAAGTCAAAAAACCGGTGGTGTTTGTAAAGTGCCGTTGACTCACAAATGCTGGTGCAATCGCGAGTTCAATTCAATACAGTTCAAGAAAGAGCTTTGTCCACTCATAAGGATGAATATTCACTTGTAACACACGCGATATTGGCATTGTAAAAGGAATGAAACTTAAAATACAGTTAACACTTAAGCAGGTTTTTATGTGGCATAGACAGCAGTACAGTCACAAAACATACTTGCGAGTTCATGCTGGTGGATCAAGCTTTATAGAGTGCTTCTAGGTGGGTGGTATAAGGGGGATACCACTCAAGGGACCAGCAAAAATGGGTCCCCTTGGACAGGCGGTTGCCATGGACAGGTTCATGCATAGGATGATCACTCATAGGAGAAATCGTTAGACATGTTTCTGGCTGGTCGCCAAAGACAGGTGGTCGCCATAACAGGTTGGGTTTTAGTTGTATTTTCACATGTCCCGGGTACATAGAGCATGGAGTTGCTGTAATCTGGTTGCATGTGTCATCTCAAATAACGCATTATACTCACCCGCAAGTATGTCTGCTTCGTCCATGTAATGGGTGATGAGCACAATCACACGATTTGGTCGATAATTGCGTAGCACCCTCCAGATGCACCGCCGTGAGAAAGGATCAACTCCAGATGTCGGCTCGTCCAGCATGATCAGTCGTGGGGAGCCTATGAGGGCCATCGCCACTGATAGCTTCCGTTTATCACCACCAGGAAGCAGGCTTGTGGCAGTAATTGTGTAGGACTCCAGCTCAAGTTGATGGAACAGTTTGAATGTCTGAAGGTAAAAGAAGGACTTAGAAGCACTGACTCATTGCTGGGGCACTGACATGTAGGAAGTTAAAGAATTTAGTGATGCGTTCCCCCCCCCCCCCAGCTTCAGCAATTAACCCACTCTTGCGATCTAAACAAACGCGTTACGGTACATTTTAATAAGCTAGACCAGCAGCATTACACTTCATGTGATCCAAATTTTATGAAACGGACAGGGAAAATCTCCTCATAATCTGTCACATTGCCCCAGTGTCTCAATATCATCAACATCATCGTCAACTGCAGTATATCAGCCACTAGAACTGGTGCTTCGCAGCCGTACAACCGTGATGACCTATGGAACAAAGAAAAATAAGAGCGAGAGAAGTGTCACTCAGAATAAAATCAGAATGCCTTAAACAAACATTCAGTGTCAAGGCGCTTGGACAATGTATTCACAACAGACTGTCATGAACATCTGGCGATCGTGCAAAGACAAGCCAGCGTAGGCGAAACAGCTTTCTTGCGGCGTCAACTGCCCCTAGCCATAATCAGCCATTACTCCGCAGATAACTCAGCACCAAACACAATTTAAACAGGCATTCCGATTAGAAGACGGCAACAGGCGTGCCACTGATATTGACTGCGAACCATGTCCTGTAAAATCTCGAGCCAAGCATGAGGCGAGTCAAGTGAACTCCAGCCCGAAAGGCGAGACGGACCGACGGTAGCGAGTTTTGTCGTCAGTGACTACATTTCCTGCTACCAAGTCAACTTTTACCCACCTTGATCCTTGCGTCAACACACATCTGGCAGACCAAACAAGACCCTCTCGGTAAACGGTGACCTGGTGTACGTTGTATGGGCCCAAGCCAACGCAACTTATTCAGTGCTACCTGTTGTTCTAAGGAACTAGCTTGGTTATCACTACTAACGAGTCGCCTAAGCACATCATTGTTGTAGACAAACTGGTACCACCCGACATTAGCAATACTTCGTAGACAAATTGACGACACCGGGGGTTTTGAGATCGGAGGTACCAAATGTCGCTCTCATACAGTAGGACAGCTCTCACTGTGCTCTTGTATACACGGCCTGTCAGACGGAGGGAAACACGTTTCGCACGACACATATGTCGCAGATTCAAGGAGACAGTTCTGGCTTATGCAATGTGTGAACTGGTTTCAGTCGTTATGCGCCCATTGTTTTCGATAGAACTGCTAAGGTAGGTGAAATGACCAACTAACTCGAATTCTTAGCCCTCAACGGTCAAGGGGTCATCAAGTGGCTTATGGTCCTTTAGCAACACTTTGCACTTTGAGGATGCAAAATGCCTCAGTGAAACGAGTTAGGAGCGTTAAATGAATACAAAAAGAATCGGTATTTTCTAGCGTTGTCGGTTCACACCAACCCTCAGTAATTTTGTGGGATCCGAAGGGTTATTCGAACCCGATAAACACTCATTTTCGACCATCTTGACTGTCTGATGACTGCTTGATGGTTTAATCAATTTTCAGGCACCTTGGTACCAATGTGACGGAGAGGGAGAAATTCTGCTTCATTGGAGGTACATGCGCAGCATGTTGTGTGCTCTGTGAATTCTCGCCTTGTTCATCATTCGGAAGAATCAGGCTCTAGTCACTAATGACCAGACACATGAAGTAACAAACTCTTATACTATCTGGTAATTACTGAAGGCAAAGGAGTGCCTTAAGCCCATGTATCTTATAAATTCACGAATGCATCTGATTTGTTCTCTAATTCTATAGGTGAAAAATGCTTGTTATTGGTTTCAAGCATAGTATCTTCGGTTAGATCAAAGATTGGCTATATAACCAGCTAAGGTTACCCAACCGGTATATCTGCAGTATACTCATCTCGGGATAAAGGTGCCAAAAGTAGGGGTTTTGTGAGTGTGAACTGGCGAAGATAAACCGCAACTAAACAACTACTGATACTGCCATGAAGGATGACAATGACGGGTGTGGTTTACGGAGTAGTCGAGCCAAACGGCCCCAAACCTCGCTTGTATTTTCGCTCAGCTAGTTGTCCTTCTTCATAATACGCTGAGGACATGAAAGAGGTTTGAGAGAAGAATGAAGAGGAAAAAGTAGTTCGCTATCATGAAGTTAGGGACTCGATTTATGTTGTGTTGATTACGTCCAGCAAAAGTGGCCCTGCTCAAAACTACAATGCCTGACGACACCAAACATTAAATCTATTTATCCACTCTTCTCTTGCAGCATACGGGGGAACTGCATTGTTGCTAACTTTGAACGATCGTCTGTGTGTGCGTGCCCACCACTCAGACTTGTCTGTCTTGGTCCGTTCGCGAGACTTGTTCAAGATTTAATCAGAAAGACTTCGATTGAAGTTTGTCAATTTATTAACCTATTAACCATTTATTGCAAGAGGATTCCTACGAAATTACTAGGCTTCAAACAAGATTCTGGCCTCTGATCGTAGCACGCAGGCGTGGGCATAGTTTCCCGTTCACAGTGAATAGTTGCACAAGTCGTGATGACGTACCCTCTATCCTTACCTTGTCCAGAGAGTCAAGCACAATACTGCTGAACTCTGCATCACAAACTCACACAATACGCACGCATATCGAGTTGCTTACTGAGGATGTCACTTTGGTGATTTACTTACCTCGGATTCTGTTTCAGAGCGATTGAGACCCTTGATAGCACCCATGAGTCTCATGTGTTCCCAACAGGTCATCCGATCGTCTAACACATCGAACTGGGTACAAACTCCAGTGATTTTTCGTAGATTGATGGCATCCCACGCATCGAGTGGATTCTAAGAGGAAGCGAGTATATAGGAAGGCAAGAGCACTGAATCCCTTCTGCAAATAAACGTGTGTGTAATGAAACAACTGGATTGAGCACAGAGATAGCTTAAGATAGCCAATTGTTGTTCGATGTGTAGAGTATTTACAAGCAAGAGGCATCTAGAGTACGCAGCTGATGTATGAAAATTTGATGTCAAAGGCTAAAATTATCCATCCCTGATGCATTTGGCAGGCACTTAACTGGGACGTCCGACAATAACCGCAAGAGGCTGTGCAGTCGTTCACCGTTGTAGACTATCTAAATCATGGTTCTGAGAATTGGTTCAAAGAGTGGGATGATGTGACGGCAAGGGACGGTGTGAGCTAAGAATTTTTCATGAAAATCAAGGCAGGAAAAAGATTTAAGCTTGATCAAAGGGCCAACCACAATAACAAAAACTGCTGCGAAACCCCAAACAACCGATGCGTACTTTCCGGACTGGCTAGTAGTGGGCATTCTCCTTATCCGGTAAAAGACTCGAAACCATGTCCCGATCTATCATTAACAATAAGACTGGGCCGCGGTGCAAGTCAACATGCCCATTTAGCTAGCTGTGGGGTAATAATACTGCCTCTTCACAGTCCAGAAAGTCAGTGACATGGCGAAGACAGTGTAGCCCAGAACAACGGAGCCTCAAATGTAAGCGACTAACTAATTCACGGCATTTTAGGCAGGCTGGACAATGTGTTGGTGACAACGAAATAGCATGCCAACCACACAGCAGGATGGTCACAGTTGATCTGACAAGCGCCGTTCAAAGCAAAGCATTCCAATGTCAATCTGATGAACGGCACATTCCATTTGAATAGAGGCAGCAAACTTTACACTTAATGGACCATTCAAACCTCGAAAATCACACCCAGGTAGAAACAGTATTATTGCAGCCATTGGCGACAGTTAAATTTGTATTGTGCAAAGCAATGAATGACCATTCAAAATGAAGTGACATTTTTAACTTTAGAGGTCTAGATAAAAACCGGGCTAATTGTATCCACCCTTGGTAGTACCAGTTACCAGCATTCGTAACCAACAGCCTAACTCCTCCACACTAACTATACGTCTCAGATGGTGCCGAAAAGTGTACAATTACATTGTCCACCTCCGTGAACAGAGTAAGCAAGGAGTAGTATGAGCAGCTAGGTGGTGCCAATTGGCTTCATCACAATAGCCTCAGTCAGAAGATAGGCTCTAAAAGCTATTTTCGATCGTACGAGTTATGTCCGCATTGTATGTTCACTCGTTCCGAAAAAGGAGAGGAAAGTATGGACCAATTTTTGTGAGCTAGTGTCGGCCGCTTCAGTTAAGCTAGACAGGTTTGGTTATTCCATACGAGTCATTGAAGTTGACAATCGTCGAGTCGAATTCAAGCTTTGGGTCACAGGGAGAATGAAAGCATGGACTCGTTGGCCTCCACGGAGCACACCGGGTAGTTGGGAACGAATTTTTCCCAACAATAGCAACATACTCATTGCAACTTGCTCCATATGGAACAGTGGAAAATAGATTTTAGTAGGTCCCTCCATCAATTATATTCGTTTTCAAGGCACAAATTAAATATCAACTATAAATTTTCAAGGATTTGCACCCGTAAACCAACGGCCTAGCTTGTTGTGGCTAATCACCACAATGCGTTTTGTATCTACACATCTGTTCATCTCATTATGCCAGGATTGATAACATAGGTTCGTTAGAAGCCTTGAACAGATTCTGGAAAAAGTAGCAATTCCAAATTTCGTAATTCAGTTCGACAGCATTGTTGTGCCTCAAAATCTCCAGCTTGATTATGAATGTCTATGACGTGCAATAGAATGCTCAATGTATTAAATATCACATGATAAATACGTTGTGGCAGCTGTGAGCCTGTAACACACATAAGAGGAGACTTACTTTACCGAAGATACAAATTCGCCCATCCGTCGCAGGTAACAGCCCGGCCAAAATGTTGAAAATGGTTGTCTTTCCCGCTCCATTGTGCCCCAAAATTGCCGCGATTTCGCCTTTCTGTAACAATAAATCCACGTTCGTTACCGCTCGGAAAGTCGAACGCCTGAAACCACGCCAGCGCGTGTAGTCTTTGGTCACGCCATTGAGCCTAGGAATATAGAAAGTTGTTTACAATAAAAGAAGTCGTGTCACAGAAAAACTATCACAGCTGCATGAAGGTGGACCTCGGTTAACCATTCAAAATCTCCTTTGATAGAAGCAGTTGTCGAATCATACTTTTCCGCGAGTACTTTACGTCGCAGATGCATGAAGGAACACAGATCACCAGTACAAAAGCGACAGCATGCTCAAGCCAACTGACAGAATCGTAAACTTCGTTCGTGTAGGACAGTGTGCTACTCTTCGACTGGAGTGCATGTGTATGCCACAGCTTCAAAGGAAATCAGCTGTTGGGCGCATCGCTGAGAACCGCACACACCGTTTACTCACGTTAGTAGGAAAGTTCAAATGTATCTAACTGATGGCTCTTGCAGTAGCTCCATTCCCTCTCCCCCATTGCTCAGTGGGATAAGTTGTGAGCCCTTGAGGAAAGACATTGATGGTCATGGGTTCGGATCCTGGTGGAGCCAATGCACACGCACTACTAATGAGTCCAGATATAGCGAAACGGTCGGCCAATGGTTTCTGGACTTTTGGAGCATTACCTCGCATGGAAGATGCTGCGAGCAATCTTCAGTTAGATACATCGAGTAGCCGAACTGGAATAGAATTGCTACCCTGTGGACAACGTTTACCATTCATGCCGTGCCGACCAACTGGTTCTACGACATCTTACTAGCAGACTAGTTCACCTCTCCTTCAAAGCAATCCATAACGCTGCCCTACGTTTGAACTAGGCCCAAACGTCATGATGTATACAACTTACGATCGCGGTGTCACATAGCCCCATGAAACGTGATGCATGTCAGCTGACTGCATGTTAAAAGCGGGTGCAATCTCTCAATAGTGGGCCATAAGCTATCCGTTCACTTAGAATCAAACTGCTGATCTCATATGACCGCGTTTTTGTATATTCATAATTGCTGTATTATTTGTGATTGAGGAGCTTGTACGAAATGAATGAGTCATCTCGCAGTCTGCGTCTTCTGATTTTTCTGTTTGGGATTATAAAGAGAAATTCCTCTTTCAAGTAAATTTTTTATTCTCGACTAAGTGAGTCACGCCCGCACAGACCTGATCATGGTAACAGTACTACAAGGGAGCAAGGAATGTACAATAATATAAAAGGATTGTCATATATGTTGATACATGAATGCATCTATGTGTGTGTGTAGACGTGTGTAGCTGTGTTGCTTGGCCTTGTAAGTTTTACTGCACTTGTGCTTGTGTTCGAGCGTGTCGCCAGTGCTAAAGGGATGTTTGACGTCCGTGGATTTGAAACGAGTGTACGAATATGCAAGGGGCGGTGACGTTAAATGGTGTCGAGTCACAACCGCCAAGTCACTTTGTTGTTAAACGGCTATTTGTGGCTTTTTAAAGGTTTTAAGTATGGCACGCAGCCAATAGACGGAGCAGAACGCGCACGCGTAGTACGGAACCGTTTAATGAACGCATGCTAAGTTACAGTGGCTAGAAATGCCGAAGCGAAAAGCCAACAAAATAAGGAAGGCAAGGCAAGGTAATTGTCAACCAATAACGTGAGCGCTTGTGTTCGCGATCAATAATCAGCTGAAAAGGTGACACCCCTCTCTTCCTTGGTAAAGACTGCAGGCTCCGGGTTGATAAGATCAACTGGCTTAGCGTGCTTTTTGAGCCTCTTAGTTGGGATTGCTCCGCACCCATTTGCGGATCATGATTTAGTGAGGCAGATTCCCCATCCGTCTTTGTGTCAGTAGCAGAAGATTTTTGATCCCGTGCTCGTGGTTCGATTGAGCGTGGCCGGGTATGATCAAAATGACAGCGCACCACACAGTCGTCCTCCAGCTGTAGCTCCGCTTGGTTAATCGTTGAGAATAGAAGTGTAACAGGTTGCCAGTGTGCTTCGTGAGGCAAGCTTGTATATACTGGGTCAGAATCAGTAAGACACGTTTCCTTTGGCATCTTGTCATCCACACACATCGTCTTCTGATTTGTCTCCATTCTTCTCTTTTGGTTCGGAAAAAGTAGGTGCAATCTCGATCGTAGTGACCGGCCAATCATTAACTCCGCGAGAGAGTTCCCTGTCGACTCAGTCGGTGTCGTGCGATAAGATAACAGGAGACGACCTAACTTAGTTTGTAAACTTCCGTGCGCCAGCTTGTGGAGACTTTGCTTAACAATCGGGATTGCATGTTCTGCCATTTAATTCGACACGGAATGGTACGGCGCAGACTTGGTGTGCTGTATTTCATTGTTACTCAAGTACTGTTGAAACTCTTCACTGGTAAATGGGGTTCGGTTGTAGGTGCATACAGTCTTTGGAATATCAAAAATGGCGAATATGTAGCGCATTTTTGCAACAGTTGCTGCGGAACTCAAACTTGGAACTGAATGTATTTCTACTCATATAGAAGGGGAACTAACCAAAAGTAGACACATCATCTCATTGATCGGGCCAAAGTAGTCCGCCTATATCGGCTGCCAGGGCCTCTCCGGCCAACGCCGTAGATGTATCGGTCCGGGAGCTTTTCCTCTTTGGTATTTCTGACATGGTTCGCACTTTTTCATCAGCCGCTCTACATCCTGGTTTATGTTCGGCCACCAATAGTAACCCCTTGCCAGCGCTTTCATCCCGTTTACATCGGGGTGTGAGTCATGCAGGTGTCTCAGCAACTGGTGCCGTAGTTCTTTTTGTGGAACTATGGGAGAGCCCCGAAATATACAGCCGTGGTATATACTCAACTCATTACTCCGACAGGCGTAGTGTTTCAGTTCGTCTGATGTGCTTGTAGGCCATCCGGTTATCAAGAACTGTTACACCATCGACAACACAGGGTTGCCGCCGTCAGGCGCTGCACCCCGTCAATCCGGAGTGGTGCTTTTCAAGGTCTTGCATCAGATTGATAAACTCCATGGGTTCACCGTTCGTTTTTGTATCATGCCGCTGCGAGAAGCAACTAGGTGCATCGGCAATAGTATTACTATATCCGTATACAGACTGCATTTGTATTTATAGAGGCTCGTAAGTAGTTTCCACCTTTGAATTCGAGGCGCAAACATCAGATTGGTTCATTTTCCTCAGGCAGCAGCGAAAGAAGTGATTTACGGTAGTATGGATATCGAACTGTCTTCCCCAAACCTACTGGTTGAAATGCATGATTCCGCAAGTAATCTCTAAGGTCTGTCAGTCCAGTAGGGAGTAATTATTTTCACCGGATTGCAGGGCGCGAGAAGCAAAAGCGATTGGACGAAAAGAACCTTCATCCATCCGGTGGCAAAGGACAGCGCGTACTCCGTGTGGGGAAGCATCACAATGCAGCACCTGAGGCCGGCTCAGATGGGAACGCACGAGATACGCGGAGGCGCTGAGCACACTTTTTGCATTTGTGAAGGACTTTCTTTGATTCGGATCCCAAGTCCAGGACTTCGCGATGTGGAAATACTGTTGAGGCGTTAGGTAAAAAACGATGATATTGAGAAAACATCCCTAGAAGTGATTGGAGTTCAGCTTCATTCTTAGGCTCAGGTGCGACAAGGATGGGGTTGGCATTCGCTTCCAAGACATATAATCCATTTTTATCTAGCTGTAACCAAGGTAAGCAACAGAATCTGAGTAAAATGTACTCTTGGATTACTTCATTTTGAGTCCACTCTGTTGTAGATATTCGAGCAAAGTGGATAGCTTTTGTAAATGTTCAGCATCTGTACGTGCTATATTTAGCATATCGTCAAGATTGGTGCAAGTGAAAGGAATATCTTGGATCAGGTTATCAATAATCCTTTGGAATATCGAAGTGCATGAACGAGGGGTCTCGTCTAACTCAACTTGTAAGTATGCGTGACTGAGGTCCATCTGTGTAAACTTTTGTCCGCCTGCCAGCGCAGCATACAGATCCTCTATCCGAGGTAAGGATATTTATCCGGAATTAAACAACGATTTACAGTTAGTTCATGGTCATCAAAACTACGCACAGAATCATCGGCTTCAGGAGTTGAACTATTGGAGCTCCCCACCCACCGTATTTGACTGGCTAGATTGTTCTTGCTGATTGCAATCTCTTTATCTTGTCTTTATATTTTTATATCAAGGAATAAGGCAGGGTACGTGCCCTGTAAAAGCGGAGCTGACTTCCTGGCCGTAATTTGATACTAGCCTGATATCCGTTCAGAATATTTGTTGCGCACATCCTCCGAGCTCTGGTTAATGGACTTGAACTTCCCTGTCTCTAGCATAGCCGGGAGGCATTTAATCCAGTCGCGTCCAAGTAACTTGGGACTATCATCTGCCACAACCAATATCTGTAAGGTCTGCTTCTCCCTATGAGAAGTAACATGAACAGTGCACTTTCCCGGAACTGATATTGGCTGGCCGGTGTACGTCCGCAAACTTGAATCACAGGAGAATAACTTGGGTAATCTTTTAACTGACGCAACATTGATTATGGTAACTGAGAGAACGGCAGCAACTTCCATTTCAACCAACTGGTCTACTATTTCCAACTGCATAGTGTATGGTGAATTAATACTACAGATGCTCGATGTTGCCTTCCAAATCGTGTTTAGCTGGTCATTTACATCTGAAGGCTGGACGAACTTCAGGTCTTCTTGGGAAATCGCGAAGTTGCAGCTGTGCCAGCTTTAATTGGGCAGACTCGGGCCAAGCGCCCTAATTTTCCCCATTGGCGGCAGACACTGTTTATGGTGACATTCCTCGGCCTATAAATGCTGATTTCCACATCGGCAACGTAAAAGGTAACATTTTCGGTTGATTGCTTGGATTGTGTCGGTATGAGGTTGCTGGGAAAAATCCGCTAATTGTTTATTGACATTCTCCAGCTGCCGAGTAATTTTGCAGGACATCTCCCAGCCAGTCGTCGTCTCATCTTCAGACAACAGTGTTTCACGAGCCTGTTGGTTACGGATACCGGATATCAAGCACTGTAAAGCCATCGCCGCTTCAAACCTCATGGCTGGGATTTCACTATACCGACACAGCTAGGGCTTGCTGAATGTTTGCAATGAACTCAATGATACTTGCTTCAGGGTTCTGACGCAGGGTCGCGAAAGAATACCGCGCAGTGTATGTGCTCAGTCGTGAACCTCATAACACGCTGAGGACTTCTAGCGCGCTGTTGACTGTCTCCTTCTCACCGACATGAGGGACATAAAAATGTCTTTGGCTTTCCTCCCCAGATATTGTCTCAGTAATTTAATTTTATGGCATTCTGGGAGTACCGTGTTTAGCTGTAAAACGGGAAGTAGCTCCAAATAATATAAAAAGTGCGCTTCCAGTGGTTCCAGGTAGCTAGTGTTGGGTTCTCAGCAGGAATATTCCAAATTAGAGTAGGTGTGTGCAAAATCGCGGTACTATAACTTCGTCGATAGCCGAAACAGAACGCGCAGGGGTAGCATGGAACAGGTTAATGAATGCTTGCTCCATTACAGTGGCTAGAAATGCCCAACCGAAAAACCAAAGCAATAAGAAAGGTACTTGTCAACCAATCATGGGAAGACCTGTGTCCACAATCAATACCCAACTACATACGTGACAATAGGGAGAACACTTACTATGCGAAAACCCACCACCTCCTGGAACACTGTCGCCGAACTATTTGCTAGACCGAGTAAACCCGAACCACCCAGTAGACACCACGGGGAGGTTGTTCAGCTATTCGTGACTAATGAGGTGACGTTACTGTATATGTTACAACCCACTCATACCCAAATGATCAATGACCAGAAGCCAATCAACTAGTCTTGATATCCTCCTACTAGGAAGTCAGCAGCTATATCAACTCGATACTTGACAGTGCAGTAGTAGCAGCAAAGTGACAGAGATACAAGTTGCCCTCAAAGTAGCATTGCTCAGCTGTTGTACACTGCTTGACTACCACCCGCCTCAGACTAAGCTGATATTTTCCATTAAGAAGCAGACCTACCAAAAGCCACTTGTGGTTGGTTGCGGTTGCAGTCAAACGATCGAAAGGAATACAAATGTCCATAAACATACTAAGGATACATGCATTCGGCTCAAAGCAACTCCCGATGGGCTTCTGCATCACACCACCGAGATGAACATGGTCACCACTGCCTGTACGTCAAGTTATTGGATTCGACGTACCGAGTAGGCTACTTAAGTATACAGCTAGTTAGCGAGATGGAGTTTCGGTCAGACGAGTGAGTCAAAGTGTGGAGGTGTGAGCGCCCGACGAAATCCGTTCATTGGAATTTGCATTCGGTAAGTGTCATTCGCCCACACAAATCCGTCCTGTAGTGTGCAGTCCCGTCCTTCTTTGTTTCTTGTCAACCGCATAATTCTGCTCCCCAGGTTATCCATAAGAGCATGACTCTGGCTTAACGACTTTTGTTATCGGTGTAGCCAATGGAACTTTTGATGGATGGGTTTCATTTTAAATAGGGTAATTTGGTGCTCGCAACTTGTTTACGGATGGTCGAAATGCAACCCTCTGTCCTCACACTCTACCTTCTTTGAGTAGTTGATTAATGTCGCCGAGTCATACATATAAGACTGTAGCGCAATAACAAATCAACTGACAGGTTAGTATTCTAATCATAGGAGCTATATGCCTTGCCGCCTCAGTACTACTGAGTCAACTGCAGACGTAGTTTTTGTTTTCCTCGCCGTCATCTCAAGGTTAAAGACAGGTCGTGCGGATGGGTCACAATGAACAGCTGCATCCGCGATTCTTGAGTTCGAAAGCCAGGCAGTGTTTGTAATACCAAGTGAGGAGATGGCGTCTTGTTTATGTATGCGAATACAGACCATCAACCGCAGCTAAGGAATCGTCAAATATAAATCCTCTTAGTAGCCCTCACATGTACCCCATGTGGACAATACTACTAACACTGTCCCTGGCTCTGCTTGTGCGTATGTCTGAGCTCTCCGTTTATCAGAGCTCGACCTCTAAGAAGCAGATTTTAGCTCTCTACTTGTCCTGCTGATAATCGCGGAAGTATTTACGAATGTGTTAGCCAAAATCTATGCAAAAATCTATGCCTATTTTCAGCACAAGCATTCGCACAAACCTAACCAAAGCCACTTCGGTCACATGGACATCAAAATACGTCCTTGTAGGAGAGACGATCGATATGAATCAACCATGAAGAACATAACCAGTCAGTTACAAACACATTCTTTGCGCTCACCACCCCTAGCCTCGACAAATCGATCGAAATCAAAGCCTCTGACATGGTTGCAAATATCATGACTAGCTATACAACCGCATCAATCCGAGTTTCTTTGTCGGCGTCATTCATGGGCCAGATGAATGATTCAAAAGTGGGCATAAGTGACCCGTATGCTGGAGCATGGAGGAGACCGAAACCGATTATGTGTCCTCATAGTATCAAAAACAACAGTAGCAAGCAATAATTTACAAGTGTTCATCACGGTCATGCTATCAAAAATTAAAAGAAACGACCCTACAGGAAAGGTAAATTAGTTGTTGCTCAAACATATTGCACAATGATCCGGCGTCACTGGTAGTACACTTAGCAAACGGGCCAAGCTATCAAATATCGGGTAGCGTTAGCACAACGGAATCATGGGATAATAGTATATTCCAGGTAAGAATAACAGTGCAGTCCCGTGGGATGGAAATTATTGAGAAAAGCCATATGCATGATAATGTGCTTTAGTGGACTCATCATAGACAAGCGTAGAAGAGCTGAGATGTCCAGGTGATAAAAGCATAAATTCATAAATTCATTAGTTGGAATTTCGGAAACACTCTGTTTGGTGATTTTATGTAGCCTCTTGGCTGACCCAGGTTGGAAAACGAACTAAAAGTGTAGCAATGCTACGTCGTTGTTATCTTAATATCGTTAGATTGGAGGCATAGACGACAAAACTTGGAGAGGCTTCCACGACTGACACACTCGAATGGGGAAGACATTTCTACGGCATTCCAGCCGGCTGTAGTGTATTGTCAGTTTCTGAAGATGACCTCTTATAATGTCGTTGCGGTTCCTTTCCAGTAGCGTGCGACAAATGTGGTTTGGGTTCTCCAGAATCTAGTAAACTATTATGGAGTCCTTTCCCAAACGCCGGTGTCGACTGCCGTACATTCCTAGAGACTTCAGTCTAAGCTGATTGGTTAGATGGGAAAAACCATAACGTTCATAGTTGTCTTTCATTGATGAGTCCCGAAAGTAATGAGATCCTGTTTCTGCCATAAGTGTTACGCTAAGATGGTGTTCTCCACATGGGGTCGCACGTAGGTGTTAAGCAGTTAGAGAAAAATAGAGAAGTCAAACCGACCATGCATCCTACGAAGAATTCCAACTTGTTGACTGCCGGATTTCGTCTCCTTCTATTTTTGTTCTGTGCATCCGAGATCGTCCTATACCGTTACACCCAGGTCCCACTACTGAGAAACTGTCTACAATGTATGTGCTCCAAGCTTGCAAACACTCACCTGCTGATGACGCCGGTGAATCTCCATGCACTTAGCTGTTGACCTTTCATGAACACTGCGAGACGGCCTACGAGCATTCTGCACTGATCCACTTCATAATCGTCATTGTCCCGAGGATACCTGTGTACTCTTCCTAGATCCAAACAGCTATGCGGCCAGAACGCGAAACAGGTGCGCCACAGCTTTGGTTCTACAGCCCACTTTGAGCCAGGAGAAGAACCAACCGCGTGGACTTCAAACTCGAAAGCGATACGGTCCACACAGTCTCTGATCTAGCTACCAGCGTCATCAATTCCTACTGTCGGGTTAGAATCCATCGAAATCGAAACTATGTTTGAGGTCGGACGATTATATTTGTTGTCTGAACAGTGCTGTGAAATGAAAGGGCTGGTAGCAATTCCATTGCTTCAACACGTCCTTGATCCGTGGAACTAGTCTGTTCAGGTTATTGCATTTGTTGTTCTCTCAGGGATTTGTTTGGCTTCAAGTGACTCGTTTCAAATCGTTTGTGTTCATATCGATGTAGATGAGCATAGCATGCTTAAGGAAACGCCACACTTCGAGGAAATCTTTTCGTTCCACGCTATTCTAGGAATTTTTCTTGTTCCAACTGGATCTGTCTTTCTGCATCCATATGCAACAAAAAATAAAATTGACTAGTGGTCTCCGTAGGCCCTACTTTGTACCTTTGCCCTTGTTGATAGTTTCTTTTCTGGTTTACCTGCATCGTCCTTATCACAATTTTGACATTCTATCTTATTCACGACCCTAAGTCGCCCGTGGGATTCCGGTCTCCCTTTAGATTTCTACAGTGTTCTCTTTTACGTGGTGATTAGTTTGTGCACCACTGTAAGACAGCCATGCTTGAGTAATAAGCATGGGTGGTCAGATACGTTATTCACATAGACCGATCCGCTTCGTCATTGTTTGTCTATGTTGTGAGATCTTAGGCTTACGGCTTCGAACGAATGAAAACGTGTGGATACCCGATCAAAAGAAATGAAGTGAAGAGATATTCCGCTTCTTTCTGCATTGATTCCACAGTGCATCACGGTGCTTTAATTATGTTGTGATACGTCGGTTTTTGCTGCAGTAATTCAGGACCTGGTCGGTGTGGGTTTCTCCTGTACACTGATACTAACGTATCTCCGTCTGTCGCAAAAATCGGGACCTAAACATGCTATGACGGTTGTCGTACTTCTTCAACCCATTGAGCTATAATGGGTGGTGCCTCCGACACATTAAGAGCTACTCCTACCAGATTGATCAATGGTCAGAGGTCAGACCAACGCAGACTCCTGGCCCTTTAGGTTGAGGGTAGGAAATGGGATGGTTTCCATTTTTGTAAAACTAAATCACTGCCATTTCCGCCCAACCTTGCGGACACACTTTTAAGCCAAAGATTTTGGTTGAGGACCCTAATCGTACTCCTGTCTATGTCTGGGCGATCTGGCAGTATCTCAGCTCGTGTACATTCTTGACTGTATTCACAAACTCCAACCACGTCTTGCATTAGCCGTGGAGCAGGTTATTAAGTGTCACCTTTTCTGCTGCATACAACAAGGAGGATAAGCGAAAACATACTACTACTGGCGCTTCCATTCTTTCTTTTCTACCTGCCTCTCTTACTCTCATCCCAACCCCCATTACTTAACCTTCCTCCGTAGTTCGCAGCTTAATTGACAGCAGCCACTATGCCATGTGTATCATACCATCTGCAGCTATCTTTCCGCAACACCCACAATACGTCTATCGGCAGATGGTCCCTTTCGTTAGAGGCATTTAACCTCCACGTTCTAAGATAAATAGGACAATAGGCCACACTCGCACGCAGGTTGAACAACCTGGGTATTGACGTGTGTGTGTGTCCGAAACTAGGATCAACGACCCTAATGGCGCCCTAATAGCGTCCAGCTTGTCCTCTCACTATTAACTGCACGCGCCCAGAGACGCTGATGCGGCAATCAATGGTCAAACACGTGTGATCATCATTCAGCTCCAAGGCCAATTCATCGCTGCTTGATTGAATTCCCGCGAGCAGCTGCTGGTGTGCAACTAGTTTGATGACTTCAACCAAGGTTGATTCACAAGCGTTGTTTAGCTGTGGTTTCCGTTTATGCCCCATCGATTTCAGTATTGATAAAACCAAGAACGCTTACTACCACGAGCGGAATAACCTACTTCTCAGTGTTACCAGTTCAGGTTTTCTTGTTGGTACTGGGGATATGAATGCGCAAGTCGGTCCTCTGAGTGTTTCAGAAGCTCTGCTCAGTGGCACTTATGAACTTACTTCCGACCGTACGGATAACCGCCGGGTTGCAACTGTGCGCGGATAACCGGCTGTTTTTTAGTAGCATCGCTGTTAGACATAGTGTGTGCTGAAGTGCTACTTAGATCCAAAATGACCACATTGTCGTACTTTACAGGTGGTGTGATTTCAGATAGGGTGGTTCCATACTGGACCGTCGCTCTTGCTGGTATACGCGTGTTAACGCTGGTCCTGCTCTGGTACGCCGTTGCTTTTCTATGGACTTTACCTGTAGGGGCATCAAGCTTCTCCCTCCATTCGCGCCTGAGCAGTTATCTGAGTCCACGGTCAGATAAGTCCACTAAAACACTCTGCGTACCGATTATTCATTCTCTTGTATATTGACGTTGGGCTTCAGTGGGATAAGATCCCGGCCGCCATGCACGACGTAAGAGGCTCTGCATGCAGTACTATTAATCGCCACAGCATCAGTTACTGGATTTTCGAGAAGATTATGGACCTGTTGGCATCCAGAATAAAACTCCCGGCTGACTCTGAGCACAGTGTGACCATACGGACTAGCAGACTCAAACTAAAACGGAGCCTGTGTGCTGACAAGGAAGCCTGATGGACCATATATACATATATACATGTATATATAATGTAAAAACATTGCCCAGTTTGCCTAGCTTTCCAAAATAAACTTGTTTTAAGTAGCAAGAACAACGGACCGAAAGTAAACAGTTGTTTTCGATAAACTCATCGTCAGACCCTTACAACCACATGGGTACAATAACAATCGGCGTAACAGCGGTTTCGATCAATGCAAACGAAATTAGATCACGTGCTAACCAGGGGCATAAACAAGCAATAAACATAAACTGGGGCAAAGATGTAGCCGAATGATTGCTCCTGGCCTCCGGATAGTCCATTTTATCTGGCTTGGGTAGCTTAAGAGCTTTGATCAGTTTCTTTTGTGAACGCAAAAGCGGTTGATCCAACGGAATACTGATCACCACGGCTGTAGCGAGGGAGCGGATGTGCAGCCATTTCGACTGGAGTGGCGGAACCATTGTAGAGTATTCGCAAAGCACGGATTTGGTCGACTTCATGACTACTATCAACAAGATGAATCATAACAAATTTTTTATATCCCCGTTACCGCTTCGACGCAACCAGCGTGGAAGATACTGATTAATGCGTTTTGACAATTACCACGCCGTTTGACCGATGTAAGTAGCGTCACAGGTGCACTCGAAATGATAAATGACCTTAGAAGAGGACAGCATCGGCACCTTGTCTTTATTGCGAATGCGAATGAGAGTGTCTGCTAAGAAAGTGCACTTGATTTTAGCAGCTGGGAAAGTTGACTTAACAGCTGTTGCAAGGATAATTGCTACACGTTTGGGGACTGCGTCCCCTTGGAAAGGTAATCTTATAATAGATCTTTCTCCTCAGCTGTTGGAACCTGCATCGGGTCGGGTTGGTTTCACTTGTTGTTAAGAATGAATCGATCAGTATACCCCTTTTCGCGCATCACATTTTGAATGAACCCCAACCCAGTATCCAACCTGTCTTCAGAACAAATCCTGCGGGCCCTTGTGGTTAGACAGCGAATTAGGTTTCGTTTGTACCTCCAAGTAACGAAACTATGGAACTTCGTATACTGACCACTCCAGGTTTTCTTCCTGAAGAATCGCTGTTGGTTCGAGCCACCTACCGTTCGAGTTAACTATCCATCAAGGAACGGAGCCGGTTGTTCGCTTTCTTCGCGCAACTGCAATGCTGCGTAGGCCTGATTGAAGCGCTCAACAACAGCGTCAACGTCAACTGACTGCTCGGCCACAACAAATTTGTCATTCATATATCGATGGTAGCAATCAAAGGTGGTTGGTATTCACTAGTTTCGCGATAGAGACATGAGCTAACAGCGGACCTAATGGCGATCCCATGGCTACAGTATCATTTTTGGTATTAAGTGCCATGGAATATGAACTGTAGGTTCCAGGGGCAAGGCAAAAGGAAGCTTTACAAATCACGCAATGGTATGCCTATCATTGGTTTTCTTTGATGTAGGTGCAAGTGTAATCAATTGTCTCGAGAAATAGGATATTGCTGAAAAACGAAACAACATCCAAGGAAATCATTAGTTTCTTACCGATGTTGCAATTCCTGATGCTTTCGATGAATTGAATGGTGTCAAGAAGGCAGTATTGGCTCAAGATTTTCTACAAACCACTGGGCGACAGCATGGTAAGGTGAATTAACCAATGATAAAATGGGGCGAAGTAGGACAGCATTCTTATGAATGTTCGGTAACCCATAAAGCCTCGGAATTTTCGTGCCACTCGGCATGAAGTTGACCAAATCCACGCCTTGCGAATACTCTACAATGGTTCCGCCACTCCAGTCGAAATGCCTGCACATCCGCTCCCTCGCTACAGCCGTGGTGATCAGTATTCCGTTGGATCAACCGCTTTTGCGTTCACAAAAGAAACTGATCAAAGCTCTTAAGCTACCCAAGCCAGATAAAATGGACTATCCGGAGGCCAGGAGCAATCATTCGGCTACATCTTTGCCCCAGTTTATGTTTATTGCTTGTTTATGCCCCTGGTTAGCACGTGATCTAATTTCGTTTGCATTGATCGAAACCACTGTTACGCCGATTGTTATTGTACCCATGTGGTTGTAAGGGTCTGACGATGAGTTTATCGAAAACAACTGTTAACTTTCGGTCCCTTGTTCTTGACAAATTCTTTCCTCATAAAGATGCTAGATTTTCACTGCCTAGCTTCCCGTTGCCAGGTTCGTCCCCCCGGCTAAATGCCTTGCTGCATGGGCTGTGTCTTGTCCCTTTGCCAATTTTACCATCTCGCTCTGACTATCTTTTGTTACCGTGTTCAATAGTTCAATAGTGTATGATGGGATAAAAAGCATTGACTTTACAAGACCCATAGGATGATAAATGCAAAATAAATAAAAACCATTAGATTCCGACATGGAGCTGAAATGCCAATAGTCTAAACCTAGTACATCACACCACAATGTGTTGTTTGTCACTCAGATGAATGTCTAACAATTGTTTGAAGGCTGTAATGTTCGGAGCGTTTACCACATGCGTTGGCAAGTCATTCCATTGTGAACAGATTCCGAGAGTAAAAATATTTTCTACAGTCTAATCGGGAGTGTTGGATTATCAGCTTGAGGTTATGACCTCTCGATCGCTTATATGAGGCTAGGGTGAGCAGCGATTTGCACCGGTGATCGCTTTCCGTTAATATCCCGTATGCGAGAATGAGAGCTCCGCGTGGTCGTCTGTATTCGGAGGAAAACATTCCGAGTAAACTGAGACACACTTCATAATTGAGACCAGATAATCCGCGTGTTGCCTTGGTAGCTCTTCGTTGGGACTGCTCTAAGAGATGAATGTCCCGTTTTAACCATGGGCACCAAGCCTGGACGGCATATTCGACATGGGGACGGATATAGGAGTTGACAAGCATGGGTACCAACCGTCGTTCAAAAACACCAAAAGCTCGCCTCAAAAGTCTCAGGTTCATGTTCGCCACGTTCGCTGCTTTGGAACATTGGAGCGAATTCCCCAGACTTTCTTGCACAATGATACCTAAGTCTTTTTCTGTGGTCACGCGCCGTAAAGCGTACTGCCCCAAGAGGTACGTGTTGGTAAGATTGCTGCGCAATGACAGTAGGTGACACTTGGCAGGATTTAGGGGGAGGTGATTAATATCTGCCCATTTGTTGATTCTATCCAAATCATTCTGGAGGAGGGCACAGTCTGATGTTGAGCGAATAACTCTCCAGATTTTTGCGTCATCTGCAAAAATTTGCATCGAGGATTGAATATTATCCGGGAGGTAGTTAATGTAGATCAGAAAAAGGAGGGGACCAAGGACGGATTCTTGAGGAACACCGCTGGAGATGCAGAGGGTTTCCGAGAGGGCATCGGCGACTCTGACCTTGATCGTTCTGTCATGCAAATATGCTGCTAGCCAGGTGAGTAGGGAACCATGGATACCGTAGGCACGATGCTTATGAAGCAGAGCTAAGTGATTGACTCTGTCGAAGGCCTTCGAAAAGTCTAGGTAAATCACATCAAGGGCTGGATCCTTCATCAAGCGCTTTGGTCCATGAATCCCGAGCAAGACGCAGATTTGTGAGGCAAGATCGTTTGCGCCGAAAGCCGTGTTGGAGGTGAGAAATTAGCTTCAGACTCTCAAAATATCGTGTAATTTCATCTGCAACTAACGATTCCATTACTTTTGATAAAACAGGGAGGAGAGTAATGGGTCGGTAGTTGGCAAGATCCGATCGCTTACCTACTTTGCATATCGGAGTGACTATCCCGCTTTTCCACTCAGACGGAAGTGTTTGGGAATTGAGTAGACTTTGGAAAAAGCTTGCGAGGTGTGCTGCTATAGTGGGAGCAAGAGTTTTAAGAACTTTGGGTCTGATCTTGTCGACTCCCGGAGCGCTATTTTCTCTTAGAGACGGTAATTTGCTAGCGACAGCTGCTGAGGTAAAAGTGACAGTTGATATGCCGACCACGTTGGGTGAATGCTGGTTTGGCAAAGGTTCTATGGCGTTTGCAGTCACTGTGCCAAACTGCAGAAGTAATGCGTTCGCAGCATCCACAGCAGTAGTCGTTAGGCCACCATCTGTCTTGAGTGGTGGTATTCCTGTTTTAACTTTCCTTCTGCTGTTCACGTACCTGTACAGCAGTTTTGTATTGTTCGTGAATTTAAGTACCATGTTTTTTTGCCATTCGTACTTATCGGCTCTAATCAGTGATGTGCAATAGTTCCTCGCTATTTTGTAATTCTCCCAGGTGGCGTCACAATTGTTCAGCGCGTATTGTCTCCAGATCTCGTCTCTGGTGCTAATCCATTTAGGCGTTCTGCTTCGGATCCAGGTGTTGGTCCGGCGCGGCACTCGTAATGGTATGACTTTTGATGCTGCTTGCGTGACACAGCTAATTTTGTCTTTTAGTTCGTTCCGCGCGTCGTCTGCCGTGCTCTGTAGATTGAGGTCCCAGTTGACGGTTGTAGCTAGGCTGTGAAGTACGGAATAGTTGGTTATAGTTCGTCGGTTTTCATGTCTGATCTCAGTAGTATTGGCGTAACACACATAGGCAAAATTCAACACTGAGTGGTCACTGTTGCCTAATGGTGGATCGTATGAAATTGTCTCAATCATCAACTCTTCGTTGGTCAGGATTAAATCTAGAAGCGATGGCTTATTTGAACCGCGGTGTCTAGTTGGTCGGTGCACGTGGTTGTACAGAGCTGCTGTATCCATAAACTCGAGAATTTTTGATTTGAAGTAAGGACCACTAGAAGTCGCTGAGACAATTGAGGGTACATTAAAATCGCCCATGATTAGACAATGTGAGTACTTTTGAGAAACCGCATAATGTAATACCATGTGAGGAGATGGCGTCTTGTTTACGTATGCGCATACCGATCATCAACCGCAGCTAAGGAATCGTCAAAGATAAATCCTGTTAGTAGCCCTCACATGTACCCTATGCGGATAATACTACTAACACTGTCCCTGGCGCTCCTTATGCGGATGTCTGAGCCCTTCATTTATCAGAGCTCGACCTCTAAGAAGCAGGTTTTAGCTCTCTACTTGTCCTGCTGATAATCGCGGTTAATTTTTACCAATATGTGTTAAGCAAAATCTACACAATCTAGCATATTTTTAGTACAAGCATTCGCACAAACCTATCCAAAGCCACGTCGGTCACATGGACTTCAAAATACGTCCTTATAGGAGAGACGATCGATATGAATCTACCATGAAGAACATAACTAGTCAGTTACAAACACATTCTTAGCGCTCACCACCCGTAACCTCGACAACTCGATCGAAATCAAAGCCTTTGAATGTTTGCAAAAATCACGGTTGGCTATTCAACCGCATCAATCCGCGTTTCTTTGTCGAAGTCATTCATAGGCCAGGTGAATGATTTAAAAGCCGACATGGGTGACCCGTATGCTGGGGCATGGAGGAGACCGAAACCGATTATGCGTCCTCATGGCACCAAAAACAGCAGTAGCCATCAATAATTTACAAGTGTACATCATGTTCAAGCAACCATAAATTAAAAGAAACGACCCTACGGGAAAGGGAACTAAGTTGTTGCCCAAACATCTTGTACAATGATCCGGTGTCACTGGTAGTACACTTCGCAAACGGGCCAATCTCTCAAATATCGGGTAGCGTTAGCACAAGGGAACAATGGGATAATGGTATGTTCCGGGTAAGAATAACAGTGCAGTCCGGTGGGATGGCAATTATTGAGAAAATCAATATGCGTGAAAATGTGCTTTAGTGGACTCATCATAGACAAGTGTAGAAGAGTTGAGATATCCAGGTGATAAATGCATAAATTCATAAATCCATTAGTTAGAATTTCGGAAACACGCCGTTTGGTTGCTTTATGTAGCCCCTTGGCTGACCCAGGTTGTAAAACGAACTAAAAGTGTAGCAATGCTACGTCGTCGTTATCTTAATATCGTTAGATTGGAGGCATAGACGGCAAAACTAGGAGTGCCTTCCACGACTGACACACTCGGATGGGGAAGACATCACTAAGGCATTCCAGCTGGCTGTAGTGTATTGCCAGTTTTAGAGGATGACCTCTTATAATGTCGTTGTGGTCCCATTCCAGCAGCGTGCGACAAATGTGGTTTGGGTTCTCCAGAACCTAGTAAACTATTATGGAGTCCATTCCCAAACGCCGGTGTCGACTGCCGTACATTCCTAGCGACTTTAGTCTAAGCTGATTGGTTAGTTGGGAAAAACCATAACGTTCATAGTTGTCTTTCTTTAATGGGTCCCGAAAGTAATTAGATCCTGCTTCTGCCATAAGGGTTACGCTTAAATGGTGTGCTCCACATGGCGTCGCACGTAGGTGTTAAGCAGTTAGGGGAAGATAGAGAAGTCAAACCGACCGTGCCTCCTACGAAGAATGCCAACTTGTTGACTGCCGGATTTCGTCTCTTTCTATTTTTGTTCTGTGCATCTGAGGTGGTCCTATACCATTACACCCAGGTCCCACTACTGAGAAACTGTCTACAATGTGTGGTCTCCAAGCTTGCAAACACTCACCTGCTGATGACGCAGGTGGATCACCATGCACTTAGCTGTTGACCTTTCATGAACACAGCGAGACGGCCTACGAGCATTCTGCACTGCTCCACTTCATAATCATCATTGTCCTAAGGATACCTGTGTACTGTTCCTAGATCCAAACAGCTATCCGGCCAGAACGCGAAACAGGTACGCCACTGTTTTGGTTCTATAGCCCAATTTGAGCCAGGAGAAGGACAAACCGCGTGGACTTCAACCTCGAAAGCTATACGGTCCACCCAGTCTTTGATCTAGCTACCAGCGTCATCAATTCCTACTGTCGGGTTAGATTCCGTCGAAATCGAAAATATATTTGAGGTCTCCGGGCGATTATATTTGTTGTCTGGGCAGTGCTGTGCAATGAAAGGGCTGGTAGCAATTCTATTACTTCAACACGTCCTTGATCCGTAGAAATAGCCTGTTCAGGTCATTGCATTTGTTGTTCTGCCAGGGATTTCTTTGTCTTCAAGTGACTCGTTTCAAATCGTTTGTGTTCATATCGATGTAGACGAGCATAGCATGCTTAAGGAAACGCCATACTTCGAGGAAATCTTTTCGTTCCATGCTATTCTAGGAATTTTTCTTGTTCCAATTGGATCTGTCTTTCTGCATCCGCATGCAACAAAAAATAAGATTGCCTAGTGGTCTCAATAGGCCCTACTTTGTATTTATGCCCTTATTGATAGTTTCCTTTCTGGTTTACCTGCGTCGTCCTTATCACAATTTGGACACTGTATCTTATTCACGACCATGAGTCGCCCGTGGGATTCCGGTCTACCTTTAGATTTCTACAGAATTTTCTTTCGCGTGGTGATTAGTTTGTGCACCACTGTAAGACAGTGAGGCTTGAGTAATAAGCAAGCGTGGTCAGATACGTTATTCATATAGAACGATCCGCTTCGTCATTGTTTGTGTATGTTGTGAGATCTTAGTCTTACGGCTTCGAACGAATGAAAACGTGTGGATACCCGACCAAACGAAATGAAAAGATATTCCGCTTCTTTCTGCCGTGTACCGTCTGTCAGTAAATATACAAATTTATTTTATTTATTTTATTTTAATTCCACAGTGCATCACGGTGCTTTAATTATGTTGTGATACATCGGTTTTGCTGCAGTACTTCAGGACCTGGTCGGTGTGGGTTTCTCCTGTACACTGACACTAATGGATCTCCGTCCGTCGCAAAAATCGGGACCTAAACATGCTATGACGGTTGGCGTACTTCTCCAACCCACTGAGCTATAATGGGTGGTGTCTCCGACACATTAAGTGCTACTCCTACCAGGTTGATCAATGGTCAGAGGTCAGACCAACTCAGGCTCCTCGCCCTTTAGTTTGAGGGTAGGAAATGGGATGGTTTCCGTTTTTGTAGAACTAAATCATTGCCTTTTCCGCGAAACCTTGCGGACACGCTTTTAAGCCAAATATTTTGGTTGAGGACCCTAATCGTACTCCTCTCTAGGTCTGGGCACCCTGGCAGTATCACAGCTCATTTACACTCTTGACTACATACTCAAACTCCAACCACGTCCCGCATTAGCCGTAGCGCAGATTACAAAGTGTAACCTTTTCTGCTGCATACAACAGGGCGGATAAACGAAAACATACAAATGCTGGCGCCTCCATTCTTTCTTTTCTACCTGCCTCTCCTACTCTCATCCCAACCTACATTACTTAACCTTCCTACGCAGTGCGCAGCTTAATTGACAGCAGCCGCTATGCCATTTGTATCATACCATCTGCAGCTATCTTTCCGCAACACCCACAATACGTCTATCAGCAGATTGTCCAGTTTCTTTAGCGGCATTTGACCTCCACTTTCTAAGATAAATAGGACAACAGGCCGCACTTGCACGCAGATTGAACAACCTGGGTATTGACGTGTGTTGTGTGTCCGAAACTAGGATCAACGACCCTAATGGCGCCCTAATAGCGTCCAGCTTGTCCTCTCACTATTGCTTGCGCGCACCCAGAGACGCTGATGCGACAATCACTGGTCAAACTCGTGTGGTCATCATTCTTAGCTCCAAGGCTAATTCACCGTTGCTTGACTGAATTCCCGTGATCAGCTGCTGGTGTGCAACTAGTTTGATGACTTCAACCAAGGTTGATTCACAAGCGTTGTTTGGCTGTGGTTTCCGTTTATGCCCCATCGATTTCATTATTGATAAGACCAAGAACGCCTACTACCACGAACGGAATAACCTACATCGCAGTGTTACCAGTTCAGGTTTTATTGTTGGTACTGGAGATATTGATGCGCAAGTCGGTCCTCTGAGTGTTTCAGAAGCTCTGCTCTCTGGCAAGTATGGACTTACTTCCGACCGTACGGATAATGCCATACTGCAACTGTGCGCGGATAACCGGCTGTTTCTTAGTAGCACCGTTGTTAGACACAGTGGGTGCTTAAGTGCTACTTGGACCCAAATAGACCACATTGTCGTACGTTACAGATGCTGTGATTTCAGCTAGGGTGGTGGTTCCATGCTGGACCGTCGCTCTTTCTTGTATACGCGTAATAAGGCTGGTCTAGCCCTGGTGCGCTGTTGCTTTTCTATGAACTTTACCTGTAGGGGCATCAAGCTTCTCCCTCGATTCGCGACTGAGCAGTTATCTGAGTCCATGATCAGGTAAGCCCACTAAAACGTCCTGCGTACCGATTATTCACTCTCTCGTATTATTGACATTGGACTTCAGTGGGATAAGATCCCGGCCGCCATGCACGACGTAAGGGCCTCTGCATGCAGTACTATTAATCGACACAGCACCAGTTACTGGATTTTCGAGAAGATTGTGGATATGGTGGCATCCAGAAGAAAATTCCCGGCTGACTCTGAGCACAGTGTGACCAGACGGACCAGCAGACGTAAGCTAAAGCGGAGCCTGTGTGCTGACAAGGAAGCCTGGTGGACTAGTAGGATTCAAGTAGTGGAGGAGCCAGGAGTAGTAGTCAATTAGAGCAAGCTCTTCCACCTGACCCGCACCAATGGTTCCAGTTAACCAACTGGCAGAAAAGCAATCAGACAGCGCGGATATCTTGATTCGCAACAAGGAGCATCGTATGGCTCAAAAGGCGGGACACTTTTGAGAACAGTTCAGTTGTCGCCCTGCTTCTGGATCACTCGCCACTCATATGGTGCAGGCTGAGCCTGGACCAGTTAGTTTGGAGGCTCTATCGGAGGCTGATGTCCGACACACGATCAAAACAATGCCACTTTTGGACCACTGACACGGATTCCTTCGCACCAGTACTAATTAAGGATGGTGGCGAAGTCATCTACAAAGCACTAACTTCCCTGGTCAGGGAAAGAAGAGGCCAGTCTAGCTAACTGGAGCGTATCGATCATATTGGTAACATTCAGAAAAGGGCAGTCGCACCGACGGCACTACACACAGGGATGTTAGCCTAACCCCGGTTGTGACAAAGTTACTAGCCTCAATCCTTGTTCGTGCCTCACTACGGAACAGTAACCCCGGATTCGGGAAGAACAAGCAGGCTTCCAGGACGGGCTGTATACACCATATATTCCCTCCGCGGCATGTGCTAAAGCAGCGCCACACATACCGCAGTCCGACCATGGCTGTGTTCCTCAAATTCAAGCGTGTGTTCGACTCAGCTGATCGATCAGTTATGCTGGTTATACTTGTATTGAAAAGTGTCCACACGAAATATCGGAGCAGTTTACGTTTCTTTTACCCAAACACCACAGGCCGCGTCAAGGTCTATGTTGACTACTCCGACTACTCCGGTGAGCTTGCTCTTGCAGTAATTGCGGAAGATGGTCATCTTTTCTTCGTAATCCCTTGGCAGTTGCTGCGTGGTGGTAGTTCTTATGCGGATGGAGAGGTGACGCCTTTTCATAAAACGGAAGCACCAAGAAGGACCTGCTTGAAAGTCATTCATCTTCATAGCACTTGCTATCGCCATTGCCTTGAATCGAAAGGAGACTACAGATACGTTGCTATCTGCTGTTCTATGTTTAATAACGCACTGCTCAATTTCATCCTCTAACTGTGGCCAGCTTGCTTTACTCCCTCGGAAACTCTTCTTTGTCTTCTTTACTTGGCGCAGGTCATCTTCGTGCTTCTTCCACTTCCGTGTCATTGATGCATTAATATTGTATCGTTTCGCAGCAGCTCTATTCCAGTGTTGCACTATGTGGCTGATGACCTTGAGTTTGAAATCCGCTTCGTATGCCTGTCTCTTTACATGTGTCATTTTAGGGTCCTTACCTACCGGTATGTTGAAGCGCAGTACGTAGCAGGAAAAGTGGTAGGAGTAATCGAACAAGCTTCGTCTTAATCGCCAGCATGCGACTGGAGCTGAAAAATGTTATCGTGCTTGACCCCCTATGTTGACCAGATTGTATGTTAGCACGCATTTCTGCGTAAGTGCACTGTACCTCTCTCCGTAGTACACGCAGATTGACGTATGTTCCAGTTGTCGATTCGACAACCACATTTTGGACGATTATGTGAGTGAAGCTCACACCGGCGTCGACGGCTGTCTGGATGACCGCCCGTCTTTAGAACACTGGTGTGAGCGCAGCTGATGTGTTCAAACACTCACCTGCAACCAACGAGATACAGGTGCGTGTTTGGACAATGTTTGCAAGAAACATTTTTGGACCAAGTGAGTTTGTCAGGTGGAGTAACCATCACAAATATCAAAGTATGGGGTATCAACGTGGATGGCTGAATAGTTGGTTGGTTTATAGTCGCCAGAAAAGCTCGAATCATTTGGATCTTGCACAGAGTTCGCCACCCCAAAATAAGTCTGTCTAGACGACATAGAAAGCCGACTCCACGAGATTCCTACCAGCTATTTTGCTTTGACAAGCAAGTCGTAATAAAATATTTCGACAAATTTTGCAGCGCAGTGTGAATATAGAAACTGGTTCGAGGTCACTAGGCCTCATCACAACCATTCCTACATAAAGCGTACTGCCAATACCTAAGCAAATATAAAGATGTTAAATGCGCCTTAAAATCCGAAAAATACGGAACACATTTCTCGTCATATCCAAGCCAGGTTGATTGCCAGTGAAAAAGAACTCAGGCAGAATTTGTCGCGTGCCACTACAAGCTCTCGGAAAAGGAAGCGATGTGGAAAGAGTGAGGAAGTTGAAACTGCATTGATAGACTGGATGAAATCGATTTGTGAGCGCAACCAAATAGTTACAGGCCTGCTTCTAAAAAAAGCAAAATACTTGGGGAAATACTTGCAAAAACATTTGCCGCTACAAAAGGATGGTTGCATAAATGGAGAAATAGAAAGCAAATGGTGTATAAATGTGCGCATAACGACAAAGGTTCCGCAGACAAAGCAGTCTGTATATTGACTGAAAGAGCGACTGTTTGAACTTATAAATACATTTGCTGATGACAACGTGTATAATGCAGACAAAACAGGTCTTTTTTACCAAGCAACTCCAGAGGACTTTTTGTGATTTTCTGCCGAGCACGTCAGGCTCGAAAAAGCCATAGGGAGGATCATTCTCCTGTGCTGCGCGAATATGTCAAGCATGGAAAAATCTGCTTTTGACTGACCAAAGTAAAAATCCACAATTTTTAATGGCTTAAACGTGGACACACTTCCTGTAACTTATAGAGTTATCGAAAATGCTTGGATACAAAAGAACTTTTCACCGAGTGGGTCCTTGAATTGGACACGCAGCTAGGCCAAAGTGGCCGAAAAACTGTTGCGCTTAGATAATTACACAGCGCTTCCACAGGTGGAAGGCCTAAAAACATCCAGATGAAAATTTTGCCGGCAAACAAGATCAGCACTAGTCGACCCATGGATCAAGGTGTGATTATGAATTTGAAAATCCGTTAGAGAAAGGAAATTATGGACCGAATTCTTTATCACGTCGAAAACAACATATTATCTGGCTGATCGTCGACGGTGCATGTCAGCGCCAAGGGTTAGCCGTTCGATATAGCTTAATTGGTTGCAAAAAGTTGAAGACAGGTTACCGGTGCAACAATAAAAGCTTGCTTTCGGCATGCTGGCTTCATTCGACTGGCATCCGATGGACTTTCTGCTGAGGTCCTCATCATTGAGGACGAGATCAGCGCCTGCACAATCCCAGTTATTAGTGCAGAAGAGTTCGGCGCCATTGAAAAAGATGAGGAATGCACCTCAGATATGACAACAGTTGGTGAAATCGTCAGTAAACGTTTAGAGAACCGAGTAAAAGAAAAAGAATGCAGTGATTCAGAGGTGAGATGCCGGATGCCTCCGTGAGTAACAACACTCAGCGCGTGTTGCATTCAAGATCAAATATTGGTGTGAATGATCTGTATAGCTACGGACTTTGCATAGCTAGGTAACGACTTCGTGTCCGAATTGGACTTCATTAGTGCAAAAGTGACTGAATTTGCAGCTCGAAATAATGTACACCAGAAGTTGGATTGTTTGCTCAGCAAAAATATTCAGTAAAGCCAGTTTCTATAGTTATCCAGGTGGGATGCTTTAGGTTATAATTTTTAAATTATAGTTGATGCTCTTCTGACTAAACGTCTTTGTAGCCTTTAGTTACAAGTACGTATTTTATCCTTCTTAGCAAGTTCCAATTCGTGATATAGTGTACAATAATTCAGTGAGTGTTTCCCTTTTGGAAAATGGCAATATCGGTTGTGTCCACTTTTGAAATATCCTGACGGTGGGCAATAAAGTAGGTTCGACTGTATAGGTATGCAACTGTCTACGAATAGACATAGAGCCGTCAAAGACCAGGTAAATCAAAGGAAGGTACAGTTATAGTAAAGGTAATTCGAACGCAACAGAGCAGTCCATGATTGTGTTAGATGGCAAAATACTACCCAGCTACCCATCTTGCAAGATTTTTGGCGGAACATGCTTGCCTTAAGAAAGAATTTGAAAGCGATTTGGATTTATTGGGCTGAGAGAAGGTATGGGTTCGCGGTCACTCATGCTGGACGAATTGACAACATCACCTCTCCGTTCACTCACGTGATGCAGCGCAACCATATCGATTCGGTGGTCTTAGTTCGCGGCCTGTCCGACGGAGCTGCGTGGGTGGGTAGTTTCGGAAGTAAAGGTTGGTGGCACGTGCTCCGTTCGTCTGCTACTTGTGAATAACCTTTGTGCGTTGACTGTGCGGCCATCTTCCAGCCGGTAAGTGCCTGGCCCACATGCGTGCGTTATGCTTATCGGATCTGATCACGTGGGCTGTCGTTTTCAAGCAGCGTTTACCTTTATGCGCACGAATGTTGTGGGATGGAAAGGAGTTGTAAGCCATCAGTAAGTGGTCTGGTATCGATGGTGATCATCTAGCTCGTCGGAATCATTAGTTACAGGAATCGAAAGTGCGGCATTCAACTTTTTCGAAAGGGCATGCACAAACATGAGTTCAGCTGTCGTTTTGTCTGTGGCTCGGTGGTATGCAGTTCGGTAAGAAAATAGTGCTTGTAAAACTGTATACTCCCAACCTATACCAGCTAAACGAATAATTTGGATACTCTCTTTCATATGTTGAGTTAAACCCACTACCATGCCGTTTTCCGCTGAGTTATACCGGGTTGTAGGTAAGTGTCGGATAACGTGAACTTGAAGGAACGGAAGAAACTCGTGGCTTGTAAACTGCGGTCCGCTGTCCGTCACTATCTCCTCTGGTAATTCGAAATGGGGAAACATGTACTTCAGTCATCGGATGTACTCATGAGTACATCAAATTATATCTGCCCTGACAGTTTCTAAATGCTATGTCGTACATAGCTACTGTTTGTGGACGTCGTGTCTTTCGGGGCTAACCCCGTCCTCTCCAACGTTCGTAACTTGCATGGCAGTGGAGGATAAGACGCGCTATATCGCAGGTAGCTTGTAAGTCATGACGGTCCGAAGCTGTCCCCCGTGGCCCAGTGGCATAAGCTGCTGACTGGCGGTTCAAGCCGTTGGTGGTCATGGGTTCGAATTCTGACGGATCCGATGGATGCGCACTACTGACGATGCCCAACCGACTGAAACTGCAGTCTAGTGCTTTTCCGGGCATGTGGACGGCTATCTGATTTGGAAACTGGCTGCGATGAACCTCACTAAATTACATCAAAATCCCCTACTCATGAGTGCATCAAAAAACGATTGCTTTACGAGTCCCGTAGGATGGTTGAAGTGAAAGGAAACATAAGTGTAAATTGTCAATTTAAGCGTCCAGCGATTCAGATGCCCCTTCTTCATATAAAATTTTTTAGACTGTGTATTGAATTGTTACTGTAGAGTAATATGGAAGTAATATGGGAAGGGTATGTCTTAAGAACAAAAGAAACTACAGCGCTAACTCGTACGCCGTTTTTTGGACTGAGGTAAATTCATGAATGCAGTTGTAATATATCCGAAACTATATTCCACAACAGCAGTGAGTAAGTAGTAAAGCACAAAAGCTTAGAATCAGCACCGTTGGTTCGCGTTTGGTTGACGTAGACATCTCTGTTTATATAGCGTAATGTAAATGGATAAGCGCATCATCCAGACGTCTTTTGAATACCGTTAGCGTGGAGGAAGAAACAACGTATGTGGGAAGAACGTTCCAGTGTTGGCACACGTGAACGGGAAAGAAATTCCGGCGGCATTCCAACCGGCTGTATTGTGTGTCCAGCTTTAGATGGTGCCCTCTGAGTGTGGTGTTGCTATTCAGCTTTAGTAGGTGATGACAAGAATGGTTTGGATACCTCAGGATCATATAAGTCATTACCAAGTCGCCACAGAGGCGTCGGTATTGTCCACTGTATACCCCGAGGTTTTTCAGCCTCAATCGGTAAGGAAGATGAAACAGGCCCTTTATTTTTTTGGTCGCCCTTCGTTGTGGCAGTTCAAGAGTGGTAAGGTCTTGCTTTTGCCATGGCTCCCAGGCCTGAATGGCGTACTCAAAAAGAGGCCGGCTGTAGGCGTTGAGCATCTGAGAAAATGTGGGAGAATCGAAGCGCCCGAATGCTCTCTGCAAAAATCCAAGTGTTAATTAGCTTAATTGTAAGCTTTCTCGGCCTGACGGGAACAGCACAGATCTTCCTGCACTATCACTCCGAGATCGCATTCCGCTGAAGTGCGCTGCAATATTTGATCCCCCAGTCTATATTCGCAACTGGCTTTATGGCGTATGCTCAACACCTTGAACTTCGTAGCGTTGAATTGAATCAGGTTCTCAGTCGAATATTCGTAGACGCTGTTAAGATCATCCTGAAGTGCTGCATTGTCGCTGCTTGTTCTAATGGCTCGCCATGTCTTGAGATCATCAGCAAAATTGAGAAGTTGGAGGTGACCACCGTCGCGAGATCGTTTATGTAAATCAGGAATAATCGTGGACCAAGTACTGAGTTCTGTGGCACTCCGCGCTTAACATCCATGGGTTAGAGATAACACCGCGTACTCTTACATGCAGATGTCGTTGAAGCAAGAAGTTAGCTATCCAACCGAGGATTGGGTCAACAATTCCACAACACTGCAGCTTGTGAGGGAGGATACGGTGGTTCAGACGGTCGAAAGCCTTTGAGAAGTCCAGATATATTGCGTCAGCTCCTACGCCGCTGTCAACGGTCTCAGTCCAACTGAATCTAGCAAGCAGCAAGTTTGAAGTGCAAGATCGGTTCTTGCAAAATCCATGTTGTACTTGTGCTATGATATTGCGTTCTTCCAAGTAGTTCATGGGCGCTTCGGCAACAATTGCCTTCATGATTTTGGAGAGCACCGGACGTAGTGTTATCCGGCGATAGCTGGCCGAATCTGTACGACTTCCTCCCTTATGGATGGAAGCGACGATGCCCTGCTTCCACATTGTTGGCATCTGCATCTCATCGAGGCATCGTTAGAAGAACTTGTAGTGTGGGTCCGCCAAGTTTATTGCAGCCAATTTCAACGCTTTTGGACGATTATTATCAACGCCGGGAGAGGTATGACCGCGCATGGCAATTATCCTTCTCACAACATCCTCAGTCGTAAACGTGATGTGGCTAACTACTGGTGGTGGTACAACTTGCATGAACAGTGTATGCGGCGATGTCATGCTCTGGAAGTTCAGAGCAAATTGTTGTCATAAGGCGTTGGCCGCCTCGGTTGCGGTTTGTGCGAGTCCACATAAGGTGTGTAAGGTAGGAATTTCTCGCTGCACTTTGCGGAACTTGTTTGCGTGTCTCTACAGGGGCATGGGGTTAGAAATGAATTTCTCAGCTACATTCTGTTGGTGCTGTATTTTACCTTCGTGTACCAGATTTACGCAGAGATTCCTTTGGATAGTGTAGGGTTCCCATGTTTCGGCACTCGCTGACTCCTTGTATCTTCGCCAGAGTAAATTCCTCGTGGCGATACACTTCCGCGTCCTGCTGCATATGAATGCTTTTACTGTCTACGCTCGCGAAGGCCTTTTTCCAGAAGCGCTAGTTAGTAACGTGTTGAATTAGTGGGCAGAATCAGACCAGGCGACATCAGGGGATCGTGCTGCTAGAAATGTCCGGTGTGTAGCATTTCTAAGTTTGATTCGAGCGCCGTAATCCGTAATGAGCTGACACTCCTCGGTGTTTTCTGAGGAATACTCTGCATAACAGATGTAATTGAACATAAGAGTTGCATGGTCAGTACGGCCTAAAGAACTCTCTATCGATACCGTTTCGATCATAAGCTCCTCGCTGGTGAACACGAGATTCAGGACACACGGTTTGTTTCCCGTCCTAAATCTTGTGGAAGATGTGATGTGATTGTAGAGTGGTAGTCCACTAATTACCTCTTGTACTTCCATTTTGAAATGTTCGTTGATACAGGCTGGGGTTTCTATAGCATGAATATTGAAGTCACCAACCAGGCTGTACGACTGTGAGAGAATGGTCTTCATTTTAGAGGCTAGACGGTTGTCTTTTTCCAAAGTAGCCGACGGAGGGCGATACACCACACTCAACAGACATGCCTCCCCACGGCTTAGGTGAAAACGGCACCAAAGCGCATCGACAATCTGAACCTCTAGGTCATCGATGAGATCAATATGTAGTTCGCTAAGATAATAAAGTAGTACTCCACCTCCTCTACTTGGTCGATCATTGCGTAGAATAGACATCCCAGGTAGTGCGATTTCTGCATCCGTGATCGCTTCACTCAACCAGGTCTCGGTTATCATTACGAGGTCCCTTGACATCGAGGCCTGACGCAGGCGAAGCTCCGTCAGTTTGCTTAAAAGTCCTTGTGCGTTGGTATAAAAATAGGAGAGTGATTCATATGTTAGAAGGTAGTTTGTGGATGTAGACAATAGGTTTGAGACTTGGCCGACCCTCTTGAGGTCGGCTGCTACTAGTATTTTTGTATAGTCTTAGGCTCGCGAGAATGACTTAGAATAACTCTCTGCATTATGAGATCGGGTTTATGATGATCGTGATAGTCACTCGCCTCCTGTAGTGTCTCGCCGGATGCCTTGACAGTAGTCAGCTAAGTTTATGTGGTGGACTCTGCAACAACGGTTGTTCCCCCTGAGTTGTTCTCTCCATTGAGTAATCAGTAGCCTCTGGTCGTAAACCTGCTGATTTTAGCCGAATTTCTGTTGGTAGCATGTTCCTGAACTTACCCCAGTTCTCTAGAACTGTCTGTATAGTTAGCACAGACGGTGCGACGAACTTCAGCAACCTAGAACCACACATTTTGTAATTTGGTGACAAGGGAATCCTGATCAGAGAGGTAGCAATGACATTTTCTTAAGACAGCGCCTCACGAATGTATCGTCATTGCTCCAGGTCATGTGCCTGAGCTTCTTCAGGAGATGAAGCTTGAGACTCGGGGACGTTATGAATAATGTCGGTCTTTAGCTAGTGTTTTCTACTTCCCTGTTGATTGTTCATATCCTCTGAACGTTCTTTCCACGGAATATCCGGTAAGATACGTACTTCGTTCGATGCACTGTGGTGTCGATTTCTAGCGAGAAGAAGGGGTTCCGTTTGGTCCGCGGAATATAGTGTTACTCGAAGTAGTCGAGGCTCACCATAGTGTAAGGAGCCTGGATGTCGTGCAATGCGGCTCAGCGTAGTGGGTTCAGCGCGCATGCTGATAGCATTACAGATGTAATCCCACTGACTACGATCGTCTATCAGTTTACCCCTTATTGTGTTGGATTTGGATTCAGGAACGTTAGTGCACACAAGACTTAAGGCACCATGATTCCGACTTGTGGTTCTCGATTTAAGAGCACTAGGGTCTTTTGACTTTTGTGGAGTTGTGGACCCCACTGGGGATAACGATCCATGTTGAGGAACAGTCTTGACCTCTCCGGTAAGTGGAGTCACAGGTGTCCTTGACGGCGTTTTCCTAGAAGCAACCGCTGCGTAAGATGTGTAGTTATTCTTTACAGTAGACTTGCTGGAGTTTTGTGTTTCGAGTATATCAACTTAATTACTAGGTGTCACGCCCTTTTAGAATGTAGAAGCGAGTGGGTTGTAAACGACTTGTTCACTTAGTGGAGTCATGTGGCTAGGGGACGTTGGAGACTGAGACGCGGTGGTGAGCTTGGGACGCCTGGCCCTCTTCTTTGGCCTAAATGTGGAGTTTGTAGGGGTCCATTCAGTTTCAAGTTTAGCACTGTTTTCTTTCTCAGATGCTTTGCTGGCGTTCATGAGTTGCTCAAATGTTTCCGCCAACTTTTCACACTTTTCATTAGGAAGATTACACAACTAACAACAGGGATGGATTTGAACACCTGACAGAACCAAAATGCTTCGGTTTTGCTGCTGTATTGTCTAGTTTCGAGTGCACTCATCCCTAAACAATTCGAATGGTACGCTTTTTGACAGTTAAAGCAAACTGGACCAGACTTAACGGTTTTACACCTAGGTCACAATTGACTTCGAATGGGCGATGTCCATTTGAAGCATGCACTTTTTCATTGTGACTTGCACCAATTCCAAAAGGGAGTAGATAGCAAAGGAGAGTTCAGAATCTATGTTGTAGATCTCTCACTTACCACTAGCTTGGAATGGAATAATTCTACTGACGTATGTAGTCACGGTCAGTAATGAGGCAGCGAAGTAGGAATGACCGCAGATGGTGGTGATATGGTGTAAAGATTCCCCACTAACAAGATGGAATGGAGTAACTGGATGTGTACACTACAACAGGGGTAGCAAGAGAACAGAGAGACGGACGCACTGTGTATGACTTCGTTACAATTTTCGTTGCGTTGCGATCGGTGTTGGTTTGAGATCAGAGGGTTCAGACTTGTCGCGTCCAGATGAGTCACACGTTCCTTAGGGTAGATAGGCGACGTGCGTGCTATCGATCTAGCAGGTAAGTGGATAGGCAGCGATGCAGCGTAGGATTGAGGCAAAGCAAGATGACTTGGAAAATACTGTCTAATGACGACAGTGGCTGTTCCAAGGGCGGACCAGTTGACAACTATCGCTTTGTACAGCGAATAAAAGGAGTGGTAGTAAGATGTTCGGGTGACTCTCATAAAGATCTTTAAAATAAGACCACAAGAGTTCTTGTGCGACGAGAGGCAAAATAAATTCTCCGATAAAATTCAAGCACGGTTGACTTCGAAATTGCAAAAGCACAGTTTGTTGGTGATCCGCAAATGACAGATCCAAAAGATGAACGGTGGTAGGAGGAGCTCGCGGAGCCAAATCGAATGATAGTACGTAGGTCTCTGTAAGAATATATCCCAAGATTTAAGGGCGATTAAGGCAGGAGGACACCTTTTTGCGACCGCTCGGTAGAGTTCCAATACAGTTAATACGTTCAGTTAATATGTTCAATGAGATCATCTGCAATCATTTGTCGTAACTCTGACGAAACAGCCTCTCTTCTGGCCAAAGGGATTGGAGGTGGCGGTGAACGGAGGAGAGAGGGCGCCCTATTGTTTGTTCAGACAGTTTCGGCTACTGTATCTGTAGGTCTGATAGGTTAACCGCCATGGTACGCATACGAAATAAGGCCGGCGTGACTCTCAGTGCATCCATAGCGTTGCGCCCGAATAGGTGATGATTGTTTCCGCGGGTGACGCACACAGCAGCTGATGGTTTAACGGCCCCAAATTGCAAAACAATCACCACAAATCCTAGTATTTCTGCCGGGGCGTTTGTAGAACTGTCAAATTGATAGACTGAAGGATGTATAGATATGTCATGTAGGTGACTGTCATAAAAACTACTTGCTACCCTACTAATAAGAGAGGCTGCATCAAGCTCAATGTCAAAATGCGTTGTTCTTTCGCGCGCAATAAATGTAAAAGTAGGAATGTCAAGCCTATGGATTTTAGGCTCTGGACAAGGAGGACGATATTGAGAAACAGTACCTAAGTTATCAATGAAAAATACATTCTCAGATGAGTGTAACTGCCGACCAGTAACGAAATCTGTAGGATGCAACTGAGAAACGCCTACTGGAAAACAAAAGCGGGCAAAATGTCCACGCGTACCGCACATTTTGCAAATCATTTCTAAGGCAGGGCACTAAGCACAAATGGCTTTATGCTGTAGGCTGTCGCAGCGGAAGCATTTCTGCTAGGATTGGTATACGGTTGGTGAGCAATGGATCTTGGCAACCTCTTGTATATCTGGGTAAGTAGCAAAAAATCGCAACTGTTCGGCCATACATGTTTCGAGCCGTGCTAATTCCACAGCGTTATACCAAGTCAATTTAGTAGGGTCTTCAGAAAGTACGCATTTCCGAATTCGGCTACTTTTGATTCCGCCATTCAACTATTGCACTAGCATGACACCCTCGATTCTATTTTTCGGTATGGTTGCATACTCGCAGGGTCGTACACCGCGAATGAGGCGATCAACAAAACTGCCTCGTTTCCGATGGTTCCTGTGTAGTCGGCCAAATTTGAGGCGTGCCAAAGAGAGGTTTGTACGCTAACCTCAAGACTTATTCAGGAAAGCTAGCGCTTTCGTAAAAAAGTCTTGAGACTGGAGCTCCAAAGCATCAAATTGACGTTGATCCTCATCCGAGTGGGTGTCTGAGAAGTTTCTGTTTCTGGCCTTCTCTGTAATTAGCAGCCGCAGGCAGTAGGTCAAGACAGTTTGTGTTGTTCTCCACTGGGCCCATACATTTCGGTAGGAAGTAAGGTCAGATCAGACCAGTAAACTGTAGGAGGATGTAATTCCATGGCGCAGGTTAGTAAGCCGCGACGCCAGTGTCGTGAAAGAAACGTTATGTGCACGAACCGAAGCGGGAAGGTCCGCTCCGACAAACACACTATTGTAATCAGAAACGTATCGAACAACGTGAGTACACTAGGAAGCACATATAAGAATGAACCAATAAGGAAGCAGCTAAATATGCAATTATGTGTGCGTACCTGGGGTTACCTGAGCCGTCCATCTACATATTTTCTCAGTTTATTGCATCCATCACGCTTTTAAACTCAGCCTTAAGGAAATAGGTTTCGTCCACATATCTTTCAGAACCGTCATTAAGGCAACCAATTATCATCGACCTGTCGCGAACTCAATAAAGCGCGACCCTCGTTCTGAGCCATTCAAATTAATCAATAGCACATCAAACGAGCTTAAGACATCCAAACGTTGCTCGTGGACCTAGGAGCCATAGTGGTCAGGGCGTCAACGTTTGAACACTATACCTCGAGGTCCACCCCAGCTCAGGGTATCTCCATCTGATGAGTCTAAAGGAAGACGAAACCGGTCATGGGGTCTCAGGGTTGGGAGGAGCAACACCGAATCACCAAGCTTAAGACATGAGTAAACAGAGAAGGCGTGGTTGTGGCGCAGATGGCGTGGGATTTGTTGGGTGCGTATTCGCGCTCGACACCCGTATTCATGCGACAATGGCTGCACTGAAGCTTCACGCATGCTAGGGGGTATACTCGCAAAACTCACGAGGTGCCATATGGGCCCAACAGTCACGAGGGATCATGGTGGTTGGCACGTAACCTTTTAGGCATTTCTATTTCTACGTGAAATATGATTGTGCGGCGTGTCCACCCACTTCATCGATGAGTTGTCTATATACTGTGAGGCACCCACGTGAATGGGTGCGAATAAATTGGCCCTTGGGAATAAGGACAGGTAGTCGCTCACACATACGTTGTCCGCTGGCATGGAATTTGGGCTAGTGACACCAGGGGGCGTGGAGAGTGTGTGGACAGCGGTGTGTTTCGGGGTGCCGCATGCTCACTGAACACAGTGTTGTAAGGTCGGCGTTCGATGGATGTCGCGATTCGAATCAGGATGAGTGCGCGCACAATGCACATTGGCATCCTCACCGAGGTTTCACTGGCCTATTGCCTATGTTATGCCGTTGTTCGACTGAGCTTGCTCCTGGGGAATATTTCATATGGTAGCGTCATGCTTCCCACTGCGGTTGCCAAAACATGGAAGTGCCTGAGTGGTTCCTTCAACCGTTCTCACAAATGAGTTGTATTGTTGCGAAACAGACCGAATGTGGTGTTGTTCCAGGGGCGACACACACAAACTATTCTGCCAGTTTCAAGGAATGATCTCAGTTAGGTTTTATTGCTAACCTGCAGTAAATAGCGGCGCACATGATTTGGTTAACTCAGAACGAAGTAATCATTAGCAGATGGTCAGCTAATCAGCAATACCACCTGTTTTCGCCACATCCGTCAAACGCGGAACTTTCAGTGGGTATGCCGGACCCAGAGACGATCCGCAGTCCACACCTTCTTACCGCTCCTCTGGTGCCACTAGTCCTAATTCCATGCCAGCCGATTCTCCCTATAGTTTCGAAACGCAGACCCTACATTTCGCCATTGTTGAACTTGACTTACGGTACTAGTTTGGAATGCCGAGTTGTTCTAAGCAAACGGAAATGGCTGTGCAAGCTGTGAACCACCATGAAGAACAAGCAATTCAAACAAGGCAACCAAAACTGAAGCACGTAGTCACTGATCTGGAGCAGTCTCGACGTCGGGTATCCAAGTGCGCCATTGGAACGCGTAATTTGCCATAAGCAATGAGGCGGAAACACGAGTATTGCTGATTAGCTGACCATCTGCTAATGATTACTTTGTTCTGAGTTAACCAAATCATGTGCGCCGCTATTTACTGCAGGTTAGCAATAAAACCTAACTGAGATCATTCCTTGAAACTGGCAGAATAGTTTGTGTGTGTCGCCCCTGGAACAACACCACATTCGGTCTGTTTCGCAACAATACAAATCATTTGTGAGAACGGTTGAAGGAACCACTCAGGCACTTACATGTCTTGGCAACCGCAGTGGGAACCATGACGCAACGATATGAAATATTCCCCAGGAGCAAGCTCAGTCGAACAACGGCATAACACAGGTACTAGGGGAGTGAAACCTTGGTGAGGATGCCTATGTGTATTGCGTGCGCACTCATTCTGATTCGAATGGTAACATCCATCGAACGCCGATCTTCAAAACTGTGTTCAGTGAGCATGCGGCACCCCGAAACACATCGCAGTCAACACCCTCTCCACCCCCCCCTGGTGTCACTAGCCCAACTTCCATGCCAGCGGACAACGTATGTGTGAGCGACTACCTGTCCTTATTCCCAAGGGCCAATTCATTCGCACTCATTCACGTGGGTGCCTCACAGTATATAGACAACTCATCGATGAAATGGGTGGACACGCCGCACAATCATATTTCACGTAGAAATAGAAATGCCTAAAAGGTTACGTGCCAACCACCATGATCCCTCGTGACTGTTGGGCCCATATGGCACCTTGTGAGTTTTGCGAGTATACCCCCTAGCATGTGTGAAGCTTCATGCCCCATGCTGAGAGTGATGTTGCATTCATGATGCTACTCCATCACAGTTGGGCTAAACCAACAGACTCCTAAACTAGGTCTTTTTATGCTACATAAATTTCATTCCACATTATTTGTTTTGTTTTGCCTACCCGAATAATATTTTATTAACTTGCACATTTTGTTTACGCTAACTGTTGTTATCTCAGTTTAATTTATTGCGTTTTGTATCATTGTTGAGGGACTTTTGGTCAATTTGTGCTTATTGCAGATGCTTCGCTAACCAGCTTACTTCATATTCAAATTTAGCATAGAGTTATGTCGGCAGAGCGCCTGCTTTAACAGATTTGTTCTATTTTATAATGTCGATTCAAGTGATTGGCTGTTTTTTGAAATCACAGGTGAGGGTGCGCTTGATGTTCATGTTGACAAGGTGCCTACCTGCCTATTATCCCCTACCACGTCCAGGGTGGCTGCAGGAGACTGTTGGTCTTTGCTGAAAAGAACGGGGTTTACGGTCCTTGTGGCCGTGCTAGGCTCCAAGGTTGGTTCCTTGCATTCAGTGTTGAGCGGACTGCGGTCCAGGCACCGCCTTGTGTGCGCTTGATTCCTAACTACAGCGTGCTTGTGTTTGCCTGTGAAAGAATGTGGGCCGGCGCAGTTGATGAGACGTGGCTCCCATCCACATGCCTCCCGGTCTTATTCCTTCGGATTTACACTGGATATGGGGTGTGTGGATGGAGCTGTGTGTGGTGCAGCGCAAGCCACCCATGGTCCCCCTGTAGACGCAGGAATCCTGTGGCTGACCACAGTAACAGACAAATCCGAAACCGGATGCCTCCAGCCATGTCTGTAACTTCCGTGTAGCCAATCATGCCTGAATACGAATGTCGAGCGAATAGGCACCCAACAAATTACACGCGATCTGCGTCACACCCAAGCCTTCTCTGGTGACTCATGTCTTAAACTCCTCTGATATGCCATTGGTTGATTTGGGATTGGTCACTCAAGGAGGGGTGCACTTTGTTGCGTTCGCGACAGGTGGATGATAATTGGTTGCCTTAAGGACGATTCCGAAAAATATGTGGACGAAACCTATTTCCTTAAGGCTGAGCTTGAAAGCGTTATGGATGCAAGTAACTGAGAAAAGTTGAAGACCCGCGGTCAGTCAGGTTGGACGAATGCACAACTGTATCGTTATCCAATACTGGTTTTGTTGTTTTGCTTTCGGTGGAAATGCGTTCGTTCAAGGTTTCCATGCTCTTTACGGCTTACAGGATCCATAAGTTTGAGGTCATTATTCGTGTCCGCTTCTTTGCCGACTTCCGCATCCATATATCAGCAAGGAGTACCGATAATGGAAGTTTCAACGGTATGCCATTCATTTGTCCATGCATTTGTCTATACAAGTTGAAGTAGATCGCAAGGCAGTTTGTCATGTATCCGTCTTAGACTGCCGGTCGTCAGCGTTTTTATTGTTTTCTCGCATCCATCCGGTCGTTTGTGGGTTACTTTCCTCGCCATCTGTAAATTGGCAGAAGCAAAGAGTGTGGCCAAGTCGAAGGAAACATGACTACGGGCTGATCTACTGTCATGCGTCGGAGCTTCTCCAGACATTGCTGGAGAATATTTATAGGGTACTGTGATCGACTGGATAGCCGCTTGAGACGTCTTCACAGTTCGTTCACCAAGTTGTGCTCATGTCAAATCGTGGTAAGCTTTATACAGCCATGTGGGGGCATTTTCAGCAATTTAAACTGGCACTAGCTGGGTGTAGCCAGGAGTGACAAGGTTTGTCGAAGTAGTACACAATCATTAGGTACATCTGGAGGCTCGTAGAATTTTACTGTGGTCAACTCGCGGGACGTAACCTTGTGATTTTGTTCCGTCTCTCGAGTGACCAACGTTTTCTTCATTGTTCGTCAATTGCATCATTGGCTCGATGTTCATACGACGATACTTTATTGTGTCGCTCAGAGCCTAAATTCACTTTTTTAAAATGATGAATGATTAGTTCGCTTTTAGGGCATTTATTGCGTCCCACTTACTGAGATGGGATATTGTTCTGTTTGTTACGTGTTATGTACGGAACATTGTTTCTCAATTCTTTTTGTACAGTCTCATAAAGCTCATTATATTAGATTGCTCTTTTGAATCCTGCCAGCGACTCTGTAGTCGTTGCATCCTTTAGATCGTTGTCGAGTGCATTCATAAAGACCTTTTTCGCTATCAGAAGTGGTCTAGTGGTCGACTTTGGCCCAGTCGGTCGTGGGCGTTTTAGCGCTTGAAATAGGCCAATTCACCATCTTAGTGTGAAATGTCTCTTTCTTTCTTCTCTTATCTTCACCATTCCGTGTTTCATTGCCGAGCTTAGCTTTTCTGTCGCTTGTGTTTCCACAACTCTCAGACAATTGGTCCTCTGTTTGTTGATGACCAGCGCACAGATTCTACTACAGTTGTAGACATCCGTACTTATCATCTGCACCATGCATTTTCCGGTGTCGAGCAATACCTAATTCTCATGAATTGTTAATCGGCAGTTTGTAGCTTACACTCAGAGGGATATTATCGTTTCGTATTTTTTGGTTTTGATGCAATATTCACAGCGCAATTATCAAATCCAACGAACATTTGAAAACCCTACCCATACTACAAGTGCTCCCGCACTAAAAGACCTGTTGAGAGATTGCCCAGAGGGAATAACCCGGTTTACTTTTGTGTTCATAGTTCAGATAGAGATTTTTCTTAGTCCCGTCCGAAGCTACCTGGCCAAGTGCTAACTGATGTCAACCAGTAAGAACACTCGGATTACGTTTATAGAATTTCCATAGGTTAAGCGAGTTCGCCGAAGTAGTCGGATTACCCATACAATCTGGACAGTTTGAACTGCAAATGTCTATGTGCCACCCAAAGGTCATGGTCGCTGCTTCCTGATTCAGTGAGTTGAACAACCTGGAACTTCAAATCCAACTTTGAATTCCTTACCGCTGACCAAGCTTTGCTCACGACTCTTAGAGCCACAGCGATCAAGGCGTCAGCAATTAACCACTAGGTCCCGAGTTCCACCCCAGCGCAGGCTATCTCCATGGGTTATCATTGTTGAGAGAAGCAACACCGAACCACCTGCAACCTGGAACCCCCACGTGATGCAGCAAAGGTCACGTGTTGTTATAAGTGAAGTCAGCCCCATGTTGCCTCATGTATGAGGCAACTATTCAGTGCCGTTTAGATTTACGGCCTACTGAACCGAAAGACGGAATCAGTTTACAACAAAAGAAAGTGCTTCTGACCTTCACTTTACTATAGTCGCATTACTTGCAGTGATAGCACAAAAATGCCCAGAAGCACTGAAGTGAAGATTGGGACTTCAATGTTGTCTTTCATTTGTTCAGTAAGATAAAACTAAGTCGGAATTGGGTGGGCATCACTGACGCAGCACCTCGGTCGTTGCGCCGCCTATCCCAGGCGAGTGCTGTAGTGTTTTAACAAATATGAAAGCGGACACGCTGCAAAACACTCAACACTAGTCGATGTTGACATGCGCTTCCACTTACCACACACGAGTGAATTGTAATTTTGACTCTTCCACCAACCGATCGATAGAGCGGTTCGTATTTCCTTTGAAAAATATGGAGGGCAAACGCTCCCTTTCCGCCTTTCCATGTAGAGCTTGAAAACACATTCTGCAGAACACAATTGGAAAGTCCCAGTCGAACTTATGTCCAGTACCCGCTGAAAAAATAAAGCATAAAGCAATACATTGCTTAGTGAGGAGACCAAGTTTTCCTGCGCCATGGGAGAAAGAGACCAGATGGAACAAATTGAGAGACGTATAACTAAGACCTTGCAGGTGTTTCAGAATAAGGTTTACATTTCATTTACCATTTATGAAAGCCTGAAACCAAACGGCACAAACATCCCGACGCTTTATGGGTTATCGAAGATTCATAAGGCTGGCATTCGCTTTCACCCCATTTTGTCCATGGTTAACTCTCCCTAACATGTGCTCACACAGTGGCTTGTTGCAACACTTGAGCCGTCTAGACAGCAGATAACACATTACAGCTTTCGGGATAGTCTGTAATTCATTTAAAACATCAAACATTGCAACAGCAAAGACAAAGTAATGTCCTCACTCGAGGTGGTCTCGCTTTTCATCAACGTTACGCTGCTGGAGATGGTCGATTATATATGTGACTAGATAACAAATTTACAAATGGAGATGTGTGTCCCGGTGCGTGAGTTGAAGAGCCGCCTTTTGCGGTTTGCCCGAAACATACCGTTCTTATTTAATGGTAAGTACTAAGGGCAGAAGGATAGTGTTGCCATGGGATCACCACTCGGTCCATTGTTGTCTGGTATTTGCATTTTAAAATTAGTGAATACCAAGCTTAAAATGGATACAGAAATCTTTGAATGCTATCTCCGCTACATGAACGATCTTTTTGTTGTAGCTGATAAGAGCCCCAACATGGGCAAAGTTCTCATCCAATTTAAGCAGGCCCACGCAGCGATGCGGTTTACGTGTGAGAAGTAAACAAGTAATCGGTTACCATTTCTTGACGTGCTGCTAGTCCGAAGAACGGAAGGCTCCATTCAACGCTAAGTTTACCGAAACTATAGTGGAGTGGACAACATAATATGTTCTAAAGCTTTATTCTAATAAGATATAAGCTAAACTTGATACGCTGTCTTGCATCAACAGCATGTAAGATCTGTACTGAAGACACGCTGAATGATGACCTTATATTCATTCAGAATACACTGCATGAAAATAGATACCCTGAGTGATTCATCTCTAAGAACATGCAGGAGAAACCCAGCGCGCTACCGGTTTTAAAAGTCAACGAGAAACTGCTATTCAGAAGACTGTCATTCAAAGGGGACACGGTTGCTGAAGGTTTAGTTATTAGCCTGTTGTCTACATTTAGATCCACTTCCCAAGCCGCGACCCTGAAATGCACTTTCTCCTCAGAACCGCTAATTGGTACGCAGATCAAGGACACGCTGCCGACGCTGACCGCTTCAATGGTTATTTATCAATTCGAGTGCGCCTGTAGCGCAAAGTACGTCGGTCGAAGAGCGCCGCACCCGTCAAAGCGCGTCGTTGGGCATCACCCGCGTTGTTTACGTTAAGGTTGCACAGGGGCTATTAACAGCGCCATTTTGGCTCACTTTGTTGACACTGGCCATCAGATAGAAGTGAACCATGTCTTTTGGGTCATCTACAGGATTCCCCCCGTTGCAATCGAGAAGCTTACTCCTCCGTATGCTTACAACAGCCGAAGCAATCGGTATTCGGTTTCTTCAAACTCCGTTACGTTTTCAAGAGAACTTACTCCAGTCACTGCAGCTGTCTTGGCAGAAAAAGTGGAAGACGCGGAAGCACAATCGTTCCCTAGGCAAAATTGCCTGTCGCTTCACGAACCCAGAGGGCACGTGATATTTTCATTTAAATTAATCCGATCAGTTTGTACCCTCAATGCTGTATTCCTTATGTGATTGTATACGTTTGATGAATGACAGCAAAAAATGGTTTACTCTGGCCCCATGTTCCTGATACTGAAATGGGGGATTTTTAGGCTGTTGTACTAAACATTTTCGGTGGGAGTGAAAAGGTTAGGCAAACATTTGTTTCGTTCGGTTAGATACTATTAAAAATTAACCCGGGAGGCGCGAGATCATAGATGTCTACATATTTTTCACAATGTCGTGTAGCCCACTAGATGGGTTGCACTATCCGAGTAAAAGCAGCCATGATCTAAAGAAGTGGGCCATGCTGTTATGTGAGATACAAATTATATGTGAAAATAACTTCGTATTCTGCCTAAGTCGGAAGCTGGAGGTCTGTGGAAGGTGTAGCTAAGATAATGTATTAATCGATGGTAAAATCATTACCATTTTGATTTCAGTTGATAGATGAACGAAATTTTGTTCATCATTTTCAAGCCCCTTGGCGGAGGTGTACCATATGGGCAGTGTCCCTAGGTTGCGAATCACAGAATGCCTTATTATTCTCTCTTTTGCTTCGCAGGCGACATGAATACGCAGTCACGGACAATCAACGATAGTATCAGAACCTTGGAAGTTCTGGGTTAGTCACCCGGTTCCTCTTCAAATCCCACAAGAGCTTGTACGGCGCTGCTTCATAGCCAAGGTGACCGGCTATAACGTCACTGACCAATCACTTTTATAACCAGAGCTGAGTAGGTAACGGAAGGCGGACGGACAACATTGTTGACAACCGGTTTCTGTGTGGACTGCCAGCAAACACTGAGAAGGCGTGTGCGTCACATGACTATCAATGGCCCTGCACTTCGCGGTTGGTCAAAGATTCCTGACACCTTTTCTGACCTCTCTGCAGCGGTATTTGGGCAGTTTGGGTGCCCTGAATAGTTTACCGCTAGTCAAAAGTCGTGCTACTGGTTACCAACGGTTCGCGATATACGTTAATTGCCCCGCTACCTTGCAGGGCAGGTCTTTATGGCTCAGAACTCTGGATGGGGTCCCTTTAGTCGACCCCCTTCCTCAGTGTGGGCAACCGGGAAGCTGCCTGCCCACTCAACACGTAACAAGAACGTGAACCGAATTAACTGCCATCGTTTTCTTCGGCCGAGGTGCTGACGGTCTGCTCAGGTATATCCTGTTCACCGCACCCCCTGCTACCTTATGTCCCATGGTTGTTGAATTCATCCATTCTTGATTATGGCCCTATGATTTCGGGTATTCGATAACGCTCTGCCTTGATGGACAGTTGCCTGGCTGAGACCCGCTTGCAGGACTTCGGCACAAGTCTACGATTGACATCACCATCTACGTTCTCTCACGGTATGTTCACACTTCGCTTATCCGGAAACGCAACTGTTGAAGCCGCGGGCTTGACCGGTGTCGGAATTGCGTTAAGCGCGCGCGCTGAATATGCTCTACTTGATTGGATCCCAGTTAATAGCCGACTCTGTAGGATTCGACTAGTAAACTCTGCACGACTGTCCAGTCGCCAGGTTACCAAACGCTGCTTTTTGTCGTAGCGGCGTATGCTCCCACAGCTTGCAGTCCGGACTCAACTAAATATGAGTTCTACTATCAAATCTCCGACCTCCGTAACAAACGCCGCACGGAGATCATGGCGCTCGCTTGGGATTAAAACACACGGATTGTTGGACTCGGTGTTGATAAGCGCAACCTCTGTGGTCTGCATGGCTATGGTAATCGCAGGACGCATAACGGAGGACGTCTTTTACAGCTCAGTGCTGATCACTGTATTTTTCTTTCGCGCACAAACTTTCTGCGTTCCTGGCGCCGGCTCGTCACCTGGTGCTCTCCTTCACCTGGGCATCCGTGGACGCAGTTTGACCACAGCACCATCAGTTACCGTTGGCAAGGTTGTAGAACGGACTGCAAATCATTTTGGAGTACTTATCTCACCTCTGATCGCGCACTTGTGTGCGCTACAAGTACATTCCGCTTTGGTGGCCCCAAACAGCGTCGTCGGCAACGGCTCAAGGTAGCCAAACTTCTTGCTCCAAATATTCTCAGTGCCTTATAAAACTTCATATCTGAAGAGCCCTCCAATCCTAGATGTTAAAACGCATTGGACATATCCGGAATGCCATATACAAGTACGCCAGCATAATGTGCGGTTTCGCTAAGCGCACCATCAACCGGTGGATTTCCGCTCGATCGTTACAACTAATGGAAGACCGCCGGACAATTGCTGCTAGTGCAATGAGTATAGCTCATTACGCAGGGCTACCAACGCAGAGCTCCAATAGCTCTTAAGGAAAGATGGCGAAGCCCGGTGAACGAGTTTGTTTAAGTCAAGTCAGGTCAAAATAAGCTTTGGGAACCAAAATGGGTTCATTTTCAGCATTAACACCACCACTGCGGACACCAGGAGGATAATATTAAAATACATGCTTGAGGAGAAAGCGGGAAATGTGCACAACTGTTACTCCAACAACGGCTCACGTATCTTGTTAGTGCTTTTCGTTGGGTCAACCAGCAAACGTGAGATATTGCAAAACAGTGTTACGGTACGATGTTGTACGGGAGAATAAGATTCTGAATTTCGAATGAGTAGAAGAGAAAGAGAGCGTTTTGGAAAGATTATTGTGAAGTAGATGGAATCGATCAGTTGATAACTTGGAAGAAAAATCAATGCAGGCAGCAAGATTTCCAGAAATGGTCAAATCAAATACAGAAACTCTCGACAAGCCGATACCTCCATTAATACGAAATATAGATAGTACCAATAAGATGTAGTCTTTCGGAAGTAGTCCATGGAATATGACAGGAGAGTAGTATAATTAATGAGGAATAATGCAAGAGGTCAACAACCTGAATATTAAAGTACGAGGTACTGAAAGCAGCTTAAGTCTGAGGGCATAAAAAGAATGCTTTCTGAGTTTTTGAAAAGTTTTACAGATATGCGTAGACCACGAAAGGTTCTGGAACAAAATAACTTCCAAGATATTTGACTGTGGAAGAACTGGGTATTGGATTTTCATTCACCGTAAGGGTGGGGAGATAACTATGAGAGACTGTAACTTATCGCCAAAATATAAAACATCACATTATTGCGTTTATAAGCATTACGCGTAAGAGATCAGGATGCAGATCATTCCACCATCTTTCCCTCTCTGCGTTGAAGTGATTAGAAATGCTGGATAGTGGGAGCCATACATCCCAGCAAAACATTGTCAACAGCAGCAAGCCCACTGGCAGGACCTTTAGCTCAGTTTCTCCAGCGCTGCTTACACCAGAACCAAGTTCCCGCCATGTGGAAGCTTGAAATAATAACCCCGATTCACAAAGGCGGAAGCAGATCTGATCCTTCCAACTACCGCCCAGTAACCCTTCTTCCTATACTCTCCAAGGTTATGGGATCTATAGTTGCCGATGCACTGGTGTGCCATCTGGAAAAGTGCACCCTCATCACTCCTGAGCAGCACTGTTTCTGTCGGCAGAGGTCATGTACAACTAATTTACTAATCGCACGCAGTAGTTGGACCGAGGCAGCTGACGCTGGAGAAGGTGTTGATGTGATCTACCTGGATTTTTCCAAGGCTTTCGATCGTCTAGACCATCGGATACTACTATCCAAGCTGCAGCATTACGGGATCGGAGACCCTCTATTAAGCTGGATCGCCAACTTTCTACTTCAACGGCAATTAGTGGTCAGAGTTCAGAGCTCTTTATCAAACCCCATACAAGTTGAGCGTGGTGTGTCGCAAGGCTCGGTTCTAGGTCCACGTTTGTTTTTGGTGTTTATCAATGACCTTGCACAGGGAATCGCTTCAAACTTCCTAATGTTTGCCGACGATATCAAGATCTGGCGCATGATCCAGGTGAACGCCGATCAGCTATGCGCAGACCACGAAAGGTTCTGGAACAAAATAACTTCCAAGATATTTGACTGTGGAAGAACTGGGTATTGGATTTTCATTCACCGTAAGGGTGGGGAGATAACTATGAATGACCTAGATACAGTGTATCCATGGACGACTCAAGACGTATTGCATTTCAACGTCAGTACATGCAAAGTGCTTTCCATCCGACATCAGAGCAGCTACTCATACCGGCTCGGAACGAATGTACTACAAAATCAACTCTCGAACGTGACTTGGGTGTTCTGGTTCAAGATGACCTCGGTTGCTCCAAGCAATCCGAAAAGGCCTAGAAGACCGGGAACCTACACGTGGGGCTGTTGAGGCGGGCGTTTGGACAAATAAACAGCTCCATATTTCGACAAATGCTCAATGCGTATGTTCGCCCCCATGTTGAATACGCAATTCAAGCCTAGCATCCATGGCTGAAACACGACCTTAATGCACTGGAGCAGCCACAACGCCGGGCATCTAAGAACGTAATTGGAATGCGCAATCTTTCCTACCAGGAGAGGCTGAGACGACTAGGATTGTTCAGTGGAAGCTATCGCAAATTGCGAGGCTACCTTATTATGGCATACTTGATTCTGCGAGACCCACATCATGTGTGTCGCCCTTTACTGCAACTCAGCAGCAATCCAAACCTGAGGGGCCATTCATTAAAAGTAGCGGAACAATACGGTCGTCTGGAGTGCCTCAGAAATTTCTTTTCTATTCGTGTCTGTCACCCGTGGAATGCTCTCCCAGAATCGGTCGTCTCTGCACCGACACTAACAGTATTTAAAAGGCGGTTAGACGATGCACTTAGCCACTTATACTTTGTTATTTAACACTACGTCTCCATCCTACACCTGGAGTTTGTCATGGAATTATTTGTTGTTAACTGCGGTTGCTGTGAATCTAAGAGGGTCGCAGGACTACAGCGGAGCAAACCACAAGTCCTCATTTTCATATTTCAATTATTAACTATTTTACTATCCTTATCATCATTATTGTTATGTTGATATCCCCACCAACTATCCAACGGGACTTGTAAAGCAACGCTTCTTAACCCGCATAAATCCAGGGTTCAGTGTTCGTATTTTCACCCAATAAAAGTTGTTTGTATAGGGAGACGTTCAACATACAAGCAAAATAAAAAAGGCGATAGGATCACTGCCTACTGAACACCACAGTCGGCACGGAGGACAGCGGATTTCTTACCGTTCAAGCTAGTGAAATGAGTACGACCCGTAAAATAGTCACGTCGCAGATTACACACCCGAGTGCACTCCATCTCCAGATAGCAGGTTTAGCAACGGTGACTTATCCAGACTTCCAAAGACATTCGAATAATCCAGGAAGAGAAGACGTATGGATTCGCATTTGTGATTTGATGTAAGATATGCCTCCGCATCCAATATAGAGCGCTGGGGACTATATGGAAACTGGTAGATATCGTCATCAGAAGCGGCTGTACAAATCGGCGGAATTAAGAATTTTTCCAAAACTTTTGGAAGTACCGATGTACACGCAATCGGGCGATATTTTTGGGATCCATTTTGGGTATTTTGGTTGTACTGGCCCTTCTTCAAATATCCGGGATCACATCCATAGTGAGGCCATGTGAGAGAATCAGCACACTCTTTCAACGCTAATGGTGAGAGAGCATCCGGACCACGATCTTAGTTTGCCTTTTATCTTTTGA
>OX104070.1:26212318-26277303 GCA_944474145.2 Dicrocoelium dendriticum
ATCCTAAAATTCTCCATCAAGACCTGGTTGACCTCTGATTCAAGGGAGATTGCTGCAATTATAGATTCTTCCTGCTGATGCTGTTGTAGCTCCAATAACCGGGAAAGTGCGTCTGCTTGACCTATGTCCTTTGTAGCCGTGTACTTCACCGCAAAATCATAGGCGAGTAAGGCCGTGGCCCAACGCTGCAGTCTGTTCGCGGTATAAACGGGTATACCGGACTTTGATCCAAATATGGCTAGGAGTGGTTTATGGTCGGTAAGCAGGGTAAACCTCCTGCCATACAACATTTTGTGAAATTTCTTTATTGCAAAGACTATCGCTAATGCCTCTTTCTCTATCTGCCCGTAATTCTTTTCGGCTGGCGACAGTGATCGAGCTGCGTGTGCGATCGCTTTTTCCGATCCGTCAGCAAACTTATGAGAGATAACTGCACCCACGCCATACTTCGAAGCGTCTGCCGCCACCACGATTTCAAGTGTAGGGTCGTAATGTGTCAGCATAAGGTCAGAACACAGCATTCGCTTCACCTCCTCAAAGGACTTCTGACAATCTTCGGACCAGTGCCAACGTTTGTCCTTGGTGAGTAACTCATTGAGTGGTCCACGCACGCTGTGCATATGTGGCAGAAATTGACTGTAATGACTGACGAGTCCTAAGAAGGACCTCAGAGTAGGCACATCTTTGGGAGGTGGCATCTTTTTTATAGCATCAATGTTTGACGGATCTGGACGTCTACCGTTCTTGTCAATTATGAAGCCAAGAAAATTAATGGAGTCCATGAAAAACGTGCACTTTTCTGGGCGAAGTCTAAATCCGTACTCTTGTATGCGATCAAGTACTAAGTGCAGCTTTCTGAAAAGGTCATCTGGGTTAGTTCCGACGACAATGATATCGTCCAAATATGCGGCAGCACCATCTACATCTGTTAGCATAGTATCCATGATTTGCTGAAAAATTGCTGGCGCGGACTTAACTCCGAATGGAAGTCGATGATACTGATACAAACCTCGGTGCGTATTTATCGTCAGTAATTCTCTAGAAGCTTCATCAACTTCTATTTGTAAGTACGCATCCGATAGATCTAGCTTGGCAAAACACTGACCCCCATTTAGTTTCGAGAACAAATCATCTGGGACTGGCAGAGGATACTGATGCGTGTTTAACGCTTCATTCAGCCCAGTAGAAAAGTCGGCACATATTCGGATCTGGCCGTTCGGCTTCTTGACAACCACAATTGGAGCCGCCCAAGAAGAGTAGTTCACTGCATAGATAACCCCAAGTTTCTCCAAACGATCAAGTTCCTGGTCAACAATTGGGACTGCTGCGTAAGGTACTGGCCGCTTTGCACGGAAAACAGGAACAGCATCGGGTTTTAAGGACAATGAGGCTTGCAACTTTGTACACTTACCAAGTCCTTCACGGAAAACAGGTGCATATTTCTCTCGAATTTGTTCGATTGCCATTGCCTTGGGGACTTTTGGTTTGTGTAAGTGTACACTTGCACAGATTTGATTAATGGGAACATCTAAGAGGTTGAATCGCTCAATCCAGTCTAATCCAAGGAGGTTCAAATTCTTGTGTGTTGTGACGAAAATAGTTCCCCAAGCGGTGAAGTTGGCAAAGCGACACTCACATTCAATCTGACCGATCAAGTTTAGACTCGTACCTGATGCGCTCTTCGCTTTATGGTTAGTTGGTTTAATGTCAGGTGAACCGATAGCTTTCCATAAGTTTTCCGTAATGACTGTAATATCGGAAGCCGTATCAATCTGCAGACGCGCTACTCTTCCGTTGATGGTAATAGTGACGAACTTTCTTCTATCTTTAACATCGTCCGTATAGTTAGCGTTTACTCTTGTCGCGAACCTTCGGTAACCTGCTTTTCGAGTATCACATGACGATCTAAATGATGTTTTGAATCTGCAGTGGGTCTCCTTGTGCCCCCGTCTAAAGCACCTTTGACAAACATGTTTGCTGAAAGGACACCATCTCACAAAATGCCATCCTCCGCATTGCCAGCAAGGTGATGGGGGTTTGGATTGTGGATATCTGCTAGGTTGAGCGGTCGGTGGGTTGTTTCCTGAAATTTGCTGGACAGATATATCTGCGGAATGTGCTCTCGAATCTTCCACCATAGCCGTATCGTGCTTTAAATTCATGATTCTTTGGGCTTCAGCAATGGCGTTTTGTAATGTAACATCTGTGTCGCGTTCCAACATACCAAGTATTCTCGTTCGTATCTCGGCGTCTTTTGGGGACTGTAGACTGCATACTAGTATCAAACACTCGAACTGGTCTTCCGTGAGCGACTTCAGTTTGAATTTCTGGCATTCACGTTTGACTATCGCCGCGTGAGCAATAAGACTGTCATTGTCCTTTTTGCATAGCTTTAGACAATTGTATCGGTTATTGAAAAGAGACGACTGGTCTCCAAACAACGCTGTGAGTCGAGCAACTGTATCATCAAAGCTGAAATCATGCGCGTTGTTTGGCAAAATGTAGTTAATGTATCTGTCATGTTCAACCGTTCCGAGTTTTCGTAACAAAAGGCGAACTTTAGATGCATCATCGAGACCTGACAACTCTGCCCTGAAAACATCTTCATAGCGCCTGAACCACGCATCGAATATTAATCCTGAGTCAGGATCGAATATGAACTCATTAACACTACTGATCATCGCATCCGCCGAAGGCTTCCCATTGTTCTGAACGACCGTAGGCTGCACAGATAACATTTGGGTGAGGGTTTCAATCATACGCAGCTGTGCTGTTTCAAATTGCTGCTGTTGCTGCAACAAAATGATTTTCAGGTCTTCCGCTGAAATTGACATCTTGATCCACTACCTTCCGTCGCCAAAAATATATGTTATGGTTTTCGGCTGACCTACCGATGACCTGCTGCTAGCGTGCACTCTGATCAGCCCGACTTCCCAAAGCAGGAGACCGGCGTACGGCTGGCAAGTATATTTGCTTAACGTCCAACTAACGGTACATTCAATTTATGGCCAAATCAATAGCCCTCAGCGTAAAACGCTCTCATTGGCTGGTTCCGTCCCATTAACACCTTCCCCCGCAAAAGTTGACATAAGACTTCATTTTTGGATCCAACTGCATTCTTACGACAGGTCTCCGTAGTCGATCAGTACAGCGCCGGGTCTGGACCTTCGGTTCCTCTGAGACTTCTGTGCGGGATGCATCCGAATTGCTTTGGGATTAGATGGCATGTCGAAACTCTCTAGTAGAATATCTAACGGTAGTAACCGAGCGCTTGTGCCCGCAGGGATGCTAGTTGGTCGCAGCTGATTGGAATGCCTGGTCCAAATCAAATTACCCACATTAACCTCATATAGCACCTGTCCAATATTTCTCCGTATCGATCCTACCACCCATTGCGGTTTTCCCGCGCGATAGTCTCTTACTAAGACACGCTGTCCGGGGTAAAAGCGGCGTGCTTGAGTTCTGTGTCGCTCGTTGTAGTACTGCTCCATCCGAATGTTCCTTTCTTGCTCATTAGTACACCTCGGAGTTAGCAGGGAATTCACAGTACGGAGTTTTCTTCCCATTAGTGCTTCTGCCGGCGACAACTGGTTTGGTACTTGGGGATTTGAAGTTGATCTGTACACGAGCAAAAATGTATCAAGTATCTCCTGTGTGGTTCCTTCCCCCCGCATCTTTAGTAGCGATCGCTTAAACGTGTCGACGAAGCGCTCTGCTTGTCCATTTGACTGAGGGTGAAACGGTGGCGACCGTAGATGCGTGATACCATGCTGTGCGCAGTATTCGGCAAATTGGGAAGAAGTGAACTGAGAACCATTGTCAGTGACCAAGGTTTCTGGTATTCCGCGTTGACTGAAAAGTCTCCTCAAAATGTTAATTGTTGCACCACTTGTCGCACGCTCCATACAGAAGACCTCAGGCCATTTGCTATAGGAAGCAACAACTATTAGGTACTGCTGACCGTTAAGGGGACCAAAGAAATCAGCGTGCACGCGTTCCCACGGTTTTGTTGCCAACGGCCAGGAAGCTAAGTCAGCTTTTCTCGGTGCCTTACTAGCAAGCGCGCATCTGGGACATGACTTTACTAGTTGCTCGAGTTCCGAATCAATGTTTGGCCAGTAGACAAAACTCCGAGCAATGCTTTTCATTCTGTTAATTCCAGGATGTGCCCGATGAAATTGCTGAAGGACTCTTTGGCGAAGTTCTTTGGGTATGACAATTCTCTCGGCCAAAAGTAAACACCCATTTACGATCGAAAGTTCGTCCTTTCTCCGAGAGAGAATTTGTAGCTCTCCGGATAGAGTATCACTTGGCCACTGCGTAGTGTGAAATTTGATTACCTGGCGCAAGAGGGGATCTCGCACAGTTGCGTCACGTACCATGTCGAACGTCACGGGAAGCTTCCTAAAATTCTCCATCAAGACCTGGTTGACCTCTGATTCAAGGGAGATTGCTGCAACTATAGATTCTTCCTGCTGATGCTGTTGTAGCTCCAATAACCGGGAAAGTGCGTCTGCTTGACCTATGTCATTTGTAGCCGTGTACTTCACCGCAAAATCATAGGCGAGTAAGGCCGTGGCCCAACGCTGCAGTCTGTTCGCCGTATAAACGGGTATACCGGACTTTGATCCAAATATGGCTAGGAGTGGTTTATGGTCGGTAAGCAGGGTAAACCTCCTGCCATACAACATTTTGTGAAATTTCTTTATTGCAAAGACTATCGCTAATGCCTCTTTCTCTATCTGCCCGTAATTCTTTTCGGCTGGCGACAGTGATCGAGCTGCGTGTGCGATCGCTTTTTCCGATCCGTCAGCAAACTTATGAGAGATAACTGCACCCACGCCATACTTCGAAGCGTCTGCCGCCACCACGATTTCAAGTGTAGGGTCGTAATGTGTCAGCATAAGGTCAGAACACAGCATTCGCTTCACCTCCTCAAAGGACTTCTGACAATCTTCGGACCAGTGCCAACGTTTGTCCTTGGTGAGTAACTCATTGAGTGGTCCACGCACGCTGTGCATATGTGGCAGAAATTGACTGTAATGACTGACGAGTCCTAAGAATGACCTCAGAGTAGGCACATCTTTGGGAGGTGGCATCTTTTTTATAGCATCAATGTTTGACGGGTCTGGACGTCTACCGTTCTTGTCAATTATGAAGCCAAGAAAATTAATGGAGTCCATGAAAAACGTGCACTTTTCTGGGCGAAGTCTAAATCCGTACTCTTGTATGCGATCAAGTACTAAGTGCAGCTTTCTGAAAAGATCATCTGGGTTAGTTCCGACGACAATGATGTCGTCCAAATATGCGGCAGCACCATCTACATCTGTTAGCATAGTATCCATGATTTGCTGAAAAATTGCTGGCGCGGACTTAACTCCGAATGGAAGTCGATGATACTGATACAAACCTCGGTGCGTATTTATCTTCAGTAATTCTCTAGAAGCTTCATCAACTTCTATTTGTAAGTACGCATCCGATAGATCTAGCTTGGCAAAACACTGACCCCAGTAGAAACACAGCCCAGTAGAAAAGTCGGCACATATTCGGATCTGGCCGTTCGGCTTCTTGACAACCACAATTGGAGCCGCCCAAGAAGAGTAGTTCACTGCATAGATAACCCCAAGTTTCTCCAAACGATCAAGTTCCTGGTCAACAATTGGGACTGCTGCGTAAGGTACTGGCCGCTTTGCACGGAAAACAGGAACAGCATCGGGTTTTAAGGACAATGAGGCTTGCAACTTTGTACACTTACCAAGTCCTTCACGAAAAATAGGTGCATATTTCTCTCGAATTTGTTCGATTGCCATTGCCTTGGGGACTTTTGGTTTGTGTAAGTGTACACTTGCACAGATTTGATTAATGGGAACATCTAAGAGGTTGAATCGCTCATTCCAGTCTAATCCAAGGAAGTTCAAATTCTTGTGTGTTGTGACGAAAATAGTTCCCCAAGCGGTGAAGTTGGCAAAGCGACACTCACATTCAATCTGACCGATCAAGTTTAGACTCGTACCTGATGCGCTCTTCGCTTTATGGTTAGTTGGTTTAATGTCAGGTGAACCGATAGCTTTCCATAAGTTTTCCGTAATGACTGTAATATCGGAAGCCGTATCAATCTGCAGACGCGCTACTCTTCCGTTGATGGTAATAGTGACGAACCTTCTTCTATCTTTAACATCGTCCTTATGGTTAGCGTTTACTCTTGTCGCGAACCTTCGGTATCCTGCTTTTCGAGTATCACATGACGATCTAAATGATGTTTTGAATCTGCAGTGGGTCTCCTTGTGCCCCCGTCTAAAGCACCTTTGACAAACATGTTTGCTGAAAGGACACCATCTCACAAAATGCCATCCTCCGCATTGCCAGCAAGGTGATGGGGGTTTGGATTGTGGATATCTGCTAGGTTGAGCGGTCGGTGGGTTGTTTCCTGAAATTTGCTGGACAGATATATCTGCGGAATGTGCTCTCGAATCTTCCACCATAGCCTTATCGTGCTTTAAATTCATGATTCTTTGGGCTTCAGCAATGGCGTTTTGTAATGTAACATCTGTGTCGCGTTCCAACATACCAAGTATTCTCGTTCGTATCTCGGCGTCTTTTGGGGACTGTAGACTGCATACTAGTATCAAACACTCGAACTGGTCATCCGTGAGCGACTTCAGTTTGAATTTCTGGCATTCACGTTTGACTATCGCCGCGTGAGCAATAAGACTGTCATTGTCCTTTTTGCATAGCTTTAGACAATTGTATCGGTTATTGAAAAGAGACGACTGGTCTCCAAACAACGCTGTAAGTCGAGCAACTGTATCATCAAAGCTGAAATCGTGCGCGTTGTTTGGCAAAATGTAGTTAATGTATCTGTCATGTTCAACCGTTCCGAGTTTTCGTAACAAAAGGCGAACTTTAGATGCATCATCGAGACCTGACAACTCTGCCCTGAAAACATCTTCATAGCGCCTGAACCACGCATCGAATATTAATCCTGAGTCAGGATCGAATATGAACTCATTAACACTACTGATCATCGCATCCGCCGAAGGCTTCCCATTGTTCTGAACGACCGTAGGCTGCACAGATAACATTTGGGTGAGGGTTTCAATCATACGCAGCTGTGCTGTTTCAAATTGCTGCTGTTGCTGCAACAAAATGATTTTCAGGTCTTCCGCTGAAATTGACATCTTGATCCACTACCTTCCGTCGCCAAAAATATATGTTATGGTTTTCGGCTGACCTACCGATGACCTGCTGCTAGCGTGCACTCTGATCAGCCCGACTTCCCAAAGCAGGAGACCGGCGTACGGCTGGCAAGTATATTTGCTTAACGTCCAACTAACGGTACATTCAATTTATGGCCAAATCAATAGCCCTCAGCGTAAAACGCTCTCATTGGCTGGTTCCGTCCCATTAACAGTTTCGTTCAAATTTGGATGCCGAAAATTTAATGGCTGTTACTTATGTTCACGTCTAAATGTTAAAGAAACCACCAAACGTTCGTGTTGGGCCCTTATTCTCATGTCTGCGAAAGTGGCTGTTAGCCTGACCTCCAAACGAAACCCATGCACCTTTGTAGTACTATTTTTCATGAGGTATAGCATGTTTCTATCCAGTTTGTGGCAGTTTATGCTTAAGTTTGGACAAACGCACATACATGTGTTGTATTCGAACTGCCGTTAAATACGGATGACGCCGATCCATGTAGATATGTATACTGAAAGAATTCGACGGGGATACTCATGCCGATTTTGTACGGCCAAATTAGTACAGTGAAGCGGCACTCGGGGAAACCAGTAATAACCTTACCAGGATATGAAGGTGAACTTATAACGAACTAATATTGATTTCAGATGTTGAGAATCCAAGGCAAAGTTGGTCGGCGTAAATTCCGTGGATTGATCAAGTGGACGGTTGCCCAGGGGTAGGAGAAGACATTATTGCACGCGGAAGGGAAGCACGAGGCATACGTTCCCATTCGATTTACTAATCCAGGTCAATAAGTTGGCGTATGTGGTACGTTTACCTGCATGATAAGCATACTTGCATTTCAGGGGTTAGAGGTTGATTGAACTCCCCGGTGTGACTGCGCCTGGTGTGTGTTGACAAGGTCCCTACCTGTCTCATACCCTGCCCCTCGATTGCTGGCTCCAGGAGACATTGGTAGTTGCTGGAGGGGATGGGCTTCACCGTCCTCGTGACGGTGCTAGACGCATTGAGTGGTTCAATGCATCCTGTGTGAAACAGGCTACGGCCCAGCCACCGCCTTGTGTACGTCTGGTGTACATGGTTGCCCAATAAGACCGGCAGCTATACCACCGATAAGAAAACTTCCGATGCATCAGCGCACCATGCATCCTTCGCTTCATCATATTCACCTAGCTTGCTTGTCTGCGAATACAGTAGATCGTCAGAGGATGCTCCCACCAAAAAGGTACCCCATCTGTCTCAAATTCTCTTTCACTACCCATATTCCGCCAGCTCATGGGTCTGCCTGAAACGCAGAGAGCTATAAACATTCTTCTTGTTAATGTTCGCTCCATAAACAACAGAATGCATCATCACCTTGCAACATGTTCGTCGAAGACTCAAATTATTCTACTTACTGAAACGTGCTTTACTGACCAGGCACCAGGGCCAAATTATCACATCCCCGGATATTTTAGCTTCACTAATTACCAATGCAATAGCCGGGGAGGGGGTTCCACGATATACATCAATGAAACAATGCTCACGTCACCTTTGGTTGAGCGGATGCTTAACGACTTCGTGGACTCTGTTTAGATCACGGTTGACATAAATCAGCACAGCTTCCTCATAGGGTGCATCAGCTGTCCTCCACATATTGACAAAACTGAAATTCGACTTCCCACAGACATTCGATTGCATTGCAGACCATCCAGCTAAGTACAAACTAGTCAGCATAGACTACAATATGCCGGAACTATTGTGGCACGCGTCTACATCCCCATCTAGGTTGTGTACGTTTCTTTCGACTATTTGCTCGCAAGGCTGGTCACAGCACGTTTCGTCACCAACACGAAATGACAACATTCTAGATCTTGTATTCACTTTGTAAATTCTAGCTAGTAATGTCAAGATCCTGGACAAACTTCCGGGCAGTGGTCATAATGTGGTGCTATTAAGTTACGCTATGCCGACAGAAGCATCGAAGGCCGCCTACATTGATATACTCAACCGGCCACACTGTTCGATCAACTGCGGCACTTTCGCAACATTAGTAAGTTAGATGCAGTGGGTTAAATGTTTCCTCACATGCGACCTACATATTGCCGCTGAAACAATTTTTCATTATAGAAACCAGTTCTTAAGCACCATTGCTTCAGTTTTGCTAAAGAAGCGCCCCAACACTACTGAGAACGCTCGCGTCAGCGCCCTTGCTAAATGAAAAATCAGCAAACTGATCAGCTGTTTCAAGAAATCCCATGATTGCACCATACTATATCAGCTCCTTAATGTAATCTGCAGGTTAGAATCTGGTCGAGCCGAGAGAGGCGGTGTCATGAAGAACATCGAGCTTTCGTAGATTCAAATAAGCCAAAGAAGCTTAGAAAGGTTCTCAGGAGAAGGGGAGGATGCAGAAACTACTGTAGCACGTCCATTGTAACCTCAAAATCAACTGACGTTTCTGCAGTCATCATTAATCTTTGCAACGGTCATTTTTGTTCGTCCTTCAGCTGCCATACATATGACAAACACACCATACCGTCAAAACGGCTTACTGACGGCACGTTGTGCACAGTATACTTTCCTATGTCATAAATAAGGAAATCGATCAGCGTCATGAACCCGTCCTATAATGGTTGTTCTGGCGTCATTCCATCAGCTTTAGTGAAGCACAACGGTCCGGATATCCCTATTCTTTTGCAGAATATATTTACCTTGTCAATGAAGGCCAGCATTGTTCCGCATGGCTGGAAATACACACATGTTACGCCAAATTATAAAAAGGCCCAAAACGGGATGTTGCAAAGTACCGACCGATTAGTCATATTTCCATACTTCTTAAAGCTATAGAGAGGATTATAAAGCCTAGGACTTCTCAGATTCCATTACAAAGGAACTTAAATCAGCCAATCACAACGTGGCTTTAGTAAAAAGCGTTCTTGTCAGTCTTTCCAAGTGGACTTCTTAAACCACATCACAAGCTCAGTAGACGGCAGTAAAGCTTATAGTATCATATTCCTTGACGTGCTAAAGGCAGTTGACAAAGTGGCTCATGGCCGGCTTTTGACCACTCTAACAGAGAATGGCATTGCTGAACCTCTACTATCTTGGTTCTCCTCATACCTTGCCGACAGAACCCAAGCTGTCAAAATAGGCAATCACCCATCAGATTTAACCATTGTGACAAGTGGCCTCATTCAAGGCAGCGTACTGGGAGCACTTCTCTTCCTGAAGTAGGCCCTACATATTTTCGGTTATAAAAGTTATGTACACATTCGATCTCAGGAATCATGGGTCCATTTTTCGAAACATACAAAATGTCCTGAATGGTTAGCCCCTTAAGGTGATGACGTGCTCTCATTAGACGCTACATCCACAGCAGTTTGAAACTAGAAGAGGCTATTTATTTTACAGTACACTGGCAGTGACGATAGAAGATAGGTCGTGCTATATCCCAGTTAATTTGCAAACAATGTAGCCCCATCAATGTCCCCCATGCCTCAGTGGCTTAAGGTGCTGGCTAGTTAGCGTCTGCCTCTAGCGGTCATAGCTTCGATCCTCCTTAGAGGACCGAGGGAATGCGCACCACGGACGAGCCCCAATAGGGCCAAACTCCTCTGGTGCTTTTCCGGACTAGGTTCTGCTATATAGCTTGTGAACTACTGGGATGTAAACCTTAACAAAATTTTAGATATTGTAAAACATCATTATATTATGTATAAGGAAAAGCCGATGGGAATGGCGGCAATCGACGGTCACATAAACCCACGCACATTTGATATTTATAAAACATCCAACCAATACCTTCGTGAACTCAGGTAGTTCTTAATGGGAATACCGAGTGAGCGAACAGTAAGTGCTTCACCTACCTGGATATGTAGCGAAGCCAGGGCGTAACTCGGGATCAAGTACCCGTTCTCGTCTATTGAGGATTCGCGTTGCCACAATCTGAAGAGAAGGGATAAGGATACCCATCGTTAAGTGTCATTTGCAATCTTTTGAAGCGCACTGACCAGCAACACATGCCTTTGCAGTCTAAGACACGATGAACGAGTGTCAAAGAATCGCAAAATTTTCGTATGTTACGCACTTTTTCCTCATACCGAGTGAGATACATGCATGTGATTGAGAGAATGTGACGAATTAAAACGTCAACCAACTGTGCAGCCTTACCTCCGCTGCCCTAGGTCTTCGAACCTCCAACCTCAGAGTCACTGCTACGTTTCCATAGAAATCATGCTTAACTCGGAAAGACGTGCTAGTCACTTATCGATTTAGCTATTGATTTATTCCTCCGTACAATACCTACGTAAGTCATGACGTATGAGATATATAGTGAGCTTACATGCTGCCGAACGTCGTGTATGGTTGCAGTAAAACAGTCTTCGGCGACGTGTTGTAGTCATCCTCAATCGTTTGATATGGAGAAGTGTGCGCGAAATGTGCTTAAATAGTCTGTAACACCACCGGATAGATGAAGCTAAAAAATCTGCCGAAGACAGTTTTCGACGGTTACGTTTCCCATGCTTTAGAAAAGTGAAACTACACCGCTATACTCCAACGAACCAAAACTTTTCCTAGCTTCCTTTCAAGATCAGCGCCTATGCTAGAATACTAATATGGATCAAACATCACCACGAGACATAGCAACTGGATGAACGAAAATAGACCACTGTACAGGCAGAGTAACCGCTCTTGATCTGCTGGATTTTGGATGAAATATAATAAATACAATAATGTCAGCTGTAAGACGTAACAGCGCTTCACTGCTGAGTATACCACGAGGACACCCGGTCCTGATAGGTGGATAGAACACGAGTGTGAAAAAATTCGGCGGTATTTGATACAGTTGATTCACAAATCCAGCTTAATGTAGGCTAAATCACTTGCTCATGGGGATGGGATTTTCGATGTAATTAACTGAGGAATGGTCGCAGTAGGCTTCAAGTTAGGTAGTCCTTTATATGTCCGGAAAAGTACTGGAAGGCCGTTTCACCCTATCTGGACTTCTCAGTAATGCGCATCCCTCAACTCCATCAGGATCCTGACCGAATATAACATCAAGCATCCTCTACACATTACTAAAATATTCTAACTGTCATTTCGTACACAGCTGCCGTTAGTGGAAGCTGTGAATCTCGAAGCTAACGCTCTCCTCTGCAACATGTATAATTTTCATGGCCGTGGAGGATTTCCGGGTTAAAAGTCAAAATCGTCCACCGCCACCCACCATGGCCAGTGGCACAGCTTGCTGACTAGCGATGCAAGCCGCCAGTGGTCATGAGTTCGCATCCTGTTGGAGCCGATGGACGCGCAGTACAGAGTCCAGCTTAGACTAATCGGCCGTCTATTGCTTTATCTAATATGAAGAGGACTACCTGGTTTAAAAGCTTTTACTACAAACCTCCAGATGACTTATATGATTAATGGGCTACGGCTAGCTGATGTTTGATCAGCCTGTCGGATAGTCTGGTTTGCTATGGGCTAAGGATTGCGATGGGTGACGGTCGTACTCTTCGGTTTAGCCATCTACACGCAGCAACGAGGCGTGACGGAGTGTGTAACCCAACAGTAAACTACGAATTTAAGCATCATGACCGGCCCCTAGGTTGGATACCTTTGATAAACCAAGATGAACGAAGTTTATACACCCTGGAGTTTATAGTACAACTGAACTAATCACGTGGACAATAAATTCGATCAGGTGACGGTGGCCACTGAAACCTTGTGCGTGTGAAGGAGCGCGCGCAGATGTACTTTGAGAGAACTTACGACTTACCTTGGTAGGTGCTGCGGATCACCACGCCGATGTGAAACTAACGGGACGCATCACTTCACCCAACATTTTTGTGGTGTTCACGCTGAAGCCAATATTATTCTGCTTAACGTTAGAAATCAATTCATCCTCTGAATTAAAGCAATAGTAGTTCTTGTTCAAAGGAGATTCGAATCGAGTCCGAAATATTGTCCAGCCAGAGTTGGCCAGAGACCTAATCAATCTATGCAGTTTGTAAGGTAATGCCAATAGTAATAGTGGAGTAAGATCTGTACTGGTTAGCGTCCAATAGGTATCTGACCGTTCCTACGTGATACTGGCTGCGACCGTCCCTCAGTGGTTAGAGAGACTACGTGTTGCCGACGAGCTCTGTACGAACACATAAGCAGAGGAGCCCTAAGTACTGTACCGCTTAAGTCCATTCGTAAGCAAACACCAGTGATTTCGTTTATTCATTCTGCGAAAGACAGTGCGACACCTCTGGTTTTAAGAAACACTCCTTGATGGTTACTTTTAGCTGTTGTTTCATGACTAATGAAAAGCGAGGTTGTGATGGGCCTCTCTCCTGAACAGGTGTACATTAACGCTGCTTCAGAAGCACCAAAGAGCATTAGGCCTACCTGTTCCTGTACAGAATGGTATTCAGCCTAGCGTTCATGCCAAACTGGCACCAGTGGTAGCGCAGGGATAAGCATGACTCAGGTGAACCAAATGTCTTAGCCCTCACATAAAATGATCCGTTTCGCCGGCTCAATGGGGCCATAGTCTCTGCCTCTACGCTAATCGATTGTCCTGACACAAAACATCCACCATTGTTCAATGCGACCATAAACACCCCTTCTTCCAACGACCTTTTTCTTAGCCTCTGACCAGAGAGCTTACTCACACATCAAGTGCTAAACCCTCGCATTGCATCTCATATACGTGCCCTTCGAAATCCCTGCTTGTAATTACAAGGAGACCAAATTCAAACCAAATCGAAATCCAATTGCAAACCTGTTGACTACCACTATATCCTGACCATCTCTTTAACTTGACCGTATTTTCATAGCCTGAACCTCTACTATGTAAATCTTATAGGACCTGACACTGTAGAAATGTTGGGGAGCAGAAGATGGAGACGATCATCGAAATGTGCGTATCCCCCACACTCAGGATGACAGACCTCGAAGTGGTGATGCTAGTCCCGTAGGCTGAGTTATTCACTTGATTTAGAACTGTGTTCTTATAGGACTCTGCAGGTTGTCACTTTCACCTTTTTGGGGCGAACCATTGAGACTAAATGACTTAAATGGTCTTCTGACAAAACTCTTAGCAATGTTTAAAGATTGGGCATCGCGTATTCGTTACACGTGCTGTCAACATGATCTCATTTTCTCTTAGACGAGTTCTAAAATGCCGTAGACAAACCAATTTTAGGTTGTTGCCGCGACAACCAAGTTTTCTGGAGCCTGGTTGTCTATGAATAACGTACTCAAACCGTTGTATAAGGATGATATATTTCACGAGTCAGCTGTTCTGAGCAAGCGCACAATAATCACCATCGGCCAATTAGTCCACTCATTTCGGTTCGGAACCCCTACCTGCTTTTTATACGTGGTGTGTCAGAAAAGTTACCGTATTGGCGTCACGAAAGTACTATTCCAAACGCAAACTGCACGCTGAGTTTTTCCTTTCAAAGTACAGTTCAACATCCAAAGTTCACTGTCTTCTGGCCACGCCTCTAAGTTGACAGGTATTATGCATTGATAGCAACTTCAACCTCAAACCTTATGAATTTAGAACTCTACGTTGACCGTCCTTTTATGTTGATCGATTTGGTCTAGTCCTTGCATCAGCCAGCGTACGGCCAATCCGAATCGGCACTCTTGTCCTTTTGTGGGCCATTTCTCAGCAATTTGTAGCATATCGTTGAGCTTGCATTCATTCGATTCGGATGTATTAGCTCTACAAGATGACTACCTAGCTTCCGGATTACTTGTTGTGACGACTTTTGCTACGGAGACTCATTACTATAATAATCCAGTTTCAAGACTTCATGCATTTGTTTACACACGTTTGAAGGATATTTATTGAAGCGACTAAGCCCACAAAAAGATCGTTCTTCCTTGATATGATTTGCTGCAGCTACTTTGCACTTCTTACTACGTTGCTTCACGCCTAGAATTCAGTTGGAATTGCTCGATTACCCAAAATCGCGCGCCACTCCTTGTCACCTTGTCAACCAGTTTGCCGGCGACCAGTACAGTAACATTGCCCGCTCCTATGAGCCTTCTAAGTACGGCCCATCTTACGGGTGTGCGCAAAGGACCAAATTCACAAGAATGTCTGACGCATTCAGTCCGCCGGCCGTCAGCCACCTCACTTAGTGTGCGTGTTATGACGTGTTTTCTTGTCACCTCCACGCCTGACCCATAGAATGTTCACCAAACGTGAGCGCCAGTACCACAAACACTACTTGGATATGTCATGCTGCGAACGATTACGGTGCAGATAGCATTCCAAACATGGTACAGCGCCGCATATGTTCTTTAGAGAGTTGCGATAAAGCCCTTACCATCGGGTTAACCTGTTCTCGATGCTTTCGATCGTACCATCCGCAATGTATAGGCAAACCAATCCATGAAGTGACAGACAAACGACGTTGCTGACACATTTTGATTTTGTCCAACATGTCAAGTTATTCCAGTCGTCCGCTGTTTTTCTTCGCTCATGGAAAAGTGCAATACGATGACTAAGATAATTGCGCCGTTTTTAACCACTAAGATCACTCCCTCGTAGGTAAATATGGCCACACTAATACCTTAAGCAGCCAGCGCAAGCTCTGTCTCTAAGCCGAAGAAGAGAGCAAGACGCTCTGACCGCACTGCAGCGTTTGTGTCTCTAAATTTTCTGGGTCACCTCACTCTCATATTCAAACAAGCTTCAAATATGCCTGCTTCCACTTCTCCAGCCATAGAAGCTTCACCCGGAGATTCAGTCGTGAGACCGACAGCGCAGAGAAGAAGGCAACCCAGTGCAGATAACAAGCAGGTAAAGTACGCATCGACTGCCACAATAAACACCCTGGGAGCGACACACGTAAGTTATCTTTCGTACCGAGCACCCGTGGGGTGATTCATTTTTCACCGTGAACTTCAGTGGCGCCTTCTAAACAGCTCAAATTGCCAGCAACAACCTTAAAACCGACACTTGCTAGAAAAATCACGATGCGTTAAATCACGTGTGCACTAACGTCCACAAGGCCAAGTCTACCTCAATGAAAGACAAGTTGCTGGATGATCGCCGCCATCTACAATGCGATTTGTACTCGGATTGAGCCTACTATACTGAAACGAGTAGTGTCACGCTACCTCAGTGCACTCTGGTAAACCTGAAATTCTTCGAGTAACGCTGAACTCAGAAGCTAAGACAGGCTGTCATGTTGTCTTCACAAATCACCGAGCGAAATGCGCGTATTACTCGATTTTGATTAGGAAACATTGCTTAAAAGAAACAGGGGATCAATGTGGCATTCATAACAGCCATAGCATGAAAACCATACTTATTTATTGTGTTCCTAAGCTTCTGGATTCTCTTGATCACAAGGCGTTAACACATGACCGAGAGCAGTGGTGCTACCTCCGCGAAGCACTCTCAGTTGACAGTGATATTCCTAAATCCCTGAAAAGAGTTCTCCATCATCTAACTAAGACGCATGCGGTCCAAGTTTACTGTAAGTGGTATTACACTCCGACGGAATGACGCAAGTTCGATTGAATAACTGGTCAGTTTCGAGCCAGATTGCCAACCGAGATCCGGCTAAAGGCAGCAGACGCACGGTCACGGGTGGTCAGCCATTCGATGGAACTTGCAACCGCCGTAAATTCTTTGCCTACACAGTCCTGCGGAGAGTTTGGCACAACAACACCCACGGCACACAAGAGGACAGAGTACAGCACCAGCGGAATTTCTGTTCAGGTACACTCTATGATGCCATGCAAATTAACTGAAATTCATAAACCAAGCAAGCGATTACTGGCCGGCCACCTAATGGCGGGCTTAAAAACGAACACAAAGTTAACATATATTAACGCAAATAGCAAAAGCACTCTCTTGTTTGTACACAAAGGTCCGAAGACCTTCTTAGTAAGTCGGCCGAAATCAGTGAACTCCATGTCTTACAACCGCAGGAAATCGTCATGATTACAAAGACCTGGTTAAAACTTGAGATAACCGATTCGGAGATCAATTTATCCGGTATGTCGCTGTTTCGGAACGATACAACGGGGAAGTGGGTTGGCGTGATTCTCTATCATAAGACAAACCTCTGATGTGAAGTTATCGATCACTGGGAAACTCCGCGCCCGTGATTCTCTTTGGTGCCGCCTACGGTTGCGGAACAAGGACACATGTTTACTAACCGTAATTTACCGCCCATCAAACTCAACGTCGGAAATAGACCCCAAACGGAACCACGTCTTTCAGGTTGTTTTTAACAAGTCATACGGCCACATTGCTATCAATGGATATTTTGATATGCACGGCATGGAAATGCCAGCAACCGACGGTGCACATTATAAGGCCTGCTTTCAAAAGAGAATTACCGGCAACCAACTGTACAACCACGTAACCTCTCCCACCAGATTTCGAACTACTAACAAGCCATTGATAGTGAATCCTGTGCTCAATAACGAAGAACTCATTGCTGACGGGATAGTTACATGCACACCACTGGGTCGTAGTGACCATGTTACTCTACTCTTTGACTATATATGCTATGCGGGGTATCCTGAAAAGGAGGATGAGACAATGCTTACTGTCACGCACTACAATGTGTTATCTACGCTAGTTAAAGATATATCTCGGACTTTATTATCCGAGTGCCCCCAGACCTCGTCTGGAAAACGTTCGCAAAGACGTTTAGCATACTTGTAGCGCACGCATCTGAAAAATCTCCTTCCAACATAATATCAAATAAAGTCATTTCTAAGGGGCGATCATTTTGATCAGCATGCGTCGATAATGATCAGCCGCTGGTGTGTGCAAGCGTTCGCATGCGTTTTAGTGGTTCACCTAGGTTCAAACACACCAGACTGAACATCTAGAAGATTGCGGACCAAATACTGAAGAAGGAGTATCAACAAAATTTTAAATAAAATCTGCGGCCTCACTCACTCCACTCATAAAAGCTGGATCCCGAGATGATCCCTGGAAGTATATATATATATATATATATATATATATATATATATATATATATATATATATATATAACCGCCTATGAATAGGTCTGGTGCCACCACATACCTTGGAACACAAAGGAAGGCGCAAATATCATTAAAAATACAACACACCGCGGATGAATTAATGGTTTTGTCAGAGAGGCTGGTACTACCCGTTCGCCTAATCCGAAGTAGGGTGTTGACTTAGGGGGCACCACTCCGAGCCTTTAGCCGCATGGCCTGCAAACCAGCGGAGCTAATTCATGAAATCGCGTCCACTGGGAGCCGTTGATTGATTACCCAGTTCATACAACTTTCGTTTGTCCGTTTCCCAAACAGGGGTCCAATGCTCCTCCAGATTTCAGCATTAAACTGCAGGAATACAATGCTTCGCCAGGATGAAGCAAGGGGCAGTGACTTTCTTTGGTGGCGAGTCACGTTCGCCACGTCACAGTGTTGTTAAAAGGACACATGTGGCATTTTATAGAGAGAACGCTTGCCAGACGAAAACCCACCCCGTCCTGGAACACTGCCGCCGAACTTTTCGCTGGAACGGGATAATTCCGAACCACCCAGCTGACACCATGAGGAGGTTGTTCGGCAAGCCAGCTTCTGGATCGCCGACAGGCGGTGCTTGCTGGCGCAGGGCACAACGAACACCTCCGGTCTAGTTGGCAACAGCTGGAAGCAAGCCATTGCTCTTATCGGGAATCCAGGTTGGCAAAACGAGCTGATGAGATGGAAACCGCTTCATCGGCTGGCAACTTCCGCCGTATAATTTGCATCATCAGGACCACCGGTTGCAATTCCCACGCTATCAGTCAGAGGACTTGCGAATCAGAATGCACAAAAATCACCAACATTCACAGGCGACTGGGTCGCTAGGCATAGCATTTCGCTCTTCAATTCAACCATCCAATACAATTCCCAGTGGCACCTCCAGCCCCAACGGACGATGCTTAGCCTGTCTCCACAGCCCTCCAACTGAAGCAGAGATCCGAGATGCAATCCAGACTTTGTAACGCCACAAAACTCCTGGTCCCGACAGCGTACCACCGACTCTATTCAAAGATGGCGGGAGTGTACTTTTCAGCGAAATCCTATCGGTGTTCACGAAAGTTTGGACTGAGGAGAAGGATCCCAACTCATGAAGAGAATCGGTCCTTGATGCGCTTCATACAAATGTTCCCGCGAAGATTGCTTTAACCACCACGGAATCTCTTTGATCTTTGTCGCATCCAAAATCTTAGTGTCTGCCCTACTTCGCAGGCATTCAGCGACTAGAAAGGAGCTTTTTCGAGAAGAACAATGGGGATTTCGTCCAGGCCTCGGCTGCATCGACCAAATCTTCACGCTTCGGCAAGTTCTCGAACTTCGTCACATCCACCGGCGGCCAACACTCGTAGTGTTCTTAGACGTCCAAGCGGCATTTGATTCAAGAGATAAATCTGAGTTGTGGAACTGTTCTCTGAAGAAAGGTGTGTCCAAGAAGTTAGTAAACATCCTGAAAGAACTTTACAATCACACATTGGGCAATTCAGGGCTTACGGCACGCTTTCCTCTTTAATTGTTGTGACCGGTGGTGTTGGCCAAGGTTGCTCTATTTCCTCTTTCCACTTTAAGTTTACCATCTCAGATGTCATTCAAAGAGCACTGGAGGGTGTCTAGAACTGCAATGTTGTGCTCTTCTCTGGAGACTAAGTCAAGGAGTTGGAGTATGCCGATGATATCGCCTTGCTGGAGGACGACCCACAAACCATCCAGAGCGCTTTGGATCGCTTAGCGATGCAGGTGTCTAAGTACTGCTTATATTTCACTCCGGGAACATGTGAAACGCTGCTCCAGAATTCGCGGGTGCCTGTACCAGCGCTCACCGTTGCTGGACATGTGCTGGAGCAAGTCCCTTGCTCATAGAGAGTTGCATCTTAGCTGGTGGCGGTGTTTGAGATGCAGTCTCACAACGGATTGAAAAGGCCCGCCTTAAATTCATCAAACTGAGACACCTATAGTGTCGTCGTGATATCAGTCTCAAGCTCAAGGGCAAGGTGTACTGTGCTTTCGTCTATGCAGTACCCCTGTACAGTTGTGAGATTTGACCTGTACGCTCGGTAGACATGAAGCGGTTGTCAATTTTCGACAATTGCTGTCTACGAAGAATTGTTCGGGTGTGGTGGTAACACCACGTCAGCAACGCAGAGATCCGAGACCGCGTGCTCGGAGCGAATAGTGTCAGTCTTCAGAACCTTATTTTCCAACCTCGCATGCGTTGGCTTGGCCCCGTATTGAGAATGTCGGCTTATCGCCTTATCCGCCGAGCCTTAGTTGCCCTTCGCGGAAAGTACCGGAAAAAGTGTCACGGTGGACAACCAATGACGTGGAGAAGCAGCATAAGGAACGCAAAGGCAAGCTTAGCATCCGTCGGATGGGTCCGCCTTCCAGGATGGAAACAGCGCGATTCGGACTGCCATTGGTTAGAAACGTTGGAGGCTATGACGCGCGACCGGCATCAGTAGAGGCCGTGCTGTTCAAGCATGTTATCTATTAGTTATGGTCTCATGTAACCTAAAACTCCAAAACACCAAAAATCCCAAAGCGGCCTGAATAAAGCCGAAAAATGTAGTTTTCGTTATGTTGTATTTCATTCTCCCCTCCTTTATTTCGCCATGGTTCGGATGTCACATTATCTGTAATCAGCTTGTGAATATATATATATATATATATATATATATATATATATATATATATATATATATAAGGAGCGGAACACGCATATCTATGTCCATGAGCGTTTTGGCAAAGCGAGCTCACACCGAATGTTCGATTACCGACACGTAGACTGCATGCATCGTACATCGTAAATTCTGTTTGAAACTGATCTGCGAGAACGAGATTACGCATTAGCAGTAGCTAATGAAACGATACTGCACGAACTGCAAACTTCTGTCCAAACACCTCCATGGCCTTCGTAAAGTGAAGCGCGGAATAGCAGAACTGGTCACTGCTGATGAATGCACGCGGTCAGCAATGGAAGCAGTCGACCTCCTACGGATTCATTACTCCCAAACTTTCCAGTAGGTAACGCGCCCGATTATTCTCCTCATTTCTATTACTCCACCGTCGGGTTTAGAAAACATCAACTTCACGGCTGTAGCTGTGTTGAAGTTGTTTTCCCTGCGTATCCACAGTGCTCCTGGAGTTGACAGCATTCGATGGAACGCTCTGCAAGCACTAGCTAGGGATCCAGCAGAACCACTGGCCGTTTTCTATCAGCGATGTCAAGAGGAGAAGCCTGTTCCACCGGTATGAAAGCGAGGTAGCCGCACTGGTCCTACCAATTACCGTGCAGTAACCATACTTCATGTACTATCCAAAGTGATGAAATCAATCACCGCAGATTTGCTGATGCAGTATCTGGAAGGCCACAAGTTAATATCCCCAGAGCCTCATGGCTTTCATCAAAAGCTTTCATATACCACCAATCTGCTATTTCACACAGTAGCTGGACTGAAACAGTTGATGATGGAGCAGAAGTTAATGTTATTTGTCTGGAATTCTCAGAAGCGTTTGATCGCTCAGCCCATCGATTTCTCCTTCACAATCCTCGGAACTACGCATTGGCGACCCAATCTTGAGCTGGATAAGCAATTTTCTATACGAACGTGGGTTGGAAGTGAGAGTCCGAGAATCTGTCCGGTGCAACTGATGTGGAGTGCGGTGTGCCATTAGGTTTGGTGCTTGAGTGTAGTCTATTCTTGGTGTTTATGAACGATTTAGCGAGATAAATTGCTTGTGATATCCTATTTTTTGCGGGATAGCAAGATAGAACGATCAGAGTACCGGACGACTACGAACGGCTCCAGTGCGATTTTAACACGATTTCGAACTGGTCAGTTCAGAACGCCCTACCATTTAACGTGGACAATCGTTGCGTCGTGCAACTACTCCAGAGACACGACTACGCGTATTTGCTTCAGGCAAATGGATGGCAGACCGGTTCGCAGGAAGGTGAACTTGATGTGCTCATTAAAAGCAACCTTAATTGTTCAAAGCATCCACAAGCAGATCGGCCTGCGGCGAAGAGCATTCGGGATATTCGTCGCATCAATCTTCTCAATACACCACAATTCCTACGTGCACCCTCACATTGAATACGCTATCCAAGCTTGGCAACCTTGGTTGAAGCGTGACCTACAGGCGTTAGAGGCACCATAACGAAGAGCAACAAAGAGTGTAAATGACCTGCGGCATCATTCTTACCACCGAAGGCTAAAGTTGCCGGGAGTTTTAGGTGGACGCTACCGAAGGCTGCGTGGAGATCATATTAGTGTACCGAATATGGTGTATCCTCAGCCACGTATGCCGCCATTTGTTGCAACTTAGCTACAACAAGCAGCTATGGGGTAACTGCTTACAATTGCAGAAACAATATAGTCGACTGGAAAGTAGACGGAATTACTTTTCCCTTCGGGATTGCCAACCCTGGAACGCAATCCCAGTCTCAGTTGTATCCTCCCCTAGTTTGGACATCTTCAGAAACGATTAGATGTTGCTCCCAACACTTCGTCGTCTAAACTACGCTGTGGTGGATCACGTTAATCATGCCCTTCTACTGGATTTAGGTGTCCCATGGACCCAAGAAGGCGACGCCTAAGTGAGCGACCATATTTTACTTTTCTCACATTTTACCTTAAGGTTCACTGCACCCCGTGTATTTTCGTATGCTTATACTATATTTTTATTTTGCACTAACGTTATTTATCAACGCATTTACCTCGGTAGAGGCTCGGTAGCCGACGCACATATATTTCGACTTTATAGTACTCACCCCAACCATCCTACGGGAAGTGTCATGCACTTGCTTTTATCCCGTGATAAGTCCTTGTTCCTTGTCCATTTATTGAGATTTTAGTAACCGTTGGAGTCCAATACATCCTCATTCGTCACAATTACACCTGCATGCATTACTGGACGGATTTTTCCTGGATCTTCCACAGCTCCGTCGTCACGGCCTTTTCGAGGTCGCCCACATCTTCCCTGTTGATCTTGGGCGAGAGAAAAACGTACTTGGAACCAGGTCGGCTGAGTAGACGATGTTCTGACCGGCCAAGAAATGTAGGATACTCATGGCATTGTGATCAAGTGCCATGTAAGGTGAAACACCCACCATTTGGCCTCTCACAACGCTGTCCTCCTCTCACTCACTGATCGAACCAAACATCGCAGTATCCCTTTGTAGACATGTTGGATGATCATCTATCCATGTGGCATGAATCCGCAGTGTGCGAGCCACCTAATCTCGCAGAATATGATTAAGACGACTTTTGACTTCCACGTTCATTGTCGTTAGCGATGTCTGAATCTTCTCGTTTAGGCTCTGGCGCTTGGTCTCCGAACCTAAAGGAACACCGTCGTGCTGGACCGTCATCCCTAGTCACTTGAAATAATGATCCTAATAGTAATGTATCAACCGTAAGCCGTAACGGCGTTTCGTTGCGTGCGAACTCCACCAGTCGCATGCGGGCTGTATACCGCGTGGACGCCTACCCTTACGCGGATTCGAACACGCGTCGCAAGATTAGGACGAGCTCATTACCACTAGGCTACAGGCCGATCTGGTTCAAAGTGCTTTTTTCTGCTCTTAAAGATAAGGGGGTCCTCAAGTGGACCCGTTTTAAAGACTTTGATGGCAGCAAAAAGGCCGTGACAATGGATACGAGTAGGAGATAGGAAGAATCGTTTTATGAGTGCTTTCGGGCATGATGAGAAGGATGGTAAATGCATTAGATGCCACGGGAATTACTTTGAAAGGGAAAACTCATGGTGTGAAACCAGTCTTGAAACTATTCTCACACGCCTCGTATATTACGTCTGCCGCCGCAGTGGACGTCACTTCTGTGGACTGCCACGGTCGATAAATCAGTGAACAAACCAAATCCTGGTACGCACCTTAACCTCAGCGTAAGGTGTACACAAGTCTCCGAGTTTGGAGCAAATGAATCTCTGAATGAAGGCGGTACCTTCCCTTGTTCTATGGAATCAAATTTGTTATCTTACATACGCAACCAAACTGGTCAACTATTTTCGGTGGTCCAACATCACATAAATGTCCTTTTAATTAGCGCACTGCGTGCAAACTGGTAACAATGGTAAGTTGCGCTAATTAATCACTTAGCGGCCCATGGAACAAATGTTTTATGTTCCACCTTTACCCTTGTCTTTACAGACACAGGCACAGCACCAGAAGTGAGACCTAGGCACAGTCTTTGCCTACCACAACCCATTACTCTTATCGACCAGCGAATCCTCCGGTCTAGTGAGTTTGGTTACAGTTCAAGATAAGTTGTTACACATTGAGTTCATCGAGTTCATTACCACTGAACCACAACCAGTTAAGTATGCCACTTACACGTCTTCCAACACGCGGTTTGTCATCACCAATTGTCCCAACACCAGTGACGCGAATAGAGCCAGCAGCGGAAACATCACACTTCTTGTGGACCGTGTAAGGGAGCACAGAATGAGACCGATTCCAAATTGGTGCCAGCTGATTATCACGTTGGTCCCAAACATGGTTCCGTAATCCGACTGGATCGGTTGCCGATCTGTCAGCTCAGTTCCGAGTGCCATATGAACAAATGTGCCACACGCGGCGAGGATCAAAACTCCGACTGCGTAGCAAATGGAAAAGTGTGTATCCAATGGGACCAGTAAATATACCATCATACCGAATTGGAACGATTCAGTATGTTAAATTTTCGTTCGTTGTGTAACGAAACTGTTCGTATGTGAGAGCAACCCAAATATGGAAGATATGCCAAAAGATTATTCAACGATTCACTTTCCAGGGCAAATATTCGACTAGTTCAGAAATAGATCGACTTCTGAATAAAGGTAGAACTTAACTCGCGAGTTTTTCCGCTTAAATCCTACAGAGAACAAACCTGTCAGCCTACACAGGTAAAAGAACAGTCATGTTTGGGCTGACCTTACAAAATTGCAACTCTAAAGTTTAGCACTGTCTCCAGTAGACCATCCCGGTTCTATGGGAGTATGGTAGCAATAATATGCTTAGACTTAAACTCTTATGGGCGTTGGTTAACAACTGAGGCCCAAGAACCCCCAGTGTAAAGCTGAACAGATAGCAATTGGTAAATGGTGCTTTCTGAAATGTTGGTTCCTGGATTCTCTTCCATGTTCATCGAAGCTGTATCATCGATCTGTGGGATTGGTTGCATATTGGTTTGTTCGCTTGATCTGTGACCTGCGCCTTTGAATCTTTCTTGCTGCGCGTGCTTGGACACACCGTGTATAACGGCTTACAATCACGGAGCAACACGGAATTAGTACGCGATGCTGGGCTGATTCGGTTGTATATTTTAACTATCAGACTTGATCTGATTCACTTTTCTCCGATTCCATGGTTAATGGCGAACAAAGTGTTAGGACCAAATAATCGACGTTTAGGTACCAGCGGGGAGTCCAATGGTTGGGAAGTCTCTCGTGGTTTACGCAACAGCATAAAGTGCTTTTCTTCTGGGTGCTCCAATGGATCTTTCTTATGTGGAAAGTAATGTGGCTGAGCCGCTTGTAAACTATTCCCTGCATCCGTCTAGTTGGAAACATCACACGCCAGTACTAATTCAACGTTCGCTATTTCAGATAACCCAGGTTATGTGGCGAAATGCGAAAGGCTAATTTTGATATCTGGTCCCTTTTTGAAAAAAAGTCTAGTGTAAGTTGCAACAACTGAAGCTTGGGAGTTCCACGGCAGGCTGTCTCAGAGGGAAAGCACTCCCGATGGCAATCCAAGAAGTTGTCATACCCATTTACATTTAGATGCTAACTTCACAATTATATGCCAAGTGAACTTTAGTGATTGGTGGCAGTATTGGTAGAGACAACACACTAGCTGTTGCTGCGAGGTTCACAGCAGCTTAACACTACCCCACGTTACTGAGTGTGAGATGACAAAGTGTTCTGCGGTGCAATGAGATTTCTAAGTTAACTAGGTCATTCCGTGCCAAAAGCGATAGACTCTGATCTCGAATCCGAGTTAAGGTTGCATACATCCGCAGAGTACTGAGGAAATATGTTGAAGTACGAAATCTCGGAATTATTCTATGAGTTACTCGAGCGCTATTCCTCTCGACCGACAACGGTGGTTTGCACTGGAACGTTGGGAGACATGTAAGGAATCCGCAGCATTGTCATTGCTGGAGGCAAGTGGCAAAAACGTTTTTGACCACACACGCGTGAATTCACATCAAGTCGTGTCCAAATCAAAGATCTGAGCACTTATACTTCCATGAAACATAAAGGTAAGATGCGCTATATTGCAGTTAACCTGTAGATCACTTTTGCAACCAGGAGCTGATACTTAACGGAGGGTGGATGAACAATAGTTTTGGCCACCGGCTTCTCGGTGGACTGCTACCGAACACTAAGAAAGCGGATAAGCGACCGGCTGTCAATCGCTTGCATGAATCACAACGCTGATTTGCGAGTAAGGTCCTTGTGACAAAAGGCTCGGGATGGGGTCCCTTTTTCAACTCTCTTTCTCGGCCTTGGTAACCGGGAAGATCCTTGCTGTTATAATCTTCTCACTAGACCCGATTCCGAAATTGGCACTTAACTGCTCCACAAAAAATTCTAACCCGACAGAAGGAAAGAGCAGAACACCAATGACCTTACCAAAATAACGTATTAATCGCCGTCAGCAAAACACTGTACAAGTACCGCGGACCTTGGCTGTATTTATAGGTCTCTCACTGACCTTCGACTTCTGGAATTGGAAGGTCGACTTTCAAGGTTAGTGGTTCCCCATAGCTTTAGCCAAGATGTCTGGTGGCTGGTAGTCATGTGGAGAACTTAGTACATTCTAGAACGTTTGAAATCGATACGATAATCATTCATAATCGATTAATGGCTAAAATAGTGGATTTTCCAGGCAATTCTTACTTTCTCCCGGACATCTGCCCACACAACACATTAAGCTGTTGAACCCTCTTAATCCTTTCACTGACTCCTTGTTTTACCTCTTTGTTGTCGTTAACCATATGTTGCGGAACTGTCAATTGTATATTGTCCAAGTGTTTAATCATAATATAGATCATGATCATGAACGATCATGAACTTATACGCTACATATCACTGCACTGAGGATGCCACCTCGCATGGTGGTGAAACGTTTGCGAGAAAACCGCCAAGCTCGGAGAACAAATGAACAATTAACGATATGACCGTCCACCGCTTCCTTCTAACGCTCAGTGGCGTGAGCTGCATTTTGGCGATTCATGCTGCCGGTGGTCAAGCGTTCGGATCCCGAGATAGCTGCAATACTGACGGGACACAACAGGTAAAAAAGCCGTCGATGGATTCTGCGGTCATGTGGAAGACTATCTGAGTTGAAGTTTGCTGCAAAGAACTTTCAACTGACGAGTAAACTTCAAGAGTACAACAAAATGCTCGCCGTATAAGTTTCAAAATGTCATGTCAAACATAGAGAATATCAGTGGAAGTTGTACCTTATGAGGCTGATGTTGCCCTCCACAACGTTGGTAAGTTGCATAGCAGTGGAAGATAAGACGCACTATATCACAATTAGTTGGTAAACCGTGACGGTCTGCTACTTTACACAGTGGCTTAGTGGCATAAGCAGCTAGCCGGCGGTTCAACCTGGTGGTCATGGGTTCAAATCCCGAAGAATCCTATGGGTACGCACTATTGCCGAGTTCCAAAGGTTTGAAACGGCCGCTTAGTGCTTTTATGTGTGGCACTGGCAAGAACGCGAAATTAGTGGGTATAGAACAAGCGGTGCATTACAGTGTGAAGACGTCTGACTGCCTGCACACTTCAAGTAACGTGTTAACTGATGTATACAATCCTTTCGATCGATGAGGTGACTACACTGACTATGTGTCTTGGTTCCACTCGATTGTGCTGAGAGATGCTTCTGCCCACACATTGAGAGTACAATGTACCAAATGCCATGGCGAACCTGGTGTTTCGTAACCGGTGCACAGGCATTGGGTCTGCGGACAAGGAAGTTATGTACAGCTTAAGCTACTATGATCTCCAGAGCCACAATACATCCGATGCCCTGCCCTTACCTTCAGTTGGCTGCGGTTGATAGCTAAATGTCAGTTCGCAGTGATTAATGAATGAGCGCTTGCGATGATGCCCACATCGCTTGAGTTAACGGTTGCTGTTTACTTAACGATGCAACATTAGCATAAATGTAACCGCCGGAAAGCTAAAGGCACCCAGCCTACATAGGTTTGCTTCAGTCGCTAAAGTGAGCCCAGTTAGCATCACAACCAGCTGCCGTCTTCGACTCAAGGTGGCAGATATTTGTTGCGAATCCTGAAGTGGTTCACTTGAAAACGCCGGTAGTATTGTCTATGCGTATTTCACTGCCACAAGCCTGCAGTAATGATGTGTAACCCAGAGAACCAAGCATCTCTTGAGCTAATCTCATAGGTTCATAGGTTCATAGGATTGTAGAGAGCAGAAGGAGAAATCCATTGTCAGCTCCATCGCTTCCCGATCATTGTGTGGGGGCCGCGATTCGATGTTAAGCGGTAATCCACAAGGAAACGTGACAGCTACGGTGGAAGCTGCAAGTGCCCATTGTATTCAAAAGATTAGAATCTAACATCCGCTTGAAACATTCCTCTGTCTGGGCATCAACCACATGCTTCGGTAAGTCGTTCCAATCGTTGACTACGCGAGTTGATAGAGTGAGAGCAGGATGGACCCGGAGCCTTCTGGGTTTAAACAGTTTCCAGTTATGGCCTCGACTTGAACTATTTGCATTGAATTTAAAGCATGCCTGCAGCTCCGTCCGCATCTCTCCTCTCAGCTTGCGCCTAATGAAAATCAGGTCGCCGCGACGTCGGCGATAATCCAGGAAGAACAGATTCATGCACTGAAGCCTCAGAGGATAAGGCAAGTCCCGTACCTCCAAGAAGTTTTTCGATCCCCGCCGCTGGACTTTCTCAATGAGGCGACATTCGAACTTGGTGAGAGGTAAGACGGCAGGTAATTCGTATTTGAGAATGGGGCGCATATGGGAAGTAAACAATAGTCGGAAGATCTCCGGAGTCAAGCGCGAGAAGGCTCTTCGTATGGCATGGGACATCCTGTTGGCAGCAGCAACCCTTCGTTACGTGTCCTGTGTAGTCCGTATATCAAATGACACCAACACGTCTAGGTCTTTTTCAAGGATTGAGTTTCTGAGCAACGCCCAACCAATGTGGTACGTGCCGAAAGGCTCAGGAGCACCAATGGGGAGGACCGAGCACTTATCGCGATTTATGGGCAATTCCCAATTGACTGATCCCGCATGTAACGTATCAAGTGTAGCCAGTAACCGGTCCACATCGTCAAGACAGGACACCTCCATCCATGACTTCAAGTCGTCAGCGTAAATCAGACAATCCAACTCAAGTTCCACCGAAAGATCATTGATGAAGATCTTGAAAAGTTCTGGGCCCAGGGCTGATCTCTGAGGGACACCGCTAGTCATGAGCACAGGAGCGGAGTAAGTCTCGTTCACGTCGACCCTCATTGTTCGATCATGCAAAAAATCAGTGATCCAAGAGATAACGTTCCCAGAAACACCGATTAATCGTAGTTTATAGAGGAGCCTTTCATGAGGAACCTTGTCAAAGGCCTTGCTGAAGTCGACAAAAATTACATCTAGACGTTTCCCAGCGTCTAATGGTTTCGCCCATCTTTCACGGGCCACAAGCAGATTTGAAGAACATGAACGCGCCCGCCGAAAACCATGCTGCGCACAACAGATGACGTTTAGGTTCTCGAGGTGGAGAAGAAGTGCCCGCTTGAGAATCCTCTTCATTACCTTGCATAATATTGACGTTAAACAGATGGGTCAATAATTGGCAGGATTTTGACGATCCTCTCCTTTGTGTATGGGTTTAATGATCCCCACTTTCCAAACAATCGGGAGCCGTCCAGCTTCAAGAGAATGCCGTAATACCCAGCAAACAGGAACGGCAATGTAATCGGCCACAGTCTTGAGGAACAGCGGATGCAACCCATCAGGACCCGGCGAGGAGTTCGGGTCTTATTCACGAATGCCTTTGGCAACAACATCAGCGCCGATTTCTACATGCTCTAACGAAGAAGGGAGTATTGGCACCGCGTCACTGGGAAATGGTGTCTCCATCGAGTAAACAGACGAATATTGTATGGCAGGGAGACTAGTTTTCGCAGCGTCATCGTCAAGTAAACCCACATGCGCTAAGGAATACAGATCAGGTATACCACTTCTTGCTCTGGTACTTCTCTTCAGGTAAGAGTGCCTTGGGAGTTGTCTTGGATTGCACAGCCAAGCCGAGTTAGTACTTTTGCTGTTTCTCTCGTTTTTGCAAGTTGCAGATATTCCTGGTCACTTTATATTTCGAATAGTCAGACTCGGATTTCGTGAGCTTGAATCGGACCCACAGTTTTCGTCTTTTGTTTATCAGGCACCTCAGTTCTCGATCAATCCATGGAGGACCCCTGGCAAAAGGTCTTTTGTAGACAGGAACGACCTGCTCAACAAGCGAAATCATTTTGGAGTGCAAGAGGTTCCACTCATCGTCCAAATTCAGGGATTCGGGTATACTCCAGTCCACACTGCTGGCAGCCGTTTGTAAGCGTTGGGGATCAACACGCCAGAAATGTCTGCGGAGGCGACCTTGGTTGTGGAGAGTAAGTCGTCGAGTCCAGAGGAACGCAAGGACACAGTGATCGCTTTTACCAATGGGCTGAAGAACGGCTAGGCCGGTGACATCTGATTGTGCCGGTGAGAGTACAATGTCAAGAATATGGGGTGTTTGTCCTGCAATTATACTAGTAGTCGTTGTGACATGTTGGAATAAGTTACATTCGATAACCGTCCCTAAAAGAGCGAAATCAAAAGCGCTTGAAGAGGGAACACAATGCAGTTGGTCCCAGTCGATAATCGGAGCATTGAAGTTACCCAGTAATAAGCAGTCTTTGCCTCCACCATGCATTCTGGTCGCGTCCAACAGGCAAGCTCCGGAACCCAATGGGACCCTGTAGACAACACCGACCATGAGAGATCTGCATCCGTCATGAACATGGCACCAGAGATTTTCAAAGTCGCCATCGCTGCCACAGGTAGCCTCAACCAGCTGAGCTTTGAAGTCCGTCTTCCAATATAGTATCACACTGCCCCCAGGTCTTCCTCCATGTCGGTTTGCCCTGTTAAGGTGATATCCAGGGATCTGCACCTCCGAGTCCAGAATGTCCGAGGACAAGCAGGTTTCGGTGGAAGCTATAAGATCCGGCCGATTCAAGGAGGCAAGAAGCTGAACTTCGTCTAGTTTGTTTCTGAGACTACGCACATTGGAAGAAATTACGCGCAGTCCGTTCTTCAACTCTAACGTCCGGGCATTAAAAGGAGTGGTCTCCAGCGAGTTCTTGGCGTTTTTCGAAGCACACGAAAATCCACGATATGAAGGTCCGTCTCACCCTTATCACGACGAGATCTGAGTTCGTCAACCGCTTTCTTCATTTTTACTCGATCCTCCGGAGAGAAGTCTCGCAGTACGAAAAATGGTTCTCCTTTAAAACACGGAGCTCGTCGGAGAATGCGATGGACTTCATCATCGTTTTGACATACAATCTTCAACGGACGGACCTTAGAGGAGTCCTCCTGTTTCTCACCAAGGCGAAAAGCCGAGACGATGCTGATTCCTGGCTCACCTTTGTCGAACAGTAAGGAGATCATCCATATTAGAAACTCTTGCTCATCCATAATCCTTTCAGCTGAAGAAGTTTTGGACGACTCAGGAGCATTTATGATGATTAGACAATGGCCACGAGAGGGAGATTCGTTGTTATCGGGGATCTGCGGTTTGTGGGGAGGTGGACCCTCCTTAAGCAGTTTTTCCAGCTAACCAACTCTATCCAGAACTAGCTGCAACTGCGATTGTGAAGACAATAGTTTACGTTTCACCTTGACATCTGTCTTGTCCTTACTTTCACCCACTCGTACTGTCGATGGCAGTGGCACACAATCCTTCGCTACGGATGCATAAGTCTTGGTATTTGGGGCTTTACCGTGGTCAACAACCGTCGGCTTACCAGTGGGGGTAACCGGACAAGAAGCTAGTGACGAGAAGCATGGGGATGCCAAGGAGGCAGTATCGCTGATTGCTTCGGCTTGAACCGAAGAGAAACGCAGGCTCGTTGCAGGCAGTCCAGCAGGCGGTGCAGTGTCGGTAACTGCCTTCTTCCCTGGAGTCCGACCGGCCAGGATATACTTGTCGTTAGGGGGCAGCGGAGGATTTTTCTGCTTTTGCACAGAATGTAGACATGAGGGACTTGGACTGATTGTAGGTAGGCCATTCGAAACGCGACTGACACTCAGTTCAGCGCGACAATGGTCACAAATAAAGACGAGGACTGAGGAAGTGGTCCTCTGCAGTGGAACGTACAGATCTGCGCCGATTTTACGACATGCAATGTGCAGCCACCCTTCGCAGAAGGAACATTGAACAGCCTTCGACCGAGAAGTGACAGGCTTACAGCAATCCAAGCATTTGGAAGACATTGTATACCATATACAATAACTTCAGAATGAATCTTCAAGACGGTAAAGAAACACACAGGAGCTTGCTATCCGCAGATCATTCTCAATGATTAACCTAGCGTAACAATCAAAGATATCGAAGCAACTGTCTAGTGATTGGAAAGTAAATTTGAAGTACATGTTGCGTGGATGGATTGCGACGCGCAATCTCAAAGTGGACCGCGATTCCCATTGAAGTGAACCTTGGCCATTCGATCACTAAGACCGTAGCTGATGAAGCAGCAGCAAACTGGGTGTTGCCCGTTTGAAACCACTGCACTCCATGACACGTTTCGAGGTTATTTCCTCTCGCCAGATAGAGATAGCAGGCATCGAACCCGGGACCATTGGGATGTTAGTTGTGACCGCTACTCCTATGCCACCGCGTCACGACGGGTAAATTTTGGCACAACGGTTAATGACAGATTGAAAAGTCAATTTGAAGTACACGTTGTGTGGATGGATTGCGACGCGCAATCTCAAAGTGGACCGCGATTCCCATTGAAGTGATCCTTGGCCACTCGAACACTCGCAACAACATGTGGTCTGTCACCAATTTTAACACCACATTTGCGCTCTTGACTGACATGAATAATCCCGATTCCCTAGAGTCCTATCGCGATGCGAAAACGGAAACAGATGAAGGAACTCTCTCAGACACCACTTGTGTCTGAATACACTTGCATCTCTGAATGTGGATCTAAATGGACAAGGCATAACATGCCTTAACCCGAAGGTACATAGAGGCAGAAATGTCGGTCCGATTTATAAAGGATTGTGTTAGCGGAATAAAAAGCCTTTACAAGTCCGTTAAACGTATTGCGCCAGTGAAATTCCTTCTAACGGACTGGTGAATTTTTTGACAATGATGATGCGTCACTCACGTTTGTGCCTCTAGCACAATCCGCTCCAAAAGGCGCATGCTTCACTCGTTAGTACACAGAACCTCAAGATCTCCATGGAGCATCGCGTAATACCGCTCCTCGTAGTTTGCCTCAGCTATGCAAATGTCCTCGGTGGCATTCACTAATGCAGGAGAAGATTAAATATACAGGGGCGCGTAGAATTGTACGACTCCACTAGGAGCATGAGTCGCACATTCGTGTGGCATGAAGCGTTAGCTCAAACCAGAAAGTTTCTCTCGACGAAGTTGAGCCCTTGGCATCCAGCATTGGATGTAATCGCTAAGCGTGTCCTTCTATGTTGTAGCTTCATCTGATCCAGTAACGTGTTGATTCGACCCCCCATTGTTGACCGCCTTATACTATGCACCAGTCCAACGGCAAACTCACAAAGGTTAAAGCTAGCATTGTCAGTCCACGCCTCCTGTCTCCTTCTGATCTCCAATCGTAGTAGTTCCAAAAGGAATAACCTTCGTATCCTTTTATCCACTGTTTCCGGTGATTTCGGGATTGTAGTCGATCATTTCATTTTTGTCACTTGTCATTCCACGTTTGGTGCAATTGGGCTAACACTTCCTCCAACTCTCCACCTAATCGTTTCTTTAAGCTTCTTCTGATGAAATTTCCCGGATAACCGTTCTTTCTAAACACTCGAAAGTACACAAAGATGGAGTCCCACTACGACCAATCGTCTCGCTCCCGGGAATCCCATCATATAAACTAGCGAAGGATTTACGGAGGAGGTTGAAACATTTGGTAGCCGGATCCGAATATAGCGTCAACAATGCTAAACAATTCAGCAACAAACTGCGAAGTGTAAGAATAGAAGACTACGGAATAATGTTTTCATTCGAGGTCACCGCACTCTTTACTTCAATCGGTCACGAATTGGCCAAAGAAAACATGTTGGAAATGCATGAGAATTGTCTAAGCCCCACAACAACCATGCGACCTGAAAGCTTTCGGGAACTCCTGAAACTCTGCATGACCACTTATTTCCGCTTTGATGGACAAGTGTACCAGCAACTGAGAGGAACCCCAATGGGCTCACCAATTTCGGGGCTCATGGCAGAAGCCGTAATGCAGAAATTGGAGCGCATTGCACTAACATCTATCAACCCAAAACTCTGGATACGACACGTGGACGACACGTGTGTCATCATAAAAAGGAACAGAGTACAGGCCACGCACGATTTGTTCAACAGCACATTCGAGGATATCAACTTTACGATTGAATTAGAGGAGGATAACAAGCTACCATTTTTGGATGTACTGGTCACTAGAAATAGAGACGGATCTATCGAAACGTGCGTATATCGGAAGAAAACGCATACAGACCAGATATTGAACTACCACAGCAACCACCCAATGAACCACAAGAAGAGCTGCATTCAAACCCTGTTCAAAAGAGTGGAAACGCATTGCAGTACAGCCGAATCGCGGAAACAGGAAGAAACTCACCTATATGGAGTGTTTAGAAAGAACGGTTATCCGAGAAATTTCATCAGAAGAAGCTTAAAGAAACGAATACCACAGCAACAGCAGCAGGCATCTGCTCAAGCAAACAAACGGATAGTGCTTTCCTACATCAAGAACATCTCCGAACTAACAGGAAGATTGCGGCAATCACATGGAACCTCTGTGGCGCACAAGCCAAGTGCCACCCTAAGAAAATTGATCTCAAGACACAAAGGAAAAGTTAATCAAGCCCACCAATGCAATGTCATCTACCAGACCAAATGCAGCGACTGCGATAAAAACTACGTCGGACAAACTGGAAGAAAACTTTGTACACGAATCACCGAACACAAGGCGGCCGTCAGAAGGCATGATCCACGCTCATTGGTTTCTGCGCATGAAGATCAAGAAAGCCACCGTTTCGATCTGGAGTACGTAAATGTCCTAACCCATGGGAGTACAAAACACGCAAGGGAGTTTTTGGAAGCTTGGTACTCTACAACGCATTCGATCAATCGACACACCGAATTGGACGCAGTATACGCCACACTACTGAGGAACGGCCGCCAACCCGATCGATTGAATCCGGTGGAACGTGTGGCTAGACCAACAGGACTGACGGCAAGCTTGCTCGCAGGAGCAAGCAGACAAAGACCACGAAACACAAGGAGGCGGGGTCAAAGGTCATCTCAAAATTAACCAAGCTGAACACGGATAGAAGTCCCAACCAATAGGATTTGCTCGGTTCCACGGCCAACCACGGTGGTATAAAAACGCACGCACACCACGCTCAGCGCACTCTCACCGAGGCTCCTCTACGCTACTCTACGCTATTGCATGGCACTCCACTACGCACTGATGATGTCACCTCGATTGGTGACGAAACGTTTGCAACAAAATTGCGAAGCTCAGCGCACAGTTCAACAGCTATATTGTTCTGACGGTTTATTAACCCGGTTCTGACAAACGTGGCGAAAGCAACAACTGGCACGTCACCGTTCTTAAGACATCATAAATTGCTTTCCAGAAACCTCCAAGGCAACCGTAGCAGTGTGTCTCGATATTAGTAATCCCTAAGACAATTTGGTTGTTTAAAGAGACTAGTTAGTTTCATTATGAGAATACTTCGCGCGTAGTAATATGGAGCCATACGGTACGGATAGACAGCCACTGCGCAACGCGTAGCGCGCCCGGTATCCGGCCCGAATCCCCGATTCTCACCATTCCGTGGATTCACAAAGGGATCCCCGGTTGCTAAAGTGAGGTAGGTTCCCACGGGATATCGCATTTGGTATCTCTTCAGGAGCGCGCAAAGTTTACCTTTCTAAAATCATTGTCCATTACTGAAGGACTTTTGTAGATCTTCTATTTTCCGTGTTCATTTACTGTACGTCTATGCAGTCGCTTACTTGGTTGAATGGAACTGCACACACAACCATGGCGATGATTCGCAAAGAAATATTTATTATATCAAAAGAGAGAAAAACCCACATGTGAGATATGCATCGATGGCGTGGTACATTTCACATGATCACCGGATACAGCCGACTAGGTCGAATATCCCTAGAAGAGTGGCGCTTGGTGATGGCTCTTGGTTTGGACCTTAAAACCATGGATTATCATCACATCCACGGATCCATAATGAAGAGTGTACCAGGCTGATTCAGTTGGCCATCAACGACCCAAGTCTAAGAGAACGGCTTTCCAACTAGTCGAGTGGGCTGAGGAAGAACTTTGGACAGTTGGACACATAACTATCACGTCACTGGCAGAGCCAGTGAGTGGCTTCACGTTATCTACTGTAGTTTCTACTCACACGACGTGATTATTGCCAAGAAACTTTTGGCGCTTGTAACCCGTTAGTCGACAGATGAATGGCTCCAAAGGGGTTAAAGAGACTTACCAACTATACGTCCACTGCTATTCACTGTCGTATCGTTTCCATGGTAGATGACTTCAAATGGTGGGGTAAACTTTCCCGTGAGTGCCATTGGAGTCCAAGTTATCTCTTAAGTTACTGTATTGTCTACTTTACGCGATCGATTGCAAAACACTAGCGCAAGGAGAGTACCGCTATTCTCATATGGCTTGCATAGAGGTTACATCAACATCCTCATAATTATACACCTCATATGCAGATGGAAATCCCCCAGCTATTGTGTCGAGATAAAAAGAAAAGAAAAATCATGTGACGCACAACGGCACCGACCTCAGTAACAGATGCACATCGTTCCGGAGAGCTAACCGTCGACTATCGTGAAGCAAAAATCGAGTTATACTACATCTACCGAATGAAATCGTGGTTGGAGGGGAAGATAAAGCGGGAGGGGGATAGACAAAGGAACACACAACACCAACGTCATCGGGGCCGGCTCCTAGTCATATCAGCAAGTGTATACAATCAAACGTGGTCATCCTCTTTAGAACCCCATCAAGGTCGTCAGGATTCACCAACTGACGTCAACTTCAAAGTGAGGGTTTTCATCTCTCTTGACCAAGTCATCGCTTGATCACCCCTCCTCCTCTTCCAAGCGCACGCCCGGTGCGCAAACAATGCACTTCGCGGGAGTCGGTGTACTGGCATGCGTAAAACGTGGCCCAGCCATCGCAGCCTGTTGAGTGAAATAATAGGTGCCGAGCAGTTCATTCGCTCTTCCTGCACCAAATACGCGAAGCCGAACACGCTCACTGCTCACGTGGTGCTCCCACGCGATATGAACTAAGCTGCGAAGGCGACGATATTCGGATGTGACGAGCGTCTTCATGTCTGTCGATCGGATGGACCAAGTTACACAACCGTATGAGAGGATTGAACAGACGGTTGCCTTAGAAACACTACCTTTTAGGGCGAGAGTAATATCGCGTCTGCGCCACAGGTGACGGAGATTGTCAAAAGCACCTCGAGCTTTCGCCATACGGTTCGTAACCTCAGCTCCGATCCCACGGACGCTAATATAGCTGCCCAGGTACTTGAATTTCTGAACGAATTCTAGCTGATCATCATCAAGTGTCAGCGCAGGGTTGAGTCTCTGCGAATCTTGGAGAGGACTTTGCATTTCGATGGAGCAAAGCATAGTCCAAAACGATTGACAGCCAGTACCATTCGGTCCAGTGTTGCTTCGTATGTTTGAGCGCGGTCACATATGAGGGCAATGTCCTCCGCATACTTCAAGTCAAGAAGTCGCTCATCAGGAAGTTGCTCCACACCTTCTAGTTCGTGTCCAGCGAATGCAGTTTCCATGACTTCCTCAATAGCGAAAATGAAGAGGAAAGGTGACAGAGGGAAACCTTGTCTCACACCGTTGGTGATACCGAAGCGTGGCGACAGTTTGCCATCAACTCTCACTGTGTCCGATCTATGCCCGTGCATCTCTTTGCTAATGTTTCCATATTCATCAGGCACACCTTTTCTTAGCATAACGTCCCATAGGGCACATCGATCTACTAAATCGAAGGTACCTTTGAAGTCGTGAAACCAGACAACGGTTGGTAGCCAATAAACATGGCAGTGCACCAACAATTGACGCAAAGTGAAGATGTGTTCGATGCAGCCTTGATTTTTGCGAAACGCATCTTGCAGTTCGAAGATCTGGCTTTCACGAGTGCCAGTCAGTCTGCGGAGAACGACAGAGGTAAGTTCTTTGGAGGCAATTGAGATCAGACTGATCCCTCTATGGCTGCCGCATTCAGAAAAGGAGCCTCTTTTGAAAATTTTGATTATGACAGAGCGGCTCCAGTCTGTCGGAACAGTTTCCTGCTCCCAAAGTCCCATTAGCAACTCGTGTAAATCATCCACCTTAGCAGGTCCCCTGCATCTATGGAGAGCTGGGGGAATTCTATCTGCCCCGCGGCCTTATGGAATTTCAACCGTCTGATCTCTCGTTTGAGTTCTGCGTGTGATGGCGGATCTAAGGAGACGGCCCATGGAGAAGGCCACTCAATGCCCGAAAGAGAAAGCGATAACTCAAATTAGTTAAACTGCCTTGCCAAGTGTTCAGCTCAACGCTCTAAGCCTTTCTACAAGCTGTTGATCGTCAGTCCACTCTCGCCACGTATTGCCTCGCTAACAACAGGTCTTCTGCTGTCTGTTTGCCGTATCAGACGGAATAAGTTACGATGATTACCAACGACAGCGGCTGTTTCCATCTCCGGGGCACGATGAGGCCACCAGGCTTTGCCGTCTCACTTCAGGCTAGCACGCGGTTTTGCCCTGAGATTTTTGCGAGTCTCACTGTATTCGCTTCCAGCCGGAATACGTCGGCGAGCATCCATAAGTTCCAGAGACTTTGTAGAGACCAAATGTTTGGGTTGGCAATTTGCTTTGCTACATGAAGGCATGCCTACTAACAGTAACGTTTGACGAATATGCGACCAGTAATCTTCAACGGTGTTTAGTGGACGCTTACTCAGCCCAGATTCCATCGTAGTTTGATACACATTCAGAACACCTGGCTTCGTCAGTTAAATTATATCAGTGCGCTCAGAGCAACATTGCGGACGTCCGCCGAAACGCCCCCGTAGGTCGGCACACAGGAGAGCGCGATAGGAGTCCACGCTCGTGCTCCAAATCGAGCGACATTTTGGGCAATCCTCTCCAGTGGTAACTAATCGCGAGCTGATCGGTCTGCGTCCATGGCTGGCCCGAGACTGATGAGCGCCAAATCACTCTTCTGTGGGTGATGCGTCGAAAGGTAGTGCTCGCGAGAAAGAGACGCGCATCTTCACGCAGGTGTAGCAATCGCCAACCGTTATCATTACGGCAGCGGGGTTTTGGCATTGGACCACAGGCAGCTCGTTTTATGGAGTAAGGAGCCACCTTTACTGCAACCCCCAACCTCGAGGGCCAGGAGACTGAGTTTTGTGGTCTCACCATTGACCAATCTAGTGCAAAAACAAGACCCAGCATCATCACTGAAGCACACAAACCTTCGCACCACGTTAAGGTCCAGTCTCATGGCGATGGGATAGAGATTACTGTTATATAGTACTCTTTTTGGTCCCTTGCGGTTTCATGTGTGCTCAGCGAATCGATTGCCTCGGAAGTAATTACCGTGTTATTAACGTGACTGGTAAATTCAAATGAGAAAATAAAAATTTTACAGACTTGGCCATGATTGGGTTGGCAGGCAACTAATCTCTCTCTTTCAGCAGACAGAAACGCAAACCTGGACACCTGTTGATCAATTGCAAGTCGCACATTTAGGCAGCCGTTCTCAACAACTGTTGGTACGAAACTTTGCCCGCTGGTTTGTATTACCGTATTAACAAGGTAGGATAACGTTTCTAGTTTCTCCTTGGTCTAGGGAATTTGAACTGCCGAGGAGTTTGTGGCGAACAACTCATTTCTAATTGGCCGTCAAAGGTGCGATTGAGCTGGGTTGTAATGCCGACTTTAAATGAGAAAAATATGGCTGGTAAATACTTGTAACCTACTAACCCTTATATAGGATTGTGAAAATAACGTTGTCGGCTGTACTGCAGTGCGAGGTTAATGGTTAGAGTATTCCTCGAGGAAATTGCTGAACTCGTAATTGCAAACCGCGAGAGCGACATCTACTTCGTTCGCGCAGCGAAATTCCAACAAATCAGACATGATCTGGCGGCACTCTTGCAGTAACTTTTTATTCGTAAGTTTTGTAAAGTTCTTTGATCCAAGGATTCAGCTCATCTTCGGCCAATCTAGCTAGCGTACAAGCCTGATCCACTTTTCGTCATTTTTGGAAGTGAAGTCCGGCAACTAGTGGCACTCCGCTAACTTTCCTCATTGCTTTAAGAGAAACACTCAGCTTGTAAACAACAAGACGGTAAACACATTGTACGCATATGAAACATTTCAATAGGAACGCAACTCACCTTGACAAATGAGAAAGTGAGCCAACAGGTAAGAGACTCGTCGCATGCCCATCAAAGCCATGAGTGGGCGGAATCCGGTCTCCTTGTCTAGACACATGATGCTAGCGAAACAGACCACGAGGCAAGCGGTACTCAGATACTGATGAGCGGACATGACCGAGATGATGAACAATTTGCCTCCTTTTCCCATACTCCATCGCTCGGGGGACTCGGCGTAGATGTCACGTTTTGTCGCCGCCACTTGCAACCGGATGCGAGTGGAAAAAGGGGTAGCTCCACCTTTTCGGTTTGCCTCAGAAACAGGTGTGTTGAAAGATGCAGATTCAGCAAGTGCGTACATGTGAAAAGAGTGGGCCAATTGTAACGGTGTCACTTAAAAAGGGTCACCAATCATCAGTTGAATCTGAATACCATTGATGACGTAAGCATAATTTACCACACCGCACAGCTTGAGATTGAGATATGAGGCGTTGTCAGCTGTAGTTTCGAGCACGCGCTCCATACTAATGCTAATGCAATAGAGCATGCGAATAAGAAACCAATCCAACTCAGTCTACCTTTTTGAGTTAGAACAATGCATACATGCATTTTTGTGACCGTTCATTGATCGGTCCGTGAATTTCTCAGAGCCTCTCTGTGAACTTCTGAACACCGAGGATTCATGGACCACTCAAAAGCTCAAAGGGGCATGTAATCAAATTCAGGCGTCCCCTGCCGAAAAACAATAACCCAAACAGATAAGCGCGTCTAGTTCTGCTCCCACAAGTTCATCACCGATTTCGCTGAGGCATCATAATCTCATGATCTTCCACGTACCTGAGTCAAAAGATGAAAAGCCTCAAATACGTTGTGATCACAATGTTGAGTTCCTCCAGGGGCTCGTGCATAGACTTTTGAATGTGAATGAAGGCAATGTGACGAGTCAACAAGTAAGCCGATTCGGCCAGAAAACTAACCAGTCATTTCGACCTCTGGGAATCACCTTTGCAAATCACAATATGCCGCAGCTCATACTGTCTCGTCTGTCCAAGGCTGAAAGGCATAAAAGGATTCACATTCGCGGAGATTGGGAACCCGAAGACTGGGATCGTTTGAAGACTGCGGTCATTGAGCTTAAAAGCCGTACAGAGGAAGGTGAGACTGACTTACAAATTGCAAATTTTCGGGTGATCAAGAAGGGTGTACGAACCCGTAACAACCGGTTGTTCAACCTCCAGGTATGTCCCGCGGTACCTACCAGTACCTCCGTGAAGAATTTGCCAACGTATGTAGCCTAGTGCACAAACGTGACAAACTGTGCCGCTTCGCTGTCTCGGAGCGGCCGGATGTTTTAGGGCTTGCAGAGACTTGGCTGAACTCTGACGTCAGTCCCCAAGAAGTCGCGTTGTCAGGACACTCTTGTTTCCGAAGTGACCGAAGATCAATGGCTCAAGGTGCTGTTCTGTTGTACATAAAATCAGCACTATCTGGCAAAGTTATTAGCACCTATCGGAACGATAATAACTTATGCAAGCAAATGTGGTGCACAATCCGTCTCAAACACGCAGAACTAATAGTAGGTGTTATCTACCGCAGCCCATTAAACCGTTGGTGCAGTTGGCTACCACATATGCAGCAGCACATGAGTCGCCCTCAGTTCTTACTGATGAGGGATCTAAATTTACCCAAGATATTCTGACCAGACGTTCGGGTTCTTCCCGGTTATGGCGACCTTGAGGCTCAAATCGCTAAAATGACTATTGAAATCGGTGCAACGCAACATGTTATCCAACGGACGTGTGTAACTCCGCACTCGGCATTTTGTCTGGACATAATGTTTGCGAGCTGCCAGCCGAAGCTGAAAGAGATCAATTCTCGAACCTCTGGCGAAGAGTGACCACTGCTCCATTGTAGCAAGCATAGAATTGGTGTCACATTATAACCAACGGAAGGCAACATGCAACTATTGGAAGGCGGACTTCAACGGGCTCGCAAGTCAGACTGATTGGACACTACCACAAAATGCGTCGCTTTATGCCGGTGGGCCATTAAGGACGGGGAAGCTTAATTTGCTGTGTACTCGGTTCGTTCTCCTGAAGTATTCAAAAATCGGACCCGTCAAACCGCATTGGTTTGATACGAAATATAGACAGTTAGTGCGACGGCGTCGCAAACTATGGGATAGACATATCAACTCGGGTTGTGATGAGGATTACACAGTGTACAAAAAACAGCGAAACTTATGTAAGGTCGCAATCATCAAGAAACACCGGCACTTCGAAGAGAAGCTAGCATCCTCGACCACAACTTCACCCAGAAGAATATTTACCTACTTTAAACGTCAACGGAAACCTGTGGGTGACTTATCGGTCTTAGGAGCCTAGACGGACAGACGCTGATTTCAAGCGCGGAGCGCGCGGACGCCTGGCTATGCACTTCCTCACCGTATTTTCCAGTAAATCAGTGACTGTTCCAGTACTGGCACAGGTTGTGCCAGTCTTGTTGGACAGCCTACAATGTGATGCAGTTGAAGTGTATCAGCTACTCGTCAACCTCGATGGTGCAAAGTTCTCCGGATCAGATTGATGTCAGTCACTAATGCTCCAGTCTCCATCGAATGTCATCTCAACAGCCGTGACAAATCTATTCAATAATTCACTCTTGGAAGGATCTGTCCCAACGACTAGGAATGTTCGATAATGAGATCGCTTCCAAAGCTTGATGATCCGAGTAAAGTAGAGAACTATAGACCGATCTGTTTGACTTTGATATTATCCAAAGTTCTCGCGAAGGTTGTGAAAAAGTGTCTGCTGTGGTTCTTCGAATCGATGGATATAGTGACGTCAGCACAACTCGGCTTTACGGAAGAGCGATGCTGCATCACCAATTTGATGTACGCAAACCGTCATTGGCTCCGAGCTCTCAACGTACGGAAGGATGTTAACGTGGTGTACATCGACTTTAGTAAACGTTCAACAGAGTGAACCACGAGGTACTCCTTGGTAAACTGAGAACAAACGGAATCACTGACACGCTACTTTAGTGGTTACACGAGTTTATTGTGCGACAAAATGTTAGAGTACAGGTCAACGACTACTTGACAGACTGGTTCCATCGACCAGTGGCGTGCCTCAAGGAACTACACTTGGACCACTATTATTTCTTATTCATGTCAACGATCTTCAGCAGCAGCTTCAGTCACCAAGTGCCCTGTTTGAAGATTATTGAAAATCTGGAGGATTATTGCGAACCAGGACGACTGCGCTCGCCCCCAGCATGACTTAGATCGACTGTCAACGTGAACCACTGAACTACAGCTCCTTCTTAACGCAAACAAGTCGGAGTTCATAAGTGGCACCAGACGTCCAGACACTACGATCATACACCTCGGACGGCCAGTTGCTCCACTCTAACACATCTGTCAGAGAATTAGGTGTGCTATCTCAACATGATATGAGGTCACCAGAACATTCGGAGAAATTGTACCGTGCGGGACTTCGTGTGCTCTGGGCATTAAGACGCAGTCTCTTCACATGGTCCAAAGAAACCGTTCCTCGCCTATTCACCTCGTTCATTAGACCAATCCTTGAATATGGTGCCCCAGCTTACCATCCGATAACTCAGTGCAAAACTGAAAAAGGAGAAAATGCAGCGTATCGCATCTAGAATGAGACCGAGTCTACGAAAGCTTCCGTATGAAAAAAGTTGTGAAAGGCTCAAACTCGACACACTGTCCTACCGCCGAGTACGAATTGACCTTATTATGACGTATCGAGTACTACACTTGAATCACTTTCCAATACTGCGGCCAATATTGCAATTGTGGGAACCCTGTAACACTCAAGGACACAGTTATAAACTCACACTCCCCTGCATGAACAAAATATCACATCAGCTTTGTACAGAACGAAGAATCGTAAACTTATGGAATGCACTACCAGAAGGACTAATAGAGGGCGATGCTGTGAAGTGTTTTAAAACTGGTATCGTAGGTTATCTCGGAAATCTCTGCTTTTGTGAAACGGTGCAAATACAATGCAAACAAATACATCCTATACCAGGAAATAATAAAACCAATACGAAATACTCACAGAACAAGCATAGACGATTAACTGACCAAACACCCGCTGACGATTCCCAATTAAATGTTTTTGATTTTCCATAATTCGATAGTTGTACAGAAACCTTTCTACTTACTCTTAACTACAGTCTCATTCACAGTCTCATTCCCAGTTACCGGCTTTCATTTTTGCTAAGGTCCGTTTCTTGACGTTTTTGTGAAAGCAGCATTGCTTTAATTTGTTTGACAGGCACACGTTTTTCTTAATGAATGTCTATCTCAGGGACCATTTTCCGTTAATATTGTTTTCTAGAACGCAAGTGATTGGTTCATACTTTCATCGCTTCTCATTCACTTGTCATTCAGCGTCTCCTATGTTGATTGGCTCCTACGTGTTTTATTAACTTTGCTTCTGCCCTTATCTGTACACTATGTAAGCGAAGGAGTCCCCTGGTATATACAAGTCTTTCGCGGTTCCCCTTTCGTGATCTCGCTACGGTAGTGGGATGCGACCATTTGATGGCAATACAATATGATACAATATGATCCTTGAGCCGAAATGCTGCATGCCCAGTTCTCATGAATCTTCCATGTCAGTAAAGGACAAAAGGATAACGTCTTAACTTCACGAATTACTCGGGTGCATTCCCGTCTTCGCACCTTGACTCGTTAGTGGTCAGCTTCTTCGGTTTAAGCCTGTTCGGAGCTCGTTTGAGTGAAATGCAGATACTCCACGTGCGACAGGGTGGGTGCTGCGAATTTTTCCGTGACTAACAAGGACAGTGTACCGAGCTTTGATTAACTGACCGGAGCGCTGCTATGTGCTGGTCATAAGCAGCGGCAGCGAATGGCTACCCTGCTCTTACTAGGCATGGTAAATCTCAAGTGAGTGTGCTAATAGACAGCGCATTGCAGGTGGAATACTGTATCCCACCAGCAGTTGTAGTGATTTGTGCCTGCGGGGTACCGACACAACAGTTGACTCCAGATCCAGAACGACGAGGATGACGACGAATGCAGATGTGCTCACTGGAGTGTAACAAGCTTACCCTAGAAATGGTGAGGCGAACTTCTCAACAATGAAACCTTCACTATTCACTGGTCACTCAACATTTTTGCCTGTGCCTTTAGTAGACCCACACTCATAGTTGTTTCGAGACAAAGGTTTACCAACTACAATGTCTAGACCGGCGAATTCTAATTGCGTCTCACAATTCTTCTACACAGCTGGTATTCGAAAACACACTGACAAAGATTCTACACAAATTCACGCGCTTATATGCCACAATAGTAATGTATGGACTGCCCAGTCCTACTTACTTCGAGGAAAAAATTGTCCACTTGTTCTTTCAATGGAAGGAAAATTTTCGTCGCGGTTGCTTCACATTCGAAATGTAAATTGCCAGCGGAAGAACAATAATCAACACAGGATTGGTAAGACGTAATATTTCAATACACGAAAAGCATACAGTTTGCGGCACAGCAGCTGAGATGTTTCCCACCTCTAGCGGACGTGTAAAATGATGATGATGATGATACAGTTAGAAAAAGCAGATGTCAGCTTTGAACTGAATGCTAATTTGGACCAGAAGGGCAACACAATCTAGAAGGAAGTCTATCTTGTTTGCAATGCATGCCAGTGTTGTAACTCTGGGATGCTGCTGCCAGGTCCCAGACATCGTCATAGGGAACAACACGATTGCTAACCCTTCGTCAGTACCGCAAAGTCAGACAATTGTTCAACGTGTAATTGATAACTTAAGTGGAATTTAGCACTATCAGCTGTGCTGTAGTTCCGACACATTGAGCTAGCAAAGCTCAGGTGTTTAGCAAGCATATGCCCCTTCCTTTGTATCGAATACTGTCTCAATGATCAAACGGCTTAAGGTCATTTCCGTAGGAATTGCAGCCCAACTGAAGATTGCGTGTCGCAAGGCATTCACACAATGAGTGATCCTTTGCTTGTCTTTGCTATTGCTGTGCTCGTTCGCACCGCTGGCTAGAAAATATACATGGCATACCCGCCAGCCGTACACATTAACTCTCCAGGCAAGTCCTCTTTTGGTGCCATGTAACTCTAAGCGGTCGTACATCGGTTGGTAGATTGCAATTGGACACAAACCCATGCATTCGGTCATTCAGTAGACGAAAAAGTTTGTTACATCTTATAACTGTATGGTATTTATTTTCGTTTAACCATTGTGAACGATATTATAATGGAAACCACGAGCGTCTGTTCAGTTGAAGCATAGCAGGGTTAACCAAATCTACACAGGAACGGGAAGTTGAGTCAATGGCAAACGCCTGAACCACTACACAGCAGGTCCCACTGGGATAGGTGAGGCAGTATTCTTCGCTTGAAACCCAAACTGTCCATTTGGCAACTGAACATGTGCACATCGGGCCAACAAGCTACATGCTTGCTTGTAGCTAACTAAGCAGCGATCACTGAGAAAGGGTTGTTTAGGCGCCCCGACTCACTGCCTTAAGACCAAAAGAAAATCAGTGGCTAGCATCCGTAGCCATTTGCTCCCAACACTAAACTGCACCATCAGATTCGTCCAGCTTTGAACTCTTTAGATCGGTTTTGTACCCGCTGGTTAAACTCTGGTTGAGATGACGGTAAAAGGAATTGGATTTGATACGCAACAGTTGCCGGTAAACGCCCGCCTCGCTACATCATGGATGCTTGAGGAATGCCTGTCCAAGGGGCTAATGATCCAAAATCGACTCCATTATTATACTAAACACCTAAAAGATAGATTGCAGCACACTACCTCTCTATAAATACGTAAACATTAGCAAAGCGATGCACGCGCATAGATGGGACAAAGTGAAGGTTGATGGCAAACTGTCGCCAACCTTCAGTATCACCAGCGATGTGAGACAAGGTTACCCGCTGTAACCTTTCCTCTTTAACTTCGCTATTGATGAAGTCATGGAAAGCAAATTCGCTGGACACGACCCAGAAGGTGTGGAGCTACCTACTGGTGAACGACTTCTCGACTTAGAGGATACGGACAACATTTCCCTCATATGTGACAGCGTTCAAACATACCAAGCGGCACTGAACCGATTAGTACTGAGTGTCTATCGTTTTGGACTACGCTTTGCTCCATCGAAATGCAAAGTCTTCTCCAAGATTGGCAGGAACCCACGCCTGCACTGACCCATGATGGTGATCACCTAGAATTCGTTCAGGAATTCAAGTACCAGGGCAGCCAGATTAGCGCCCGTGGGATCGAAGCTGAGATTACGAACCGTATGGCGAAAGCTCGAAGTGCTTTTGCCAATCTCCGCCACCTGTAGCACAGACACGACATCACTCTCTCCCTGAAGGGGAGAGTGTATAATGCAGCCGTATGTTCAACCCTCTTATACTGTTGTGGAACCTGGCCCATCAGGTTGGCAGACATGAAGACGCTTGTCACATTCGAACATCGTCGCCTTCGCAGCTTAGCTCATATCTAGTGGGAGCACCGCGTGAGCAGTGAGCGTGTTCGGCTTCGCGCAGTTGGAGCAGGAAGGGCGAATGAACTGCTCGGCAACTACTATTTCACGCACCAGGCTCCGATGGCTGGGCCACGTTTTACGCATGCCAGCACACCGACTCCTGCGACGTGCATTGTTTGTCCGCTGTGGGTGCGGTTGGAAGAGGAGGAGGGGAGGTCAAGCGATGACTTGATCGAGAGAGATGAAAACCCTTACTTTGAAGTTGGCGTCGGTTGGTGATTCCTGACTACCTGGATGAGGTTCTAAAGAGGAGGAACACGTTTGGTTGGATACACTTGCTGATATGGCTAGAAGCCGGCCCCGATGACGTTGGTGTTGTGTGTTCCTTTGTCTTCCCCCTCCCGCATAGTCTTCCCTTTCAACAACGATTCCTTTCGTTAGGTCTAGTATAACTTGCATTATGCGGCGCGATAGTCGACGGTTAGCTCTCCGGAACGATGTGCACCTGTTACTGGGGACTCTGCTATTTTGTTCTTTTCCTTTGTATTGCGACACACTAACTGAGGTGTTCTCCACCTGCAGCTAGCGTGTATGTTGCTGACGATGATGACACGATCTCTTTTTGGGTGGATAGAAATGAAAGATTATCTCGCGGGCAAAACTTCGCTTCAGGTTCGACCTTAAGTTCTGCTATCGCTGTAGGAATGTTACAAATAAGCACGTGACCGAAGGTGCAGAGCATTGGTGGAGACAGATATCGCTTGGTTTTATAGCGACGTACATTTTATTATTGTTAATTGTGCTCAGCGTAATTCGATTCGGAAGAAGGGACTCACCAAACCCTTATTTGCGATACACTCTGGGCCAGAAGCCAATGTCAAGTTTTGTATATCAAAGGTAACAATAGATTACAATGCATACCCCGTATTCCAAAGTGTTTTACTTTTAAACACGCAATAAAATGGTGCGCTTTTTGGGTTGAGGCAATCACTTCGCGCATTGTCTTTAATCATACACACGCGACCTGTGAAAGCTCCAAATGCAAGTTTACGTGAGATCAACTGGTAGATAAATGGTTCACAACCTACTGCCCTTCTGGTTCGAGGTCACCGTCATCAGGATGGCACGACGAATCACGATCACCTACTAAAATGGCTGCGAAAACTGATAGAATTTGATGAAGCGAGAAGTAGGATCGCCACGGCAAACACGAGGTATCTACGGGACACAGTTCCCCTGGTCAAATCTAATGTTTCTTTCATTGTCCTCATGCGCAACCAGGAGCCTCGCATTCTCAAGTTCTTTGATTCCATTGTTAGCTGTCTAGAGTGACCACTGCTCCGTTCGCGAAAACAAACGGCAATATCGCGGAACCAGTCGGGGTTGTAAGCAGCGCACCAGCGAGAGACTAATCGTCCCCAAATCGATTTCAAGGGATGGTTTTTTGAACCTTTACTAGTTGCATATAGGGAATTGAAGGATATGCATAACGTGTGCCTTCTGCTATTCTTATTTAGAAGCATAAATGTAGTGTCTTTTTCAAGTTTCGCCTTGACGACGGGCGTCAAGGTCACCAGATTAAGGTTTGTAGTTGCGTATACCAGTTAAATTAATCGATTGTTAACCGAAACTTCATACGTTGGCTTTATTCTCGATCACCCAGGCCACCACGATCAAAAGGAAAATTAACAATCTGGAAATACGCGTATGCAGATGCAAATCAGGTGGAGAAGTGGTCAGGAGAAGGGCCAAGTAGATTCATCTAATAGACTGGCTTCAAAAGGGGTTCGTCGCAAGCCACACCAAACCATACGGTCACCACAATCCTATAAAGCATAGACCGTCATTTCACTTTATTGGGACTAGCGCGGAATCAGAGTTAGTCACTTGAGCGCCGCGGCTGCCATCTATCCCCGTTGACTATAGACTAGAAAGCAATAGGTTCCGGAATCTAACCAGTACAGAATAAATGGTATGTGCCCTACTGTTGAGTCACGAAAAGATGAAAAGGCGGTCCAGTGCATTTGTGGATGTACTACAGCTGTTCGTATAGATATAGCTATAGTTAACCGTCATCAAAATGAATCCAAGTTCATGCTTTCATTATTTTAAACAATAAATCTTTTGTACTCAGGAGTAAGGTGTTTTGTTGCAGCTAATTGAGAGTTCATCGCATCCTCTTATAAGTCAGATAATTCTCCAGTATTTTTTATTTATTTCTGACCTGTAAATCAAGACGGTCTTTCGTTGTCTTCTATGGCTAGGTGGATGGGCTGCTGGCCGGCGGTGCAAGCTGCTTGTGGTCATGCGTTCGGATCCATCAGCATTCGATGAATGCGTACTACTGTTGAGACCCAACAAGTCGAAACGGCCTCCTTGTGCATTGGCAGATGTGCGTAGGACCATGTGGTTGGGAAGGTGCTAAGATGAAGTTCCAATTAATAAATTGTTTAATGGAAGGAAGCAAGAAACTGTACGATGGAACTACCAACTTTGAAATGGAGTGTTAGCAGACCATGGTTCTAATCCATGATTCTGCGTTACACCTCCTGGTGGCAGTGTCTCGTAATGCCTGGGCATCCTGTGGTGCCCCATCAGCAAGTGGCCTATGAGTAAGCACTGATAGTAGTGAAAAGTTGGATCGGACTTTGAATTCGAACCCAAGATGTGTCTGTGCTGCGGATAAATAAGTGAAAGGGAAGGAAAATAACATCCACGAACAAAGTGGTGGAATACGCAGGATTCGGATACTTACCCGTCGTGTGAAAAGTTTTGTAAGGCAAATATATGTGATATCCAAAAATGTCGCCGAATACTCGTCGTACCAGGATAACGTAGTATGGGTTTCTCGGGTACAAGACCCCAGTTTTAGTGGGATCAATTCCAAGGTACACGTGCTCCGAGCAGTTGAGAAACATACCACACCAATGTTCATCAGAGGGAACTCGTTGAATATGACTCAGGTGAGCCAGAAGCTTCCTACCAACCGCCTGAAGCTCGCTATCTGGCTGGCTGCCATCGTAACCCACATACCATTTGGGCATATTGACGGGAAAGTCTGACTCGATAGTCTTTCAGAAAAAAAGAGAAAAGAACAGCAGCGCAGCTGCGTCATTGTGTACATTAGTCTTAGACCTGCAATGCTTGATTCCATAATTGCAAGAATTATGTACAGATGAAACAGAAACTACTATGAATCAGTGCGAAGGGGAGTAGGGGGTTCAATGTTGAATAGGCTTAGCACGCAACCCGAAACAACATGACTCAAATGTGGGTACAGTAAAAAATGACCCTTTTTGTTCTTGTATAACAGATTCTTGGATCGCTGCCCAGTCTTTAATTTGTTTCTCGGAAGGGTCTCTGAACAGCAGGTATCGCCTGAAAGCGAACTGTATTTTCCATCTTACGGCCTACATATCAGCACTATCATTACTAATTACCCGAAGGAAGGATAGACTTCAACTACTCTGCCGAAACACAACACGATATTACTTACGAAAAAGATGATACAAATGTTGTAGAATACAACTAACAGCAAATAATATACCTCTTAGTAACATAACATGCTCAACACTGAAGTCATGATTGGGGCGGGTGAGAGATACGTGGGATTGGGTGGGACAGGAACACACATCATCAGACAAGCACACCCCACTTCGCTTCGCTTGTGAAACTGATGCGAGGATATGCTGATGTATTGCTTTTGGACATGCAATTTTACGATAACTGATACCAATTATGAACGTTTTAGTAAAACTCCGTTATGTTTATTAGGTCCGAATCCCCTCGATTCTCTTCGGTATTACGTGCTCGTTGCTCTGGAAAAAGGGGACCGATTACTCCAGTGATGGCAGTGTACCATTTTCATTTTGGTCTCTTAATTTGTAAAAGTTTACACTTTTGATGACGTTAATTTAGTTCGTCTGCAGATGACAACGTAACATGCTGAAAACGCGCCCATTTGCGTACATAAAGCTTATCTTTACTTGAAAACAGCTCGAATTGATATCCCTATCAAAACATAGCACCAACATAAACAGTTACATTGGCAATCTTCTTTTCCTTCGTGGTAGACAATTTACTTTTGACAAAATCAGGGAATTTGCTTTGGTGCCTATGATGCAACTTGTTGTTTAGGGCATAGAATCCCATCCGAGATGAACAAACTCCAGTGAGAACTCATGTCCACATGACCTTCCAACTATGTACACGAATAAGCATGCATGTCTGCTAGGCCACGAGTCACAGGTTTGAGCGCTGTTACTGAGGTCGTCGAATTGCTTTATACTATGCTATTTAGGCCCGAGCATATACACCCTGACTCAGTGCGTCTTGTTGTTTTGGAAAGCTGCTTTTGCGCATGGACACTCGCAGCGTTTACGACCCATGCTTAACGCTGCCGGGACGACCGTGCTTTAAATTTGCATATGGGTGTTGAGGCAACATTAGTGCTTCCGCTGGAGGTCGGTTATCTGGATACCTTTAGTCAACGACGCAGCCGTAGTATATCGTTTTTTGTCTCGCATGTGGGATTATTCCGTTGAACAGTGGCCTTGTTCATCGTCCAGCCAACAGTTAGGATTCGCGGCCTCGTGATCAATCCGAATTCCGATCAGCTAGCCTGCGCGTGTGGAAACCGTGCGAGACTGTCAGTTAGTCCGATTTCGCAAGGAACGGCATAACACCATCCTCAATTGAGTCCACGAGATTGGAGTCTGAAAGGCTTGCCCCCGGTGGGCCTGGTCTGAAATGTCCGTTCGATTTACACTGACAATGGATTTTCACCGAGATTAATAGCGGCCAGCCTATTCGACTGGAAAGTATGGTTACGAGCAAAGCTAAACTGTTATTCTGATGTGCAAGTGTAGATACTGTTCGGGGAACGTAAATGCAGTGGGTTTGTGGTCCAATTTTTCGTACAACAGCGCAACCCATTCGAAATCAGGCCATTTTAGACGCATGCATCGGTTGACTCTATCAGTGAACGATTATTGACGAAATGGAATAAACAAATAAATGAATAGTTTTATTCTTGATAAACAAAACATACCAGTACACGCATGATCAACTGTTTGAAACAACTACAGGAATACTGTAAGCTCATTGACATACTATGGTTGTGGTCGCTGTTTGCAAAGTACATGGTTGGGGAAATAGTTCATGGGTGCATACGCCGTAGTGGTCTTGAAATTTATTTGGAACAATGGAACAATGGTTTATGACGGGTATAAAAGCAATGCTTGACAGGTCCCGTAGGATGATGAGAATTAACATCGTAAAATTAAAAAATCGTATCGATGAAAGTACGTGTGAAATGCATGACTCACCAGGGGATTGGAGATGCACATAAACAAGTAATCCAATAGGACTTTTAAGTGGATTCCGTCCACGTTCGTTGTTCACTAATACCATCATCCGATGGTCGCACGTTATATCACATAGTGCAATCGTGTCAGAGTTTCGTCAAGGCGTTTTTTGAAAAGGGATAGGGTGGGAGCGTTAATTACATGTTCTGGAAGGGCGTTCCAAGGTTGTGACACTCGGAGGGAGAAGAAATTGCGTCGACATTCCAGTCGACTGTACTGTGTGATCAACTTGAACTGATGACCTCTTAGGGATGCGTTTTGACTACGTTTCAAAAGGGAATGACACGTGTGGTTGGGGGTTCTCAGTATCCGGTACACCAATATGAGATCGCCTCTCAAACGACGGTAACGTCCACTGTATAAGTTAAGAGTTTTCAGCCTCAGTGGGTAGGGAAGGCTGGAAAGACCTTTGACGTATTTTGTCGCTCTGCGTTGTGCAGTATCGAGTGCAGTGAGGTGGCACTTCTGCCATGGTTGCCACGCTTGAATAGCGTATTCTGTGTGCGGTCTAACAAAAGCGCTAAGCATTTTCGGAAAGATTGAGGCGTCAAACTTCCCAAACGCTCTACGCAGAAGGCCAAAGTGTTGGTTTGCTCTCTTGGAGGCCTTTTCGGTCTGCATTAAGCACCCAAGATCTTCTTGTACAAGCACGCCAAGATCGCACTCATGAGAGGTCCGCTGTAGAATGTCAGGTCCTAAACGGTAGTTATACGCGCTCTGATGGCGTATGCTCAAGATTTTGCACTTTGTGGTGTTGAACTGTAGCATGTTCTCGTTTGACCACTTGTATGCTTTGTCCAAATCATCCTGCAAGGCTGTGTGATCCTCTCCTGAAGCTATGGCACGCCATATCTTTAGGTCATCTTCAAACAGCAGAAAGTTGGAAGATAGTGCAGCTGCAAGAGCATTTATGAAAACAATGAACAAGCGAGGCCCGAGTACCGAGCCCTGAGGTACGCCACACTGAACTTCGATTGGTTCCGACAGGGTATTTCGGACTCTCACATTCAGGTGACGTTGAACGAGAAATTCGCCTATCCCTCCTAGAATAGGATTGCCGATACCACAATGCTGCAGCTTGTTCAGTCAAATCCGATGGTCCAGTCGGTCGAATGCCTTAGAGAAGTCCAAGTAGGCTACATCCACTCCAACTTCGGCGTCCACAGACTCTGTCCAGTTTGAACGAGCAATCAGCAAATTAGTTGTGCAGGACCTGCCTTGGCGAAATCCGTGCTGCTTCGGAACGAGGATGTTGTTTTTCTCCAGGTACTCCATGAGGGCCTCGGCTACAATGGACTCCATGATCTTGGAGATTACCGGAAGAAGGGTAATCGGACGATAATTAGTTGGATCTGCACGGCTACCATTTTTGTGGATTGGAGTGATAATCCCGTGCTTCCACGTCGTTGGGACGTGCATCTCGTTAAGGCATCGCTGAAAGAGTGTCGCCAAAGGTTCAGCTAAGCTCGTGGCGGAAACTTTCAGCGCTTTCGGCCGAATGCCGTCCGCACCCGGGGAGCTAAATTCGCGCAACGACATCAACCGCTTCAATACAGCTGCAGTTGTGAAGGAAATGTGGTTAAGGCCTGATGGCGGAATAAGTTGCCTAGATATGGTGCAGGATGTTTGCACACACTGGAAAGTGCGGCCGAAGTGTTGTCCTAGGACGTTCGCCGCATCCTGTGCCGTATGTGCTAATCCGAAAGCTGTGCGCAGAGCCGGAATTCCGCGCTTAACGCGGCGAAGCTTATTTATGTGTCTGTATAGTAGCTTTGGGTTAACGCAGAACTTTGACACAAGATCTTGTTGGCTCTTTACCTTATCCTCCCTGACGAGTGTGACACAGTGGTTTCTTTGTGTAATATAGGTGTTCCAAGTATCCTCGCTCGGAGAGGCTATATGGGCGCGCCATGCCAGATCCCTCAATCCCATGCATTTCCGGGTCCTGCTTCTGAGAAACGACTTCGCCTTGTCGGGTCAAGGGATTTTGGTTTTAGATGCCAATGCTACGAGCGCGTTGAATTTGTTGACAAATTTTCCGCATGCCACTTATGGGGACCACTCAGTTAAGAAGGACCAGCTCGTAGCACTAATGAGTTCTGCCAGGTTATCGTAGTTGGTTAAGATGTAAGATTCCACGTTGCTTTCATTAGGATAATCTGCATAACACAAGTATTGGAACAATAGTGTCGCATGATCGCTGCGGCCCAAGGGAGTGGATGTGGTTACTACGTCAATCATCAGTTCCTCATTGGTGAAAACGAGGTCCAAGATGGCCGGTTTATTTCCTGTCCTGAATCGCGTTGGGAATGTGACATGGTTGTACAGCGGTGATCCTGCAATTAGCTCTTGTAGATCGGCTTTGAATGGTTCACTCATGGTGGCTGGGGTTTCTAGGCCGTGCAGATTGAAGTCCCCTACCAGCAAAACATGACTGTATGACCGTTCCAGTAAATTCTTCAAAGCAGAAGACAGGGCCTTGTCCATTTCTAAAGTGGTCATTGGTGGACGATATACGATGGCCAATAAGCATTTATCGCCGTGCTTTAGGTGTAGGCAGCACCATAAGGAGTCTACGGTTTGTATCCCAGGGTCGTTCATGAGCTCGATGAGAAGGTCTGAACGGTAGTAGAGAATTACACCGCCGCCCTTGGTGGGTCGATCGTTACGCAGTAGTGACATGCCAGGTAGTTCGATCTCAGCGTCACTAATCATGTCGTTCAGCCACGTCTCAGTTATCATGATGAGGTCCCGACACATTGAGCTATGACGAGATCGAAGTTCTGCCAATTTGCTTAGAAGCCCTTGGGCGTTTGTATAAAGGCAATTGAGAACTACGGATGTTAGAAGCGTGTTTGAACATACGTTGGTTTTCCGAGAATTTACGCCGACCCTTGTTGGGTCGGCTGAGGGACGTTTTTTGATGTGTCTCTTGCAAACTTCCCGGGGCCGTTACGGTGGGATGCCTACAGCGCCCTGAGTCGATCTGCAGCAGACTGTCTTTTCCTTCTTCATCGAACGGCTGGGGCGTTTCATTGTGTTCCGGTACAGAAATGCAGACAGCGGGGATCGCGACTACTTCTTGCTGGTTTCGTGTTCCCTTATCCATTGGTGGTCTGGTTCCAACCGCCTTCAGACGTATTTCTGATGACAATTTGGTGCGGAACTTGTGCCAATTCCCGAGCACCGTTTCAACCATTTGCTTGGAGTAAAGCAAGACTTTAAGCACTCGTGGACCACTTCCTTTGTAGTTTGGCGATATGGGTAACCTCGATGTTGAGCTGGCAATTACGTCGTGGAGAGATAGTGCTTCGCGGATATACCGCCACTCTTCCAAGTCATGAGCTTTGACCTGCGACTCTTCGGGTGCCTGTGTTTCGGGGACATCATGGACAAAGATGGATCTTTCATCAGTTTGCTTGCGGTGTTCTCCAGGATTTTGTGTTCGTTGACGACGCTCACTCCAAGGTATATCCGGGAATATGCGAACTCCGCATGATGAATCACGAAGACGGTGAGCTGACAAGAGGACTGTCTCTGCTTCGTTACCGGACTGCAATGTCACTTGAAGTAGTCTCGGTTCGCCATAGTGAAGTGAGTTGGGGTGGCGGATGATACGACATAAGCTAGCCTGTTTAGGCTGCATTCCAATTGCTCGGCATATGGATTCCCACTGTTTCATGTCGTCCAGTAGTCTATCTTTGATAGAGTTTGCCTTTGACTCAGGCACGTTAGAGCATATTATCTTCATCGAACTCTGCATCTTCTTGGAGTTCGTACATTTGGATACCGGCATGCCTCCTATTACCGGCGGCGTGGGGGGAAATCTTTTCGTGTACACATTGTTATTAGTGTCGCCTCTAACAACCTTCGGTGTGCTTGCAGACACGCTGGTTAAATTTGCCACGGGTGGACAATCAGCGACGATATTTGCATAGGTAGTCGGACTACCTGTGTTATTCGGTAAATCGGAATGCACTGGAGTATCATGAGCCACAGCCATATCACTCGGGAAAACCGAACTCTGCAACGTTGGATTCGCCGGGGTTGGCAGTCTTTCATAAACTCTCTGTTTGCAGCCTATCGTGAGTGGGGTTGCGGGATGTATGCTCTCTGCTAAACAATCGTTTTGACTGGTTTGTGCCAGGTGTGGGCATACGGTTAGACAACGTGAGTCGAGTGCGGCACCAGCTGGTTGCGATCCACCCACTGTTTCAGCTGTTGCTAGTCGCACAATTTGGGTTAGTTTGTCACATTTCTCTGTCAGTAGAGCAACGCACCTCACGAGCGGGTTGGCCATGCACTCAGCACAGAACCAAATGGAGTCTGATGTGCAAGGTCGTTCCTTCATTTTTGCCACACCTATGCACCGGGGATGAAAGCTCTTTTCACAGATATTACAAGTTATTGCAATCCGGATTGTTTTAGAGCACGATTTCAAAGCACAAATCACTTTCGTTTGCTGTTGCATGGGCCGACGAGCACTTGTTTTCCTTGTAGCTGTACTACAAACCATTGCCGAATTTTGCAGTTTCGTCGTGAATGGCCAATCGATGATATCTCCACAATTAGCAAGAGATCCTCAATCAAATTTGCACAAATAGAAAAATACACCAAATGAAATATATTGGTGCACAATTCACACAGAAAGATAACGCAAAACACAGTAATTCCGAAGCAAAAGTGGAATCCAGCACGTGAATCCAAAAATCCGCGGCGTCCGTTGGTACAGTGAGGCAGTGGACAGTGAATTTATCTGGAGGCGAATCACACCCGCCACGTCGCAGTGTTGTTAAACAGACATTGGTGGCTTTTTATGTAGAGAAAACCCACCACGTCCTGAAACACTGCCATCGACCAACATTTGAGCACTAATGAGCCACTGGCCATGCAGCTTTAAGACCAATTTTCCGCAAGACTAATCACAGTCATGTTGCATGCGATTTTTCCGTTGGCTGATCGGAATACTTCAGGTTTCATCAGAAAAGGTTGGGACCGGCGATACAGGACCGAGATCGGAGGTCGGTTATTTCATTTGATCTTTTAATGTTCGACTCGATAACCCACAAGCCAGGTTGGTGTCGCAGTGAGATAAAGTGTATTCTCCAGAATCCAGGTATGGCCGAATGCAATAGTATAGACCACAATAGATATGTATCCGAACGGCGAAAGCTGGTTGACAGACGGCAATGGCTAGGTGGGTATGGTATCCAAGGAAGAATGCTACCTAGTAGATGATGGTTCTAAACACCGGAGAATTAATCCACTGGCGTGTTGGACAGGGCAAAACGCCATGATATCACAAATAAGTGGAACCCTTGCAGGGAGATAAGCCACATTTCTATTTGTGGTGAGGTACCGAAGGCGTAAGGGATTTGAACCTAACTGTCCAAACCAGTGGAGGATACAGAGCAGGCAGACAGAATGCCCGAGATGGTGGATCAGACTACCATCGTATGTCAAGATATAATGATCCAGGTAAGTGAATCCAGCAATGGGTATTTATCCGAAGAATATGATGGTATCAACGGACCACGCTGGCGAGGTGGGTAAAGTATGCATGGTATGAATGCACCAAGTAGGTGAATACTCCGAAACACCGGAGTAGTAATCCACAGGCCGGGTGAACGGGGCATAAAGCTACGGCATCGCAAGTAAGTAGCACATTTGCAGGTAGATAAAGCATTTATGCAGTGTTTCAAAAGTGAGAAACATTTGAACCCAATTGTTCAAATCGGTGGAAGGTACGGAAAAAGGCTTGCACCATAGATATGCGCGCAATATCTGACGTACCGCACTGGCAAGTTGGGTATAGTATCCATGGAGTAATTATGCAAAGTAAACGCACATTCTGCTAACGCAAAATAAATAATCCACTGACTAGATGGACAGAACATGGCGTCTTGGTATCGCAAGTAAGTACTACAGTTGCAAGGCGATGAAGCTTTCTTTTTGTGGTGATGTTCAGAAGGTGCGTGGTTTCGAGGTTGCTATACGCCAGCAATGCACTCCGCGATTGGTTTCATCGTAACGTGAACTCTTCAAGCAGATAGCCGGGGCTGGGAGTAGAACACCCAGGTCAGTAGGGCATTGAAATCCTCGAGCACCGCCTTCACTGCGGTTTCGATGATCGCTAGAGCCCAGATTTACTCCTAAATAAATCGTGCCCCCAAATGAGACTGCGTGTCGCACTCTACACACAAGGCGGATACTCCAAATCCCACAATTAAGTACCAACAAAGTTGTTGCTTCTGTCTCAAGCGTCCGACTGGGTCCCCTTGGTGTTAAGGCAAATTGCCTCTACTTTGACTTTAAACACACATCATCATCCTTATTATACACGTTAGCTGAAGGAGGAAAACACCTCAGCAATTGCGCCGCAATACAAAATACAAGAAAAGGAAAACAATCAGTAGCACACCGGCTGAGTCCCCAGTAACCAATCCACATCGTTCCGAATAGCTAACAGTCGGCTATGGTGCCGTAAAAAGAGAGTTATATGATGCCTAACGAGTGAGGTCGTGATTGGAGGGCGATGCTAAACAGGAAGGGGATGGACAAAGGGACACACAACACAAACGTCATCGGGGCCGGCTCTTAGACATAACACCAAGTGTGTCCAACCATACGTGTTCATCGTCTTTAGGATCCCATCCAGGCAATCGGGATTCACCAACCGACGTCAACTTCAAAATGAGGGTTCTCATCTCTCTCGACCAAGTCATCGCTTGACCTCCCCTCCTCCTCTTCCAACCGCACGTCTGGCGCGCAAACAATGCACTTTGCGGGAGTCGGTGTGCTGGCATGCGTAAAACGTGGCCCAACAATCGGAGTCTGGTGCAGGATATAATGGTGCTGAGCAGTTCATTCGCTCTTCCTGCACCAAATACGCGACGCCGAACACGCTCACTGCTCACGCGGTGCTCCTACAGGACATGAGCTAAGCTGCGAAGGCAGCGAGGATCGAATATGATGAGCCCCTTTAAGTCTGCCAACCTGATGGGCTAGGTTTCACAACCATATAGGAGAGTTGAACGGACGGCTGCGTTATAAACTCTGCCCTTTAGGGCGAGAATAAGGTCGCGTCTGCGTCACAGGTGGCGGAGATTGGCAAAGGCACCTCGAGCTTTTGCTATACGGTGGTAACCTCAGCTTTGATCTCACGGGCACTAATATAGCTGTCTAGGTACTTGAATTCCTTCTTACATCTAGTAGGTCACCACAAAGCGTTAGCGCAGGGGTGGGTACTTGCCAATCTTGGAGGATTACTTTGCATTTCGATGGAGCAAAGCATAGTCCAAAACGATTGACAGCCAGTGTTAATCGGTTCAGTGCTGTTTGGCATGTTTGGGAGCTGTCACAGATTAAGGCAATGTCGTCCGCATACTCCAAGTCGAGAAGTCGCTCACCAGGAAGTAGCTCTACACCTTCTAGGTCGTGTCCAGCAAATGCTATTTCTATGACTTCATCAATGGGGAAGTTAAAGAGGAAAGGTGGCAGCTGGCAACCTTGTTTCACACTGCTGGCGATACTGAAGGGTGGCGAGAATTTGCCATAAACCATCACTCCACCCGAATTATGCGCATACAGCGCTTTGATATTGTTTACATATTTATCAGGCACAAGTTTCCTCAGCAGACAGTCCCAAAGGGCACGTCGATCGCCTGAGTGGAAGGCACATTTTATGTCAAGAAACACGACAACGGTGGGTCGCCAGTAAATATAGCAGTGCTCCAAGTATTGACGCAATGTGAAAACGTGGTCGATGCAGCCCCGATCTCAACGAAATCCGGCTTGCTCTTCACGAATCTGGCTTTCACGAGGCTTATTCATTCTGTGGAGAATGACAGAGGCAAGCAATTTAGAGGCAATCGAAATCAGACTGATCCCTCTATGATTGCCGCATTCCAAACTGGAGTTTCCCTCGAAAATTGGGACAATGATGGAGTGGTTCCAGTCTGCCGGGACAGTCTCCTGCTGCCAAAGTTTCACTAGCAACTCGTGTAAATCATCTATTAGAGCAGATCCCACGAATCTATAGAGAGCTGGGGGAATTCTATCTGCCCCTGCGACCTAATGCAATTTCAACAGCCTGATCTCACGTTCGACTTCTGCGCATGATGGCGGATCTAAGGAGACGGCCCATGGAGAAGGACACTCAATGCCCGAAAGAGAAAGCGATAACTCAGATTTGTTAAACTGCCTTGCCAAGTGTTCGGCTCAACGCTCTAAGCCTTTCGACAAGCTGTTGATCGTCAGTCCACTCTCGCCACGTATTGCCTCGCTAACAACAGGTCTTCTGCTGTCTGTTTGCCGTATCAGACGGAATAAGTTACGATGATTACCAACGACAGCGGCTGTTTCCATCTCCGAGGCACGATGAGGCCACCAGACTTTGCCGTCTCACTTCAGGCTAGCACGCGGTTTTGCCCTGAGATTTTTGCGAGTCTCACTGTATTCGCTTCCAGCCGGAATACGTCGGCGAGCATCCATAAGTTCCAGAGACTTTGTAGAGACCAAATGTTTGGGTTGGCAGTTTGATTTGCCACATGAAGACATGCCTGCTGATAGTAACGTTTGACGAATATGCGACCAGTAATCTTCAACGGTGTTTAGTGGACGCTTACTCAGCCCAGATGCCAACGTACTTTGATGCGCATTCAGAATACCCGGCTTCGTCAGTTAAAGTGTATCAGTGCGCTCAGAGCAACATTGAGGACGTCCGCTGGAACGCCCTCGCACGTCGGCACATACGAGAGCGTGATAGGAGTCCACGCTGGTGCTCCAAATCGAGCGACAGTTTTGGACACAGCCTCTCTAGCGGTAACTGATCGGGATATGATCGATCTGCGCCCATGGTTGGCCCGAGGATTGTGGCCGCCAAGTCACTGTTCTGTGGGTGCTGCGTCGAAAGGTAGTGCTAAAGAGAAGGAGACGAGCACCCTCACACAGGTGTAGCACTCGCCCACCGTTATCATTACGGGAGCCTACACCATGTTGGCCACCCAGATGAAGCTCATCAGAGGATAATTTTCCGACTTGGGCGTTTAGATCATCAGCAAGCACCACAGTATCCGTGCCACTTCTGTAACGAAGAATATCGTTAAGTTGCTGATAGAAAGTATCTTTCACCGAATCAGCGCTACAGTTTGTAGGGGCCTAGGCCGCAATGACAAACAGGCACCGTTTGTCCCCGCGCGACTTCGTAGCACGGAATGAACCAGCTAGTCTAAGGGCGCACATCCTACTGTTTGCTGGGCTCCAATCGATCAGGGTAGCTTCGGCCAGGGAACTCAAAACAATGCCGACGCCAGCTTGACCGACATTTGATGCTGTGTCATCGCCAGACAAGGGCAATGAGAATGTGCCGCCAGTGTCGCGTGTGGGTGCTCGCAGAGTAACCTCGGAGCTCAAAAAATGCAGTCGGGTTTCTGCTAAACAGCAAATATCGATCGAGAGGTTCTCTAATGTTCGGGCAATTGCTGCTTGTTGTCCAATCTGTAGTAAAATGCGCACGTTGAGGCATGCTAGTCTTAGCAAGGATCGAGAACTCCAAAGGGAAATAGATGAACTGACGTTGTCCGCTTGCTTGAACATGGACTTGTCGACCAGACTGGAGCAACGCCCTGCGACTGTGTGGTTTGAAATGGGAAGACAAGCGACTATTGAAGCAAGGTGGAGTAGGGCCAAGAATTGGGGATTGAAAATGGGGGATAAAAGTAAATTTGGAGCGGGACGATAAGGATGAAGCGCAAGAGGGGGAATAAGAAGGCGGGAAGACCTGAGCAGTGGCATCCAAAACCCTATCCACCCTGCCCGATGCTGCAGATAGGGCGCCGTTTATTATCCTCTGCGACGGCCAGAGCGTCAAGAAATTGTTTGATGAAGGGTTCATTTTATTGCGTGGTCAGAATACACTCAAGTTTTGCAGGCCTAGACAGGAGAACGATTAGGGTTCTCAACCAATGCCTTCGGTTCAGAAACCTGACCGTAAGGTAAGGGGTTTGAGCACTAGACTACAGAGAGCCCGTGTTTTCTGAACTAACGAGCCACCCTCATTCCAACCGCCAACCTGGAGGAGAAGGAGGCTGAGTTTGTCTGACCTCTAACCATTGACCAGTCTGGTATGAGTGGCTCTGAAGATGCAAAAATGCACCATGCGCCATAGCTCAATGTATCTCTAAGGCATGCAAACCATCGCACCACGGTGAGGTCCAACCCCATTGCGATGGCTTTAAACACACACTACGTTGGTGGACTAGAGACATCGGAAGATCGAACGACCTTTGACTACCACTGTCATCTGCGCATCCTCAAATTACAACTGTCTCCAAAAGTTGAGTAATCAAGAACTTTGACGTAATAATTTCGCCTCTGCCATCTGCGATCTGATATTCGCTTTGATTGGTGTTCATTACCTGTGCTGTTAAAAGTTGTACACGGAAGAAAGAATCTTAAAAATACTTTGCTCCCTTTTTTCGCCTTCAGAACGTGTTCCAAATAAACAGTCTATCGAAACCGGTGGAACAGTTCCCCGCAATCCGGTTGTCCGCATAGACGCTGACTATTAGTCAACAGAGAGTAGGGTATGGATGCCTTTGGTTAGTTAATCTACCACGTCCCGAACACCGATGAGCAGTCAGTTTAGTTGCTGTGCTTCTCGACCCCAAGAAACGAAAGGCAAAGCAGCAGCATTGAAAAGGAAAGGTAGCAGCAAGAACAAATGCTTAACAAAAGAAAATGTATCTAGATAGTGAAAGGAATTCGCACACCGAACAGAAAAGCAAACATTGTAGGTTAGAGCATCGAATACTAGTGGTTCATGTCCAAACCATAATTTAGGCGATTCCGCTGTCAAAATTAGTGAACACTGCACATGGCAACCAGCAAAGGCTTTTGGTCACTTTCTTTCCACCTTTCCGCCAATCTACAGAGTAGTGCCCGAAGACGTTTTGTGTACCTCCGCAGTGATCTCAATGTGACCTCATAGAGGATTCGGTCAGGACGGTACGGGATTCTTTTTGGTGCCGCCTACGTTTGAAAGGCAACGGTACCTGCATGATGTCGGTCGTTTACCGCCCTCCCACCTCTACAACCGAAATGACTTCGTTCTGGCTCCGAAGTAAGGCTGATGACAAACAAGACTTACA